>OZ038456.1:20190242-20242669 GCA_964036195.1 Sphaerolaimus hirsutus
GGATGTTACAACTATATATTCACAAAGTTTCAGCTCTATAATAACCCCACCATAGCCCGAGATTATAGCTTCCGAAGTGAAATAAAAAAATGGGTGCCTTACTTGACCGGGAAGGTGTTTAGAATATTGGATATCCAGCATGATAGTATACAATTTGATTGATTTGATTGAATTTCACAGTGTTGCAAGTGTTTCACAATTTCGACACCTAAATATTACATAAATAGAATATCACATTCACTCTCAATGTCAAAAAGTTGATGAATTAATCGATGAATTAATCGATGAATTACTTGAATCCGACAGAATACTGTGATGACCGCAGCTCAATGTTTCTTATATACAGAACGATCCATCAAAAACAAACTGTTTGATCTGGCCCAATCTGCCTTCGCTTGGCCTTTCTCCATTTCGAAAAGTTTGTCTGTATCTTCCTGCGTGTACTCCGCGCACTCGTATTTTTGGCTTCCAGCCAGGCAAAAGTGCCCAGCAGAACCTGTGATTTTCAAATTTGGGTTTACTATTTATGTTTTAGGCCTCATTTCTGTGTTTTGGTTCGAAGTCAAAACACATTTCCACACACACTTGTTTTTACCACTGTAAACACCGGTAAACTGACATTACCTGTATTTGAGATTCTTTGCAGAGTTGTTGAAAGTACCGAACTTTTTTCAAATAAACGTAAACATAAAGTACCATATATCCTTGAATAAGACCCCAGAGGAGTTAATTATTTCGTCAGACGTTTTGGAGCTGGGGGAGTTATTCGAGGGGGGGTGTTATTCAAGGGGAGGAGTTATTTTTTCCTCAGAACATGCACTTTATTTATTGTATGTATGCATTCCATCAACTCAACTAGTCAAGGTATTTAAGAGTTCAACTACAACAAAGAGAAGGTATTCATACCGAAATTTCTGTTCATCAGCATCCAAATTATTCAAATACACCTTGTGGATACACATATCACATACCCAAAGGAGGAGTTATTCAAGAGGGGGAGTTTTTAAAGAGGAGGAGTTATTTTTTCCTCACCTGACCGAGGGGTCTTATTCAAGGATATACGGTATTTTATTTTTACGCACTCCTGAGTACAGAAAACGTGACATTTTTTTGTTCTTTTACGCCGCGTAAAAGGTGAGTAAACGTAAATACTAGTATTTTTACTCAGGGAAAACGTAAAAGTAATTTTTTTCTCGATTTTGTACCTAGGAATATGTAAAAAATGATTAAAATTGTTATCGCTTTCCCTACCCATCGCAACTTCTATCAGTTCCGCTGTCATTATTGCAGTCATTTTAAGTGGTTTTTGCTTTTTATTTATACGCGGCGGACATCACACTTATTTCGTATGAAAACGTACGATAACCCATCTGAATAATGAACCAAAATTATACAGTTTTTTCGTCTTAATATTTCGTTTTATACTATGGAAATAGTAATTACAAAATTTATCACAAAGATTTTATTCATTAAATTATGGTAGGTTTACTAGGTGTGCTGTCCGCCGAGTATACCAAAAAAGTTTCCTCAGTTATGTTTTCTGTACTTGCGTACTTTCAAATAGTACGTGAGTAAGTGAGTACCGGTATTTGTTTCAGGAGGAAACGTAAACGTATTTACGCAGTACTCGAGTATACGTATTTATCAAGTAAGCGTAAATACGTTCTAACAACTATGATTCGTTGAAACAAAATGATTTAAGAAGCGTTTTCCCCAGGATAAAATTCTCTTCCAAAAACACCATAGAGCCAAAAATAAAAAAAACGTTAAAGAATTGAAGATGGTTAAATACTGTATTTGCTTGAATAGTTCCCCCCTTGAATAATTCCCCCCTCGAATAATCGAAAATATATATTTATATATATATATATATATTTTTTTTTTGAAAATATATATAGAAATATCACTCCAAATTTGGAAAAAATACAAATATACCGTATTTCCTCGAAATACCCCCCCCTCGAAATACCCCCCCCCTCGAAATACCCCCCCTCAAAATGGACACTATGAACTTATAAACCCCCCCCCTCGAAATACCCCCCCCCCAAATTTAGTGTATAGAGAACGTAAATGACAAAGGCTGCGGTTTGTCATCTGGGTAATGCAAAACACACGTTAAAAACGATGACTCTGTTATGTGAGAACAGTGATTATACGTCTACACACTTATACAAGTCTTTAGAGTCTTATAAATGGCGATTTTTGTTGCATTTTCGACGTCTGCGTACGTTTCAGACGACAATTTAGTACTTGGTTTTCAAAAAATTTCTGGCGAAATAATAAACCCCCCCCTCAAAATACCCCCCCCCTCGTTTAACCCCCCCTCAAAATTCTCACCATGAAACAATAAACCCCCCGGGGGTATTTCGAGGAAATACGGTATATAAATCACTCTAGGTCTCCAGAAAATATACCGTATTTCCTCGAAATACCCCCCGGGGGTGATTGTTTCATAGTGGTCCCGAGAGGGGGGGTGGGTTGAACGAGGGGGGGGGGGGGTATTTCGAGGGGGGGGTTATTATTTCACAAGAAAAATTTTGAAAACCAAGTACTAAATTGTCGTCTGAAACGTACGCAGACGTCGAAAAATGCAACAAAAACCGCCATTTATAAGGTTCTTTAGACTAATATTTGTATGTAGATGGTATGTACACTGTTCTAACGTGACACCCACATTGTTTTAACGTGTGTTCTGCAGTACACAGAACACAAACTACAGTTATTGTCATCTACGTTCCCTCTACACTCAATTTGGGGGGGGGGTATTTCGAGGGGGGGGGGGGTGATTGTTTCATAGTGGCTCCGAGCGGGGGGGGGTCAAACGAGGGGGGGGGGGGTATTTCGAGGGGGGGGGGGTATTTCGAGGAAATACGGTAGTTCCTTATTTTGAGCTCCAAATTTTGAGTTTGAGACATTAATGCATTGCCATGACACAAATTTGGATAGGCAAAGTATCAAACATTCATAATATTTACCTGCTTCAAATACTACCGTATTACCTCGAATTATCCCCCCCCTTGAATTAACCTCCCCTCGAAATACCCCCTAAATTTCGGCTGAGGAAATAATAACCCCCCCTCGAAATACCCCCCTAAAATTGAGTGTATGGTGAACGTACATGACAAATACCGCAGTTTGTGATCTGTACAACGCCGTACACACGTTCAAACTGATGATTGAGTGATGTTAGTGAAGGGTAGTGATGTAAAGGCACCGGAGCACCAGTGCCCCGGTGCTGGGCACCGAAGGGCACCAGCACCGGTGCTGGTGCGGTGCCATTGCAATCTTCAGGGGTGCCATGCCGGTGCCGGTGCCATTTTTTTCAGAATAGCACCGGTGCCGGTGCGGTGCGGTGCCATTTTTTTGCCGGTGCCAAAGGTGCTAGCACCAGGGCAAAGTAAAAGGCACCGGGAAAGGCACCGGCCAAGGCTTCATGTGCTGTGCAATTTTGTCCATAGTATGTGCTTATTCATATTTAAAAAAACAGCGATATATTTACCCAACCGTTTTTGCCTATTTTGTAAACCTCCCATCCAATAAATATACCTACTGTGAAATCCATTATACCCGATACATGATCTGATGAGCGAATTTAAAATTTTGTTGAAGTTTTATCATTTTTATATTTTATATTTATCTTACTTTTTTGTTCAAAATTTGTTGTCAGTTTATGACAGAGATAGTTCCATTCTCTGTACAGCAACGACTCCGATCAGTAGACAATAGTGGCTATGGACATTGTAGTTAATAAAATATTTTATCTTTCATTTGTAATCATTGTAATTGCTTCATAAAAGTGATTGCCACATCACTCTGATCATTTTAAGTGCTCAACAATCAAAATCGGTTGAAAATTCATGGAAATATGCACTTCCAAAGGTGAAACCACTGAGAAACTGCCCGATATTTACTTCAGAAATTCCAGCCCGGTGCGGTGCCTTTCGGTGCTAGCACCGGCAACCCGCCGGTGCCCTTCGGTGCCGGTGCCATTTTTTCCAAAAGGCACCGGTGCCGGTGCGGTGCGGTGCCATTTTCTGACCGGTGCCCCAGGGTGCCAGGTGCCCTTTTCATGCGTTGGCAAAGGTGCCGGTGCGGTGCGGTGCCATTTTTCCCGGTGCCTTTAACATCACTAGTGAAGGGTTTATGTGTATATACTAACGATGGCAAACTGTCGAGAAAAAAAGTATTTAAATTTTTAAGTGTTTTTTCTGAAATGAATTTTCGAATTTTCGAATTTTTCTTCAAAATAATTTTTGAATTTCGAATTTAATTTTTGAATTTCGAATTTTTGAATCTGTTTTGGCAATTTTCGAATTTTTTTGGCTAGTTTTCGAATTTTTTCAAATAATTTTCGAATCTTTTTGGAAAAATATTGAATCTGAAGCTTTAAACACAGAATTTGGACTGTCTTCATGTTCTGCTCAGTTGTTATAACCTTATTTTTACCATAAATTACCATTTAAAATGGTGGAAGGAGTTATGCAAACCAGTGTGCTGCTTTCTTCATTTAATTCACACATTGATACATTGAATTCACCAACAGAGCGAAGGCAATAAAAACAATTTAAAAATTGGCTTCAAATAAAATATCAGCATAAAATACAAAATTGGCATCAAATACCGTATTATTTTTTCAGAGTGGAAACTTGGGGTGGGGGGGTTAAACGAGGGTGGGTATTTCGAGGGGGGTGTAAAATTTTGCCAGAAATTTCTCGAAATCCCAGTATAAATTGTTGTTTGTAGTCAAGAATCACAGATGTCAAAAAATGCAACAAAAACCGTCTTTTTTACGACTATATACTTTTATAAGTACGTAGATGGTACAAACCCTGTTCTACACAACACAGTCATTGTTTTTAATGTGTGTTCTGTGTTTCCCTGATCACAAACTGCATTACATTCTCTATACACCAAATTGGGGGGGGGGGTATTTCGAGGGACGTGAATAAATTAATAGTGTAAATTTTGAGGGGGGTATTTCGAGGATATACAGTATAAAAACGGATGTGTCAAAGTCCGCCTCTTCCGCCGTGGATGACATTTCAACGTTTTTTTTGTTACTTTTCGCTTTTCCATATGCGCCGCGTATCAATTGTCGATTCATTTAGTATGTTGAACTTAACGGTGTGTTTTGTTGCCTTGAATTTCCTAAATAATTTGAAAACTATTTTTGAATTTTCGAATTTTCGAATTTTTGAATTTTTTGAAAAATAAATCAATTTTTAAGTGTTTTTTCTAGGGGTGAAATAAAAATTCAAAATGTCTGAAAAAATTCGAAAATTCGAAAATGTTTTCGAATTTTCGAATCTTTTTTTGCCATCGTTAGTATATACAGTTATATATGCCTAAAAACACATACACATCTATGTAATTGCTTGATTTTTCTACGTCTGAGTATGCGCAATTTCTGAAAATTTCTGGCAAAATAATAGACCCCCCCTCGAATAAACCCCCCCCCCCTCGAATGATCCCCCCTCAAATTTTGCTGGCGAAATCATAAACCCCCTGGGGGTATTTCGAGGTAATACGGTAATGTAAATCAACAATGCTGTACACAAGCAGAGAGATTTACTGGAGAAAATCACTCTTGGAAATTATCTTGCACAGATTACATGTTTTAGTCATAAAGTGCCATCATTGCACCATAATGTATCTAGTATGAGTGATTTTCTAAGTGATTTTTTTGAATTTCAAAAATATATATAAATATATATCTCATAATTTGAAAAAATATAAATATATATAAATCATGGGTTATTTTGTGATCTTCGAAAATATAAATCACGCGTTATTTTTTGAATGCTATTCGCAATTTCGCACTAATTATCAAAACATGAATATGGAATGTCAGAAGATAAAAAACATACCACAGCGATCAGAATTAAGTTGTTCATGACTTTGGGATTTGGTAGAGGTTTTCTGATTTTAACAGACCGAATGAGATTTTCAGCTTAATCTCCGCTTTTTATACCACTGTTAAAGTACCAATGAAAACTAAATTTTGATCAAATGTTCGATGTAATAGAATCCAATCAAATCGGTCAAAACGTAGTAATAAAATATGTATGCTTTTGAAATCAAATTCCCCGATATTTTAGGCATAGTTATCTAGCAGAGTTGTTAAAATAACTGAACTTTTTCAAAGTATATGTATATGTAAAATACTTTTTTACTCTGAGCACAAAAATTTGAAAAACTTTTTAATACCCGTACTCATCAGTACTTGTGAGTAAAATACTTGCCTTCCCGGGCAATGTACCATCGAGTACTTTTTTTCTTGGAAAATGTCAAATAAGCGAGTACTTTTCTTCATAGAATTTGTAAAAGCGGGTACTTTTTCATAGGAAATGTAAAAGCTACCACTTTTCACACGTGAGAGCGATTTTTACACTTGAAGACACAATTAATACGTGTCATTTTTTACTGATTATTTAGTACTTTTAATAGGAAAATGGTGTGAACAGGTAAAATCACGTTGATCAATCCATTTTTAACCATTCATAAAAAATTTTTCAACCATTAACAACTAAAATTCGTCGGAACTGCCTACTAGTGATGGAATGGCGCCATGGCGCTGGCGCCCTTTCATGGCGCCAAATGGCACCAGCGCAATGGCGCCATTGGTGCTTGGCGCCCTTTTCTGTGGCGCCATCTGGCACCTGGCCCCATTATTACGAATGGCGCCATGGCGCCCTCGGCGCTTGGCGCCAATTTGGCGCCCGGCGCCATTTCTTTGGATGGCGCCGGAAATGGCACCAAGATGCCAGGATGAATGGTCATATTGAGCCATATTCAACTGCCTTTTCTGCCGAATGATATCATTTAGGTGATGTTTAACACATTCACCTTTGTAATTTTTTGCCAGCATTGCAAGTTTGGGTTTACGTGAATTGTTTTATGCCACATAGTCCGGGTTGGGGCTTGCAGTGCAGGGTTCAATAGATAGGCTTTTTCAAGGTATGTTAGTGAAGAAAATGGGGCAAAAATCACATAAATTAGTGATTCTTTGGGTTGGGTGACTTTGGAAAAACGGAAACGGAAAAAAATTCATGGCCGGAAAACGGAAAAAAAATTTCAGCGGCCGGAAAACAGAATGGAAAACGGCAAAGTTTGCCTTCGGAAAACGGAAACGGAAAAGGAAAATTTGACAACCTACGTTATATCCTGCATATAATAGTTATGTGTTATTTATAGTAAAATTTCATTTGGAGCTAATAATTTTCGGACTTTACA
Organism: Sphaerolaimus hirsutus; assembly: GCA_964036195.1. Classification (NCBI taxonomy): domain Eukaryota; kingdom Metazoa; phylum Nematoda; class Chromadorea; order Monhysterida; family Sphaerolaimidae; genus Sphaerolaimus; species Sphaerolaimus hirsutus. The sequence goes on from OZ038456.1 coordinate 20,197,476, forward strand.
CCAAAAAGTTTTGAGCGCGCACATTACAGCAAGCCAATTCAATGGTGCTTACTAGATAAGTATTTGATTGGTTGAAAAACAGTAAACAGTTTATTCATGATGCTGATTCCCAACAGTGATGGAAAAGCGCTAGAAAGAGGGCGCTATGGTGCCAAGAAATATGGCGCCACATGCCGAAGCAACCGCGGAAAGATGTAAAATTATTTTACATTTTTTTCTTTGATTTTTCGAAAAACTGAAGTCAATGCATCATTTTAGGATAGGTGATACAATATTTTAACTGCATTGAATTTTCCAGCCGTGCTCAAATATGCTTGGAAGGCGCCGCAATAGAAATTCAATGGGAACTTATTTGGGGGCTTTAAATCAAAAGCTTTTTACAGCTCACATTACAGCAACCCAATACTATGGTGTTTACTAATTTCAATTTCATTGATAGTAGGGTGTCAAACAAATTTATACGGAAAATGGAAAGGGTACGAATTTTCGGCAGCCGTTTTTTGGTTGCTTGAAGACGGAAAACGGAAAGGGTAAAAATTTTCATCTGCCAGAAAACAGAAAAGGTAAAAAAATTTCAGCTGCCAGAAAATGGAAAGGGTGAAATTTTTCAGCTGCCAGAAAATGGAAAACAGAAAGGGTAAAAATTTTGAACTGCAGGAAAATGGAAACGGTAAGGGTACAAAATTCCCTCCCGTTGGTAGACAAAAATTGGTCGACAAACAAAGTTGTTAAAAAATCTTACATGATAAATACTTGAGTACTGCATAAATACGTTTGTTTCTTTCACAAAAATACCAGTACTCACTTACTTTTTGAAAATATGTGAGTACAGAAAACATATTTCAGATAGGCTTTTTCAAGGCATACAGGGAGGAAAAAGCTAAAAATACGGAAAAATATCTTAATTAGCTGAAAAAATTAGCAAAAACGCATAAAATAGTACTTTTACTCATGAGTAAAATACTTGTCACATAGAAAATGCAAAAGTGGGTATTTTTGAGGAATTTTGCACCAATTTTCGCTCAAAATCACTAATTTTCATACCTTTTTGACCATTTTAACCTTCAAAGTTACTTCATGTGTTATTTGTCATTTTAAGCTATTTTTAGAATGTTTTCTCTGTTTTTGCTTTTTTCTCCCTTTTCCCCCATCTATCCCTCGGAAAAGCCTATAACAAAACCTATCTGACATATTTTTTCTTTACTTAAGTACTTTCAAAAAGTATACGTAAAAGTGAGTACAGGTATATTTTTCAAAGTATACGTAAACGTATTTACTCAGTACTTGAGTAAATGTACTTTTTGAGTAAACATAATATGTTTTAACCAGAGTTGTTCAAAGTGCTGTACTTTTCTAAACGTAAACGTAAACGTAAAGTATTTTCATTTTACTCACAGCTAGGTTAGAAAATGTAAAGTATTTTTTAATACTTTTACACTGCGTAAAACATGTGTGAAATACTTTTTACCAGAGACAACGTAAACATCAGTATTTTCCCAAGGAAAATGTAAAAATGGGTATTTTTTCTCACTGAAAACGTAAAAGTGAGTATTTTTCACGCTAAAAAAATGTAACAATTTTGACTCTGGAATACATCAATGGTGTGTTCTTCTCTCCTGATCAGTATAAGAAAAATCGTCCCGCAAAATGACATTTTAGCCCACATAAGTAAGTTTTCTGTACTCGCGTACTTCAAAAAGTACGCGAGTAAGTGAGTACCAGTACTTTTTTCAGGAGGAAACGTAAACATATTTACACAGTACGCGTTTACGCGCAGTGTAGCAGTGAACATATTTAGCCGAACCAGGGCAGTGAACAAACATATTGAGCGTAGTGTAGCAGTGAACATTTTACCAGAGTTGTTAAAAGTACCAAACTTTTTTCAAAGTATATGTAAACGTTAAGTATTTATTTTTTACTCACCCCTTGAGTACAGAAAACGTAAAGTAATTTTTTTACTTTTACTCATGAGTGAACGTAAGTAAACATACTTTTCCCCGCAGAAAACGTAAACGTGAGTACTTTTGAGAAATGTCGCCAAAATTTTCGAGAAATGTCGCTCAAAATTAACTATTTTCATAACTTTTGGCCTATTTTACACAATTTTTGACTATATTTTTGGTTCTATACCCAGTTTTGACTAGTTTCATGTACCGTATTTCCTCGAAATACCCCCGGGGGGTTTATTGTTTCAGAGTGAGAATTTTGAGGGGGGGTTAAACGAGGGGGGGGGTATTTCGAGGGGGGGGTTTATTATTTCGCCAGAAATTTTTTGAAATCCCAGTACTAAAATGTCGTCTGAAACGTACGCAGACGTCGGAAAATGCAACAAAAATCGCCATTTATAAGACTCTAAAGACATTTATAGGTGTGTAGACGTACAAACACTGTTCTCACATAACAGAGTCATCGTTTTTAACGTGTGTTCTGCATTGTCAGGATGACAAACCGCAGCCTTTGTCATTTACGTTCTCTATACGCTAAATTTGGGGGGGTATTTCGAGGGGGGGGTTTATAAGTTCATAGTGTCCATTTTGAGGGGGGGTATTTCGAGGGGGGGGGGGGGTATTTCGAGGAAATACGGTATTTTTAGCTAATTTTCTCCGTTTTTCCCTTCTATGCCTTTAAAAACCTATATAAATGCTATCTAAAATACGTTTTCTGTACTCGTGAACTTTCAAAAAGTATTCGTAAAAGCGAGTACCAGAACTTTTTTCGGTGGAAACGTAAACGTATTCACTCTATACTCGAGTATATGTATTTATTGAGTAAAAGTAAATACGTTTTAACAACTACGCATTTTACGAATATTTCGGCAGTGAACATATTGAGCCGATCATTGACTTCCGTCATTCGTCATGGATAGTTATTCAGATGGGTTATGGTAGTTTTCCATATTAAGTGTTATGTCCGCCGAGTGTATGACATTGTTCAAAAAGATTTTTTTTCTCAGTTTTTCAGTCATTTTTCCAGCCATACAGTGCAGCTATCATTATTTCATGCGTTATGAAAATGTCTCATCTCAGCTCAGTTTATAAGCATTTTATAAGTTTATCAGCATTGACCCTGCGCACACTAAATTCAAATTCTTCATATACCACTCAGTCTTCGCGAGGCAGAAGGGTACAAAATAACAGTCAAAAAGTATGTAACATAATGCACAAATAAAAATGCGAACGTAGTAAAACAAATACAACGTGAGAATAGGCGTGACAGTTAATGTGAAAATAAAAACATTACTGCGACACATTGAAAAAAAATTGTTTATCCCATCACTTGTGACACAAACGACCGTGAATTAAGCAGTCTTAGTGTCACATTCGAAAACCCAGTACACGATACAGTGTACAGGTAGTATCTAATTACTATTGTAGTGAAGAAAAAGCAGAGTACCAAACACTAGTTTTCACACGAAATTTCGAAAATTCATAAATGAGTTTGAACGTGTTTGAGTTGACACAATGGCCCTGCCCACACTAGTTTTCACACGAATTTTCGAAAACTTATAAATAAACTTTAAACATGTTTGAGTTTTCCACAATGAATGCTTTTTTATCTCCGTCAACTATAGTTGACGGCCAACTAATTATAGAAAACTCAAATGCGTTCTAAACTGATTTGTGAGTTTTCGACATTTCGCGTGAAAACTAGTGTGCGCAGGCACATTGATTAAGAAATGATTTATCGGTAAATCTCGAATTATGTGTCATGATAAAAAAATCAACCATTGATCTATTTCAATAGCCCATTTTGTTTCAAAACAAACATTAAATGTTAGATTTATTTCTCAATCACTATCAATATTCAAAAACTTGAAGAGCGGAAACTCTGGTACTGACAACAAAATATGTATCTCCAGTGAATTTCTGCAAGTGAAAAAAAAGAAATTTATAAATAGAAATTTGTGAATCTGGGGAACTACCTCTTATTGTGCCTACACACACACTAGTTTACTCTGTGACTTCGTGGGATAAGTGAATTTATTTCAAATGCAAATTAATCAACACGGTTGAATGATTTGATTTTATTGTGATGTGAATTTAAATTAATTAAAGGTTAAATTTGAACACAAAATCACATATATAGTGTTGGAAAAGGCGCCAGGACTTTGGCGTCAAGCGCCAACAGCGCCATGGCGCTTTTCCGAACTATAGCGCCAAGCGCCAATAGCGCCAGAGCAAAATGGCACCAAGCACCAGAAGCGCCATGGCGCTTTTTGCTTTGGCGCTAGCGCCAAGCGCCAGTGCCAGGCGTTTTGCTTCTGGCGCCAGGCAAAAAATACCGCCAAGTGCCAGAAGACACTTTTTTTGGGTGTGGCGCCAAGCGCCAATGGTGCCACACCAAAATAGCGCCAAGCGCCAAAAGCGCCATGGCACTTTTCGCGCTAGGCGTCAAGGTCCTGTAGCTTTTTCCATCACTAGTCACTAACGGTGGCAAAAAATATTCGAAAATTCTTGAAAATTCTCGAAAAAGTTAATGGGACTTTTCGAATTTTTGAGCATGCGGTGAAAAAAAACATAAAAATCGATTCTTTTCAAAATATTCTAAAAGACTTTTCAAAGTTTTGAGGGAATTCAAGGCATTGATGTATTCTTATATTCAACATTCTAAGTCAATTGGCATTTGACTTGCGGTGTGTCTGAGCTGTAATAAAAACGTAAAAATTTTGATTCGAGAGAATTGTAAGTGTGTGCACTAACTACAGATCATTTGTGTGTATAGACATTGATCTTGAAAATGTTTTGTTTCATTGCCTTTCCCTGTTTTTGTAACAATGAATGAATGAAACAAAATTATCATAAACAGGTTCACATAAGTGCTATGCTTAGTGATGTAAAAGCGCCATGGCGCTGGCGCTTGACGCTATCAGCGCCAAAGCAAAAAGCGCGATGGCGCTTTTGACGCTTGGCGCCTTTTTGCTGTGGCGCCATTGGCGCTCGGCGCTGTGCTACGGAAAAGCGCCATGGCGCTTTTGGCGCTTGGCAGTATGATGTCGTGGCGCCATTGGCGCTTGGCGCTAGCGTTTTATAAAGCGCCAAAAAAGCGCCAAGTAGTAGTAAAAATAATCTACCGTATTACCTCGAAATACCCCTATGGGGGCTTATTATTTCGCCAGCAAAATTTGAGGGGGGGTTAATTCGAGGGGGGGGTTATTATTTCGTCAGAAATTTTTGTGAAATTTGTAGTAGAGAATACGCTTTTTCACACACAAAAATGGTAATAAACGCGAGAAAATAGGTAGTATTGGGGCTATAGATGTACATCTGTACACAAATGAGCGTATAAGTGTATCTGCAATGCAAATTAGTAGTAAATAATAAGTACATCATGTACATCGCATACATGATGTACATCATTCTGGAGGGGGGGTATTTCGAGGGGGGGGTTTATTATTTCCCCAGCACATTTTGAGGGGGGGTTAATTCGAGGGGGGGGGGTTAATTCAAGGGGGGGGGGGATAATTCGAGGTAATACGGTAATCATTTTTCTTATGTAAACAGACCTTGCCTGCATGAGTTACATAAGTAAATGTGTTCCTGTAAGTGTGTTACAGGAAGAACAAACCCTCTACTTGCTTATTTTGTAAACCATGACCATGCAATTGCAAGGATATTCAAAACTTTCACCAAAAAATGGGCCTACACGCACTAGTTTTCAACGACATTTTATGTCAACTGGTTTTCAACCCAATTCAAGGCTTGATGACAAGCTGACGAAGAGCGTTCAAATGCATAGTGTTACATTATATTGCAAATGAAGTTGTATTGTTGCTGTGGTATGAAGTACCGGCATGAAGTACCTACCGTATTTTCTCAAAATACACCCAGGGGGTTTATTTTTTCAGGGTGCAAATATTGAAGGGAGTTTCGAGGGGGGCTTACCCGGGGGGAATTTTTATGAAGGGTCATAGTAAAGTATAGTTTTTAAATTAATTGACCCAAAATGTAATTAATTGACCAAATAGGATATATTTTAGTCATATTTATTATCATAGATTGTTCTATAAACAAGGCCATGTATAGTTGCGATGTAAATTCGCAGCTATAAATGTGTCATATTCATTGGTTACATGATCTACCTTATTCCAGACCGGGTGTATTTCGAGGGGGGGGGGTAATTGAAAGGGGGGTATTTTGAGGAAATATGGTATATGTGTATACAACACTGGTGTATAAAGTATACAACATTGTGTTACTTGTCAGCAAGCTTTGAATTGAAATGGGAACCTGTTGACAAACAAATAGATAGCACTGCATTTGCATCGCTGCACTTTATGCACCAAAATTTTTTGGCGCTGGCGCTATTGGCGCTTGGCGCCATCATCCCCTGGCGCTTTTGGCGCTTGGCGCCAAAAGTCTGGCGCTTTTTACATCACTAGCTATGATGGATGTAAATGCTAGACAACTGTGAAAACAAGGTTGATAAAGTTATACGAACATGATGACCACCCAAATACTGCAGTTAAAGTTAAAAATCCAATTTTCTTCCAAAAAAATCGAAAACTGTTTTAAAAAATTCAAAAACTACCCAAAAAAATTCGAAAAATACCAAAAACATTTGAAAACTACCCAAAAAATATAAAAATGCGAAAATTCGAAAACTAAATTCGAAATTTGAAAAGTATTTTTGTGAACAATTCGAAAATTTGAAAAGTCATTTTAGAAACAATTTAAATACTTTTGTCAGGAGGGTTTGCCATTGTTAGTAGTCACTACCAGGGTTGGCAAAATCTCAGATAATAATAATAAAATAAGAACAAAATGGAAAATTTAAGAATAAAATAAAATAAAATGGAAAATTTCAAAATAAAAATAAAAATTGTAGAAAAATTCGAATTTTTGTAAAATTTGTGTAATATTGTAGAAAAATTCGAATTTTTGTAAAATTGTATAAAAATTCAGATTTTTGTAAAAATTTTATCTTGTTGCTTGAGCTTCTACCTGTTTATTCACAGAACTGGACGCAGTCCCAAGCTTTGCAGTGTCAAATGTTATTTAAAGTGTCATGCAGTTGTCAGTTCAGATAGGAATCAGTCAGAGTTCGTCAGTCAGTCAGAAATGTCAGTTGTCATGACAAATGTAAAGTAATGTGTCAATTGTCCTGACAAATATAAATTCAAATTTCAATTGTCAAGCAAATTGTATCCAAATCTTATGTCTGTATCCAAATCTTACCTCTGTATCCAAATTTTTTTATTTTTGTAGTTTTTGAATCTTATGTGATAATGTGAGTACAAAAAGATAAGATTTGGATACAAAACTCAAGCTTCAGATAATTGTTGTCAATAATTGTAAGTTTATACTTGCAGATAAATAACAATATCTACTCTACTGCATTCAACTTTTATAAAGTAATAGAAACATTTGTCACAGGTTACTCATGTATAAAAAGTTCTACTGACAACATTTTTCTGGGGTTGCATGCATGATTCTGATTTTTTGTAAAATTTTTTGTAAAATTTATGTAAAATTTTTGTCAAATGGTGTAATATTATTTTATTAACGACTTTTGGGAAAAAAATACAATAAAATGAAACGAGAATAAAATTAAAATAAAATACAATTTTTATACAATTTTTATACAAATAATTTTTATAAAACCAACCCTGGTCACTACACATATAGCAGACAACAAGAGTAGGCTGTATGTCGCCATGTCGCCATTTCAGTTTTCACAGAAGTTACGGTGAAAACTGGTGTGTGTATAGGCCACTGAAACATCCAGAAAAATAAAATTCCAAAAATTGAACATAATTACTGATAACTTACCCATACAGGGCCTTCATAGTACGCATCCGCGTACATGTCAACCGCGCACCATGCATCAAGTTTGAATGAGGTAATCCTCTTATACCAATCCAAGCCTGTCCAGTCAACCTGTCCGCAGAATTCTTTCGACGCACCTACATGTATGAACGTACGATGTATGAATCGATACTGTATGAATTGAGTGTGTGTTTTTACCATTAGCCCAAATAAAAAGGATACAACTTCATACGATTATTGTGATGTAATGATCGGTGAACACTAGTGATGGAAAGGCACCAGGCTGGTGCGGTGCGGTGCCTTTTTTCGAGGGTGTCCTGCCGGTGCCAGTACGATTTTTCTACAATAGCACCAGTGTCGGTGCGGTGCCAGCGCCAAAGGTGCTAGAGCACCATGGCCAAAGTAAAAGGCACCGGGAAAGGCACCGGCGCAGTCTTCATAGGGTGTAAAATTTTGTCCACAGCATGTGCTTACCCTATTTCTTCTAATAAACACCTTCCCGGTCACGTCCGGCACCCTATTTTGAATTTTACATGATTTTAATCCTATCTCCAGTTCTAGGGTGCGCCAGACTCTGAAACTTGGGGGAGATATTGGCGCAAACCCCCTCTACTTTGCATGAATTGGGGGGGGGGGTCGTGGCGACCCCTCTCAGCGTCTCAACCCCCCTCTGGGTATCCTTAAGTGCAAAATTTTAATTGGCTTTTTTGGTGTCCCACACAGGTCTGGCACCCACTTATTTCTGAGCTGTGGTAGGGGTATAAATCTAAAATCTAAAAGTGTTACCAACAACCCTCCCCTACTATACACTATTCAGTAATGTGAGATTAATGTGAAAAATTTCTAAAAAATTCTCTTATTCTGTAAAAAACACCACCCCCAAAAAGACTTTTTGGAACTTTTTTATTAGACAGTTGAAAAGCTTGTTTATGACACTTTACAGGGAAGGGTTTGATGTTAAAAGTTATGTAAAGAACCTCTAAAATGCCTGCATTGCAAAATTTACTGGGGGGGGGAATTTCAAAGTGTAAATTTTGTAAATTTTTGTTCCTGCAATGATGTCATAAAACCCCCCCCAGTAAATTTTGCAATGCAGGCATTTTAGAGGTATGGTTCTTTACATAACTTTTAACATCAAACCCTTCCTTTTAAAGTATTGTAAACCAGCTCTTAGAGTGTCTAATAAAAAAGTTTCAAAAAGTGAATTTTTTGTCATCCATCTATTGGGAGGTGGTGTTTTTTACAGAATAAGTTTATTTTTTAGCAACTTTCACATTAATCTCACATTTTTGAATAGTGTATAGTAGGGGAGGGTTGTTAGTAACACATCCCCAAAATTTTAGATTTATACCTCTCCCACAGCGCAGAAATAAGTGGGTGATGGACCTGTGTGAGATTACAAACAAGCCAATAACAATTTTGCGCTTAAGGTGACCCACCCTGAAAGGGGTCGCGCAAAGTAGAGGGGGTTGCGCCAATATCTCCCCCAAGTTCCAGCTTCTGGCGCGCCCTAGAACTTGAGATAGGATGTTACAAGTAAAATCAAAAATAGGGTGCCGGACGTGACCGGGAAGGGAAGGTGTTTAGAAGAGTGCCGCTCTATTTTTTTCATAAACATTTTTACCTGCCATTCTATTGGAGGGCGCCATTCAATTTTTTTCACCAATTTTTCACACATTTCTCAGTTGAGCATTTTTTTAACAAGACTTTAGCAATCTTTAGTATCAGAGCATCAATTTGACATTTTATATCTACCTATCTGAATGCTTTGAATGTTCACATCATCCTTTTTTTATTTATCTTTGTGTTTTGGCACACTCCCAACACATTTTCTACCTGCCATTTTATTGGAGGTGCCGTTCAATTCGAGGCTGCCATTCTATTGTTTTCATAAATGCAAAAATATGCCAAAATCTGCCGTTCTATTTGAGGTGACGTTCTATTGGAGGTATGCCGTGTGTTACGTAACAGACAGTGAATAGATTGTTCATTCAACATTTAATGTTGAAATAGCACAAAATCAATGGACCAAGGCCACTAAATCACAGCTTCCGCCGATATTTTATATATTTTTATGCATTTGACACAATTCTAGCACTTTGTGTATCTTCTATTGGAGACGCCCTTCGATTGGAAACCTTCCCTTCTATTAGAAGAAACACGGTAATACTTGGTGCCAAAATGTCTTTCGTCGAAGTGCAATGAAGCATAGGGAATACAAGTGACTCACCTTCATAGTAACCGTGCTCAAAAACTGTCACACAGCATTTCTTGTATTTGTTGTCTGTAAGAAGTTACAGTTTTAATAATTACACAAAAGAAAATTCGATAATTGTCACAGCAAAAAATAGATCCGTGAAGCGTGTGGAAGCGGGCTGGATGCGCGTGAAGCGGCGCGCTTCCACACGCTTCCACACGCTTCCACCAACATCACAAGATTCTGGGTGAAGTGTCTTCCACACGCTTCACCTATCTTCACCACGCGCTTCACGCGCATCCAAACATGTGGAAGACACTTCACGCCGCTGGCGCTTCCACACGCTTCCCCCGCGTATAAATTTGCGTGGGAGCGCCATATTAAGAAGCGTGAAGTGCCTTCACGCATTTTTTCGTGATGTATGTGGAAGCGCTGACATGCTTGGTGAAGCGTTCGGGAAGTGTCGGCGTGAAGACACTTCCCGACGCTTCACCGCGCATCCACACACCCATTTTTTGCTGTGTGTGTGGAAACAGACTGCAAAACATGTGTAAAACATTGGTGAATTCTGGTTGCATCCATGCCAGAGTTGTTAAAAGTACTGGACTTTTTCAAAGTAAATGTACCTAAATGAGTAAAAGTACATTATTTTACTATATGTTTTCTGTACCAAAGGGTAAGCAAAAAAGAAATAATTTACATTTAGGTACATTGACTTTTAAAAAAGTTCAGTACTTTTAACAACTCTGTACAGGTGCGTACAGGTACTTTCTTTCAGAAGAAACATAAACATATTTATGCAGTATAGGTATCTTTGAGTAAATGTAAATATGTTTTAACAACTATGATCCACGCATGAGATTATCAGTATTTTCATTTCTGGAACCAATTCCAACAGTGGTCAGAATCATTGTGTTTCAAGACATAATTGTAGGTAAATTTCAAGTCAAGTAACCAACGATGGCAAAAACACACATATTAAATACTCATTGAGTTTCCGTGTTTTTGTTTAACACAGAAACACGGAAACTCAACAATTTTGAAAAACACGGAAACTCAAATGAGTTCTTTTTTTGAGAACACAGAAACACAGAAACACTGAAAATATGGAAATGTTTTTGAGTTTTTTATCCAAGTAATTGAAGGCACAAGATTTGAACTAAACAATGTGTGAATGTGCATACATAAGGTATGCATGTATGTATAGTGTGTAAATAAAAGTATCCAATCCAAGTTTAATGATAAAATAAGTATCCAAAAAAATAATGGTGTCCGCATCTCCTGGTGGTTTCGACAATATTAGGGACTGTGATCAAAGTGTTGAGGAGTGACCACCAGGGTCTGCTGCCTCACACAATTGAGCTGAGGGCTACTCACCTCCCAAGCTGTCAAAGGTATTGGTCACCCATTTGGAACTACCTCCAGTGAACTAATGAACATTTTCCAATACACGACAAAACGTATGCAAAACCAATATTCGATAAGAAAACCACTGTTTCAACAGTAAAATACTGTAAAATGCAACTTTTTGTAAAACAACTCGAGTTTTGACCAAAAAAACTTGAGTTTTTATCAAAAAACGTGAGTTTTTACTAAAAAAAACTTGAGTTTTTATTTTAAAAATTGAGTTTTTAACAAAAAACTCAAGTTTTTTCAAAAACACAGAAACCAAAGTTTTTTCATGAAAAAAACTCAAAACACAGATATTCATTTTTGAAAAACTCAAAATACAGAAAGTGTTTTTATTTTGAGAACTCACCCATCGTTGCAAGTAACAAGCATTTTTGCTGCAGTTACACTTGTCACTTGATTTAACACTTACAACTTTTACCACCTGCCACTTTGCTTGTTTCTTACACATTTGTGGAATCAGCTGCAGGACAAGGTATGTTTACAATGCACTCCTGCAACTTGTAAACTTGTAAAGTTATTATTCAAGTTGAATGAAGTGCTGACAAAAAGACTCCACCATACAACTTGCTCTGGATATTTACTGCAAAAATTTGATATGCGATTCTGGTTTCAAATCTGATGGAAAAATCAATCCACAGGTAAGTTCTTTGATACAAAGTAAATAATCTCTTTAATTTGTACTATAGCGTAATAATATAGCACCCAAAATATGCCGAGACCATATGACCCCAGAGTTGGAAAAACGTATTTACGTTTACCCAAAATACCCAGTTTTTTGGGTATTTATACTTATGTTTACATTTACGTTTTCCAAAAATACCATTACGTTTTGTTACGTTTTCCTGACCAAAATACCCGGGTACTAGGGAAAACGTCAAAAACTTGTGATCGTTCACACCTGCACATGTTCAATCGGGCTGCACCACCTGCAGCCAACAATATTACCTATTATGTTTTTGCATAAATGTAACATGTATACATACAAACAAAAAAAGCGGTATATGAAAAAGTGACTGCATGCTTGCACTTACACATGGAATACTGGGTACATATTCATAAATGTGTTCAAATGCTGAACACAGAAACCTTTTTGTTTATTTGTGGAGCCTTGCGTTAATAATTTTTTTGTGATGAATTCTGACAACGCCAGTTGCAACAACTGTGAGTAGCACACGTTTTGAAACTAGCAGGGCGAGTGCAACCTCTGGTGCCAGCCAATCCCAGACTCTGTAGGATGCCCTGTAAAATGTTAAATTTCATGCAAATGTCAAAACTCATGTAAAATGCCCAGCAAAATGGCAAAGATTTGCCACCTGCCAGAGCATTTTGCATGACTTTAGACACTTTGCATGACATTTGACATTTTACAGGGCATTTTATAGGGTCTGGGAGTGACGCCAGTCGTGATGTGTGAAAATAATGGTATTTTCCAAAGCACAATGGCAAATACTGTGTGTAAAAATTTTTTTTTACATTTACGTTTTATTTTACGTATTCCTTGGTATTTTAAAAATACCTTACGTTTTAGTATTGATACTTTGATTTGAAAAAGGTATTTACGTTTACGTTTACGTTTTCCAAAAATACCAGTATTTGCACAACTCTGTATGACCCACCTACAAATGCAGGCAGACGCTGTGCAGTGGTATACTGGTAGTTCGGATCAAAGCCATATGGCATGGTTCCTGACAGGGTTGGCTGTATGGCGTGATAGCCCCAGTCGCAGTAGCGCTGGTCGAAGGTGGTGGAGCCACCCAAGCGCCGCACGCGGAAGTAGCCCTTGTCACCCCAGTCATAGCCCCAGCTGGGGGGGGGGGGTAAATAAAATGCTGATTCACAATGGTGTTGGATTTTGATTCAGATGGGTGACAATGTTACATTCTGGGGAACATGTGATGAGACATGTACATTTTTGGTGAAATAACTATCATCATGCTAATGGTGGCCCAGGTGGGTGGAGCTTAAGCTGTCATTTGCATTTTTGCAAGTACAAACATTTGCAAAAGCATTTGTGTCAAACAAAAAAAGTGAAAAATTATGCAGGATGTTATTTCCTGGGCTTCATGTTTGATCCATGCAAAAGAACATATTGAATTACATATGTGCTGACCGTGGCAAAATGGATGGATAAAGAAATACAGAGAATTGATAATTAGGTTCATATTTGCGCATTTACTCATTTGTACCAAATTATATTTCCTGCACTATATTATTTACCCATGGAGAATATTCAATTAGGAAAGTGTTCTATAAATTATTGATAGGTTTATTTGGAAAGTTTAGGTTAAAAGGTCAAATAAGTTATTATTAGGTGTATTAATATGAAATTAGGCTCATTCAACTCGCCGTAATTTTCTGATCATTATTATATATACATTTACATGGTTTACTAGCAATTTGGGAAAGTCAAAAGTTGTAAATATTTATGTGCTATCTGTTTACTTAGGCCAGCGTCCTAATAGAGAAATAATGCCCTGTGCGTAACTAGCATTTACTGTACGTATTTACGAAGCCCTTCGCGTAGGCATAATTGTTATAACCCTGCTCATAAGTTATATTATCTTTACTTTGATATTAATTATAATACCCTGTTCAAGCTGAATATTATAAACCCTGCTCAATTACAATACCCATTTACTCCAAATAAGTCCCAATTTGTTAATTATGAAATATACGTTTTCAGGAAGTGATTATTATTGTTGTGTTGAATATACCATGTTCTATTTACGTCATTAGGAACATTTGCACCACTAATTATAATTTCCTAACCCTATTATATTAGTTCCAATGTGCGTCAATGTTTTCTGACAAATTGAACCAAATTAGTAAATCGGCCGAGTTTGCCGACTTCGCGCCTCGTAAGATTAATAGTTTTTCTATTAACCCAATTTGTACCTGGTATTTCTTTACCATAAGTATTTGAATATATGCCCGCGCAGTCTGAGGCAACTGTTTCGGCTAGATATGTTTATTTGTTGCATTTATGACTTATTTGTGTATTTGTATTGGGAAATTACTGTAGCTGTTTTTCTATACATGATTTCCGTGTCTTAGCTACTTTGGAAGTTTTTACTGGAGTCTGCGGACCCCAAGCTACTGAACGAAAATAAGCTAGCGATAGAAACTTCGAATAGGAAGCTCGCTAGGCTTTGCGCTTTTGTAACACGCTGTATCTGATCGAAATAAAGTACCTGAAACAATTCGAACCCCCCTTTTCAACACACAACTACGAAATAAACTCAACTTGGCTGACGACAAGTGGACGTTCGGCTACAACGGGAAATCAACCACTCTAAAGGCCGTTTCTCACTACGGTCTTGGAATTGCCGGATTCGGTGGAAGAAGACGCTGACTTCGGTGGCTTCATCACATGGCGCAGCGAGCAGGGTGATTGCATGACATTGTGCTATCACCAAGCCGGAACGGACATTGTGCGGCAGTTGGCAGAACTTCAAAATTCCTGCTGAACATCAATTTGGCCTTGGCTGAGAGTTGGCTGTTGATTTGCAGACAGCATTGTGCCAAAGTCACGGCACTCCTGTCTACATCCTGGGAGCGGTTCTACGCTCACGCGCGGAGGACACTGGAGTTCTGACAAGCCTGTCAGGATTTCAGGCAGCTTTCACCAGTGTTCTGGCAAGGTGCTAGACGCTGGGCGGCACCGGCATTTGACAAGGAGTCATTGTCGGACGGTGGTCAAACTTTCGCTGGACGCTCCTGGACATCCGGACGCCAGTGACCGCTCGCACGTCCTTCCTATGCCAAGGGAGGGTGACCTGATGGAGACAGGATCGCCACAAAGCCACGCTAGTCAAAGGGCTGTTTTTGGGCATTCGCGGAGGTCCCTCGCTCCACTGGGTAAGAGTGGACTCATACCTCGGAAGTGCAAAAGTAGGGGTATCAGTGTACAAAGGGCTGTAGCTGACAGAGGGCTGTAGCTGACGGAGAGTGGATTTGAAAACCAAGTATTAGGATACTTGGTAGCGTGTAGGGGCTTTGCGGAGCTCCCATCAAATATACACGCTGTGCCTGCTCGGTACCATCAGATCAGACAGCACAAAAGTAGGGTTGGGACGATATGACTTTTCGATATCGATATTCGATATTCGATATTTTTTTCTGAAACTCGATATTCGATATCGATACGATATGGACCCTCGATATTCGATATCGATATTCGATATGAAAATATGCTCGATATTCGATATCGATATTTCGATATTTTCGATATTTCGATATTTTCATGCAGAGGGGCATATTGCATTTCCATTTGGTCACAAACATGTTTGATCATCTTTTTAAATGAGTCTCACAACAGTAAAAATGAGAGGATGAAATATGAACAGGATGAATCTGATTTTATCAGGTGAAAAATTATTCAGCAGACATTTACATTTCACAGGTGTGGCTGGTTTTTTACATTTTTAAAGGTTGTTGTTTAAAAAGACTGTCAGAATTTTTTAGCCACATTTTCGTGAAATTGTTTCCTTGCGATGCGATGCAGTTTCCTTTGTGAATAGCTTGTATTTTGTTAGGGTGTGTACACATTACCCTTCAGATCCTACTGTTGATAGCTCAATGTAAAAATGGCATGCTTTTGATATGGGATATTACTTTGTGCATTCAAAGGCGTGCACATGTTATGGCTGCAGCGTCGACTTTTTGTTTGCTTCACCCATTTTTATGGGATAAAAAAAGGTCAAAAAGAATATCAGAATATCGAAAAATATCGAAAAAATGGTCGATATTCGATATCGATATTCGATATTTTTTCAAAATTTTCGATATCGATATTCGATATTCGATATGAAAAAATGGTCGATATCCGATATTCGATATTCGATACGATATATCGTCCCAACCCTACACAAAAGTGCCAGAAATTCTGCATTGCACAGGCGCAATCGCAGAGCAGTGTACAGAAACACTGCCCAGAATCAGAAAGTGCACCAGAGTGCACAGAAACGTGTCACAGGTGGCACGGCAAGCGCAGCACTGCGCACAGCGGCACAGGAGCCGCTCAGGAAAGCAAGTGGCCGGCGTGGTCACGGGGCACACAGGCGTGCCAGAAAGAGCGCCAGAGCGCTCAGAAAGAGTGTGTACGGACCCTCTTTGGGCGCACACTGCTGGGCAAATAAATTGTTTATTGTCCAGGTGGATTTGACCGGTGTGTTGAAGTCAACGCGTGTAAACAATCACGTCAGGGGCTTTAGGAACACACCAGGTGCCAGTGCAGTAAAGGTCAATGCGTGGAAACACATCAGGGGCCTGTAGGACTGCATTGGTATTGTGCGTGGCACAACAAATCCGTGGTGCACAGAGCACTGCACAGAAAGACGCAGAGAAGCGTCCCAAGCGTCACAGGCGACGCACTATAAAGAGAACAGTGAAGGAAAAATTCGTCAGCAAAAATGGTTTCGCCAACGGGTCACATCAGAAAGACCCTGGGGCCAGCAAAGCACAGGGTGGAAAGTAGATTGGCAAGAGAATTTGCCAAATATGACCTGGAACTATTTGCGGAAGCATCAAAGGATGATAAGAGAACAGAGATGAGAAGGGTGATTGCATCTATCAAACAGGAGGGTGCAAAATTGGAAAGTGCAATGAATGCAGTGAGAACTCAATTTGACGCATGGAGGGATATCGTCAAGGACATTGACGAACCCGACCAGATGGAACAAGAACAGAAGATATACCAAGATTCATATGAGGAATATGCAAACATGTCAGACTTGGTGACACAGAAAATTGCAGCCATGAATGTATACATTGAAGAGTTGCAAGACATGATCCAGCAACTGAGCGGAAGTACTATGTATGAAGTCAACACAGCATTCATACAGCAGATGGCTGCACAGATGGCTTTGACAGCTCAGGAAGCTGCTCCGGGGGCCAGTTCAACCAATGCAACCACAGCAAAGAGCGTCAAATTACAGAAACTGGAAGTGGAACAGTTTACTGGGGAAATTGTCAAATTTCGATCATGGTGGCAAATGTTCGAATCCCACATCCACAATCGGACAGATTTGGAGGACATTTCCAAGTTCTCATACTTGAGGAGCTTGCTGAAAGGTTCAGCATTTGGCATGATCAGTGGATTGAGTGTGACCGCAGAAAATTATGCACCCGCAATTGCAATGCTCAAGAAGAGATATGACCAGCCAGTTGTGGTCAGAAACACGCTGATGAGTAATATCATGAAGCTGCGACAGGCCAGGAATACCTGTCAGGATATGAGAATTTTGTTTGATGCAATTGAAAGGCTGCTCCAGCAGTTGGAGTCACTGGGCGAATCAGTGGAACATCCAATGCTGTTGAGCCAGCTGCAACAGAAAGTGCCACCCGAGGTTCTCAGAGAAATCCAGAAGGAACAGGGAACTGAGGAAGCCTTGATGGTGGAAAATTTCAGAAAGCTGTTTGGCAAGCAGCTAGCGCTCAGTGAGGCTGTACAGCACGCACAGCAAACTGAGGCACCAGTTCAGCAATCCCGCCAGGGATTCGGGAATAATCCACGCGCACAGCAATTCAATAATCGATTCCAAGGCAATGGGAATCGATTCAGAGGGCCAGAGAATCCTAGGACCAGCACAGGGAGCATGTCTGTGATCCAGAATGGTCAGAGTGCACCACAGGCTGGATTCATGAATCCTGGGAGGCCGTGTGTGTTCTGCAATGACACACAGCAATTACACTTTAATGATAAGTGTCCAAAGTTCAAAACTGCCAGAGAAAGGAGAGTGGTTTTGTCAAAGGCAGAGCGATGCCTGAGATGCCTGCAGAAAGGGCATTACATGAATCAATGTCAATTTACGAGAAGTTGCTTTTATTGCAAGTCCAATAGGCACCACACTGCGGTGTGCCCAGAGAAATTTGGTGATAATGGCAATGGAAACGCTGGACGACAAATTCCAGCATTCAAAGCAAATGGTCAACAGAATGGCCAGCAATCAGCAAACAATGGCAGAAAGTCTGTGCCGACGGCCGGTCGACTAGCACAGAGCCAACAGAGAAAGGCCACAGTGAATTGTGTCACTGTGGAGGAAGCTGGACCAGAAGTGGTAGAGACAGAAACCATATCCAGCACAGTGGTTACAGAACCAAATACAAAGCAACAGAATACGTCAGTGAACCTGTCAGTAAACAGGAATATGTCAATGCTGATGACAGCCAGAACCGTGATTGAAACTTCAGAAATGGATACAGAGATGGAGCCTGAACAGCCACCACTACAGATTCAAGCGTTCCTGGACACAGGATCCCAGGGAACGTACATGTCAGAGAAAGTGGCCAAGAAACTCAATTTGAAGAGTACAGGTGAACACCACATCCAGGTGTACACATTCGGAAATGAAAAGCCGCATTATAAAGTAGTACAGCAAGTGGAATTCAGAATGCGGCTCAGAAATGGCCAGAAAGTTGATATGGTGGCTGATGTGGTCCCGACGTTGACCACAGAACAAGTCAAATTGCCTGTGTCAGAACAGGACGAAAAGTACCTGCAGAAGTACTTCCCGGATGAGAGTTACTTTGCAGACAGAATTCCCAAAGAAAAAGGGACAGAGTGCAAGTTCAAGCCAGACATTATAGTAGGCTTGAATTATTTCTGGGACTTAATGTCCAGAAACACCAGCACCACCAGACTTCTGTCAGGATTGTATGTCATTCCATCAAAATTGGGATTGCTGATGGGAGGTGGGCAGCTGACGAGCAACAGAAATCAATGGACCACGGATGGCGCATATCCGGTGGTGGTCAACACAATTGTGCATCAAATTCAGAGAGAAAAGTGGTACGAGGAAGCACCGTTGTCAATTGCTCCTGTACCGAATGTCAAAGATATGGACAGACTGGATACCATTGGCATAATGGACCAGCCAGACCTCGTCGAGGACGATGAAGCCATCAAGCAATTCAATGAGAGTGTACAGAGAAACCCAGATGGACGGTACTCTGTAAAGTTCATGTACAAACCAAATTTGCATGAACTCCCAGATAACAAAGCAATGGCGTTCAAGAGGTTCAGGTACCTCACCAACAGGCTCAAGAGAGACCCAGAATTACTGGAGAAAATTCAGGCAATCATGAAAGCACAAGAGGAGCAAGGAGTAATTGAGAAAGTACAAGAGGATATTAGGGATGGTAGAAAGTTCCATATATTGCCTCATCAACCAGTGATAACGCCAGAGAAAACTACCACAAAGGTCAGAGAGGTATATGATGCCTCAGCGAAACCACCAGGCATGCCAAGCTTGAATGAGTGCATGTACCGCGGTCCAGTGATACTACCACAGTTGGTAGGGATGCTGATGCGATTCAGGTTGCATGGAATTGCCCTGGTTGCAGACATAGAGAAAGCGTTTCTGCAGATTAGTCTGCAGGACAGTGACAGAGATGTGACAAGATTTCTGTGGTACAAAGATCCCACGAAACCATCCATGGAGGACAACATTCAGATTTACAGATTTGCCAGAGTACCATTTGGTATAATCTGCAGCCCAGCGCTGCTGGCGCTGACAGTCAGATACCACCTGAATCAAGCTGGCACAGAAAATGCAAAATTGATCGATGAAAATCTGTATGTGGATAATTTGATCCTCAGTGTGGACACAGAGGAGAAAGCAATCGAATTGTACCAGGAATCCAAAGTGCTGTTCACAGAGGCACAGATGAATCTGAGAGAATGGAACAGCAACAACAAGAGCTTTACTTGGCAATTGGCAGAGTCAGATGTGGCCAAGGAAATTGTCACAACAGTCCTAGGAATAAAATGGGACATAGAAAGCGACCAGATGTGGCTAAAAACGCCAAAGACAGTTCAGCAATCACAATTATCAGAAACTGACCAGAAAATCAAACTTCCCACGAAAAGGACAGTCGCAAAGGTGACTGCGGGATGTTTTGATCCAATGGGACTTGTCAGTCCTGTCCTACTGCCAGCAAAGAGATTTTTGCAAACGTTATGGCATTCAGGACCAAGTGCCAAAGAGTGGGATACTCCCCTGTCTGAGGAACAGACAGCAGTTTGGCAGCAATTGAAGACAGAATTGCTCAAGGTTGGACAGATCAAGTTCAACAGAAATCTGAATTATCAGAGTGGTGCAGATGCACAACTGCACATTTTCGTTGATGCCTCAGCAATGGCATACAGCGCAGCGGCATACATATGCCAGAAAACAGAAAATGACAGCGGCATGTCAAGCCTGCTGTACTCCAGATTGAGACTAGCTCCAAAGAAACCAGAAGTGACAATTCCACGGCTGGAATTGTTAGCAATGTTGATCGGCAGCAGAATGTCAAAATTTATTCACAAAGAGCTCAAGGACGTCAAATTCAGCCAAACACTTGTATGGTCAGATTCAACCTGTTGTCTGAAGTGGCTAACAACAGCGAAGCCACTGGCATGTTTTGTCAAGAACAGATTGGATGAAATCAAGAAAATTCAGAGCGAGACAGAGAACATGCACATCAGACACATCGCAGGACTGGAGAACCCAGCTGACATGGCCACAAGAGGCATGA
Source organism: Sphaerolaimus hirsutus (assembly GCA_964036195.1). Lineage (NCBI taxonomy): Eukaryota > Metazoa > Nematoda > Chromadorea > Monhysterida > Sphaerolaimidae > Sphaerolaimus > Sphaerolaimus hirsutus. Next base: position 20,218,371 of record OZ038456.1, read on the forward strand.
ATATGTCAGAGTTGGAAAGCAGTAACCTGTGGTGGAAGGGGCCAGAATGGCTAATGACTGGAGAGTGGCCAGAGCCGAAAGTGGAGCCAGTTACGCCAGAAGTAATGGCAGAAATCAAGAAAGAAGAGCTCAAGTTCCCAAAAGCCAGTCCAATTTACCTGGGCGCCACACAGCAAGTGGTCAGTGACCCAGATGCCAGCAATGTGCAAGCTGATAAAAGCAAGCAAAGCAACCCATTGGGAATTGAGATTCAGAGATTCTCATCACTGACAAAGTTACTGGATGCAACAGTATACGTGATGAGATTTGTGCGACAGATGCACAAAAAGCGCAGCAAAAATGACAGTCAAAATGGGTTGTCAGAAATCATGAAAAGTATCTGTGGTACAATAAAACCACAGGGAATTATCAGTATTGAAGAGAGAGAGATTGCGTTGAAATATTGGATCAAAGTGACGCAACAAAATCATTACAAAGGTGTGGCAGAGATACTGGCAACAGGCCACAGCAAAGGCAGCCAGGATGGCAAGAAAGTAGCTGCAGACCAGCAGTTGATCAAATGGCTCAATGTGCAAATGCATCAGGATGGAATCCTGAAGTGCCACGGCAGAATGGAGCATACAGACCCACAGGAGGTCACAGTGCCACTCATACTGTTGCCAGCAACGGCTACAGTGACTCAGCTGATCGTCAGAGACCAGCATGAGAAGTTGATGCACGCAGGAGTGCAACACACACTGGCAGCAATCAGACAAAAGTACTGGATTACACAGGGCAGACGGGTGATCTACAATGTGACCAGAACCTGCCCAACCTGTAAGAAATTGGGAGCGAAGCCGTACCAGCTTCCACCAATGCCAGATTTACCAGAAACCAGAGTTCAGAGAGCCAGACCGTTCCAGTACACGGGCTTGGATTATTTGGGACCAGTTTGGTACAAAGTAGACAAAAATCACAGAAAAATGTGGATCTGTTTGTTCACATGTATGGTGACACGTGCAGTTCACCTGGAAAGTGTGCTGGACATGACAGCACAGGAATTCCTGAACGCAGTCAGGAGATTCATCGCCAGGCGTGGAAAGCCTGAGGCAGTGATCTCAGACAATGCAACGCAATTCAAATTGACAGAGAAAGTGCTCAACACAAGCATTGACAAGGCCATTAACACTGGGAAAGAATGGTCAGAAATGGTCAAAAGTGGAGCAGTACAGACATACTGTTCACAGCAACAAATCCAGTGGAACATGACTACTCCTATGGCACCATGGCAGGGAGGAGTCTATGAGAGAATGGTGGGCATCACCAAGAAACATTTCAAGGCAGCTGTGGGACACAGAATGTTAACTCTGCAAGAATTGTTGACACTTCTGCCAGAAGTCGAAGCAGTGATCAACAGCAGGCCAATCTCTTACATCTATGGTGATGTGAAGAGCCTCAGAGTGCTGACGCCAAAAGACTTCCTGACAGGGGAAGGTCAGATTGGAGCACCACAGTTTGAAACAGAAAAAGATGGAGAATTTGTACCCAGAATGGATAACGCAGCAAAATTGCAGAAATATTGGGAGACAACCCAGCAAACTTTGGATAAGTTCTGGGACTTGTGGCATCAAGAGTATATCCCAAGCTTGAGGGAAAGAACTCAGGTGACGCACAAACATGGCAGATTGACAGCGACTCAAGAACCCAAAGTGAATGAAGTTGTGCTGATTTATGAAGAAAACATGCCCAGAGGTGCATGGAGGATGGGTCGCATCGAGCAGTTAGAGCCCAGCAAAGATGGACAGATTCGCTCAGCAAAAGTCAGAACTGCCAACAGAAATGTGGTTAGCAGACCACTCAATCAATTGTATCCGCTGGAAATCAATTCAAAGACAATGGATATCCCAGAGACAGCAGTGACAGTCAAAGTGGATTTACTGGACCCAGCAATTGTCCAGAAACATGTCAGAAATCAGAGCTCGAACAGAGACTCTGTACCAAACCCTGCTCAGAGGAACTCAGCATCAGATAGAGTCCTGAGAAGTGCAACAGGGAAAGCCACAGCAACCACCAGCAGTCTAGTGATGGGAATGTTGTGCATGGTGTTGATGCTGACAAGCGTGTCAGAGTCAGCAACGCTGAGAGAAGCCGGCAAGGCTTACAGCGAAGTATTTTCCAGAACATACGTTCTAGAAACCTCGACAGTAAGGCCACCATCATTGGCAGCGCATCATGGATTGCCGCCTTTGCCTTCAGAATGGCCACCAAAATCTGTCAGAGAAATGCAGACTTATGAAAGATTCAAGGATGCAATCAAAGATCATCCTGTAGAACAGGTGATCAGTTCACAGAGCCAGAAGTATCAGATTTGTACCAGTGGAAGGCATGGACATGCGCTTACAGTTCCTGAAGAAGTGCAGTGCCATATCCCACCAAGGAATTTTGTCAAGGCAATGAAAGTTACACTTTACGCACAGAGACAGATTCCACAGAAAGAGAAAGCATACAGATGCTACATCAGAATCAAAGAGATCATCACACACACCAGTTTCTGGGGAGCGAAAGGTATTACAGGCAATTTTGAGAAATACCAGCAAGTTGGCGTGGTAGCCTGTAACTATGCAAGAATTCACAAGATGTTCAGAGGAACACCTTTGGTGGAAATGGAGCCCAGAGTGTGGACGACCAATCAAACCTTGAATGTGGAATATTCATGGTGTTGCCATGACAAAGAGAATGTCGTCAGTAACTTCTACATGGAAGAAGGGACCGTGGCTTCACTCGATGGAAAGACTGTAATCAGCGACTTGCAAGATTTCAGCCAGTGCAGAGCCATGATGGGACATTGTAGAGATCACAATTATGGAATTACAGTGTGGGATACAGAGAACTTCAGGCATCAATGTGCATATGAAAGAATTGGCAGATTCAAATCAGAAATATCTGGCCAGACAATTATTGTGTCAAAGTTGCAAGCAGCATATTCCCACAGTAACAAGACAAAGAGGCCAATTGGCTCAGAATGTGTTCCGAGAGACACATACTACACCGATCAAGGAGGTGTATTCATCCAATTTGACAGAAGAGAAGATGTGCCTGTGGAATGGGCAATGCCAGGAAAGATAGTGGAGGCAAGAGAGTCGACAATCAGTGGAACATTGTATGCCAGATTGGACGACAGAAACTCCAAGTTTCAGTTCCTGCAACATGTGGTCAGAGAGATGACTCAGGCACAATTTGCGATTGTATGGCATCAGCTATGTCAACTTCGCAAGAACCAACTGGACATGTTGACTCAGCTTTTCCGCATCGATCCAACATTAGGGATTCGAGCCATGCTGGGAAGACAGGATGTTCATGCAGAATGGGCTGGAGAAGCAATTATGTTTTGGGAATGCAAGGAAGTACAGCCATACATAGTTTATCAGACGGGAAAAGTGGGAGAGACATGCTACAAATACACACCAATGAGATTGGACAAAGACGGGCCTTTGTGGTTCAAAAGCCCAGGCAGCAGAGACTTAGTGGAGAAATCACCAGAAGAGGACTGCAGCCACACCACACCGCACCTGTACAGAAATGAGCATGGACAGTGGAAGTCCGCACATGGAATGGTGCATGTCACAGAGACACCAATTGAAATGACATGGAAAGGACAGTGGCAAGCCTTCACGTTTGACGCGCCTCACCTGTTCACCAACATTGTCAACAGAGCGACCAATTTCATGGATGTCAGAGGCCAGATTCAGAGACTACAGAACTTAGAGCATGTGCAGAACCAGTTGATTGATTACACAGCAGATATGTCATTGGATCCCAGAGTGATCAGAAATTCAATAGAAGGCATTGGAGCTGGAATTGGACAAACAGCAGCAGGAATCGGCAAAGCGTATGGTCACTATATATCTGGAGTGTCAAAAGGGTACACCAACTTTATGGGAGGAATGCTGAAAGGACCCTTTCAAGTGATCATCAACACAATCGCAATGCTGCTGGGGATCACAATCCTGATAGCTGGAATTGTAGCTGCAGGATACCTGTGGTACAATTGGAGAATTGCCACAGGGAAACCAGTGATTCCACCATACGTATACACATGCATATGGAAATGCATAGTGTGCCCGTTCAAATGCATATGGTTATGCTTCAGAGCTATCAAATATACTATCAAAAAATCAACTCAGAAAGAGACTAATTATCCACAGAGGAAAGTACGCAAAACAGAGTTGAGACCAGCAATCAAGAGGAGAGCCAGATCCAACTCAACACAGTCCGTCAGATTTGCCAGGAGAGCAGAAACAGAGGACAGAATGGCAAAGTCACTATCAGCATACGTTCAACCAGATGAAAGTTCAGCTGATGAAGGACAAGTCAGAGCCAGGAACAGAGACAGTGTTCACATGCCTGATATCCGCAAATTCACCGCACGCGAACGCGCAGGAAGCGATACGGGCAACTACCTGCTTCATCATCAGGCTAGGTCGGCGTTGGCATCACCAGCAACCGGACCTGTGACTTCACGCACGCCCACGACTTCGCGCACGACCATGTTCACCACCGAGGCGACTGTGGAAACGCCACTCATCACTTTGGCGCCCACCACCACCAGCATGTGACGTTGCTGCAACAACGGGGTGCAGCAACTCTTCCGCCCGGAGTGTGCTGACCGTGGCAAAATGGATGGATAAAGAAATACAGAGAATTGATAATTAGGTTCATATTTGCGCATTTACTCATTTGTACCAAATTATATTTCCTGCACTATATTATTTACCCATGGAGAATATTCAATTAGGAAAGTGTTCTATAAATTATTGATAGGTTTATTTGGAAAGTTTAGGTTAAAAGGTCAAATAAGTTATTATTAGGTGTATTAATATGAAATTAGGCTCATTCAACTCGCCGTAATTTTCTGATCATTATTATATATACATTTACATGGTTTACTAGCAATTTGGGAAAGTCAAAAGTTGTAAATATTTATGTGCTATCTGTTTACTTAGGCCAGCGTCCTAATAGAGAAATAATGCCCTGTGCGTAACTAGCATTTACTGTACGTATTTACGAAGCCCTTCGCGTAGGCATAATTGTTATAACCCTGCTCATAAGTTATATTATCTTTACTTTGATATTAATTATAATACCCTGTTCAAGCTGAATATTATAAACCCTGCTCAATTACAATACCCATTTACTCCAAATAAGTCCCAATTTGTTAATTATGAAATATACGTTTTCAGGAAGTGATTATTATTGTTGTGTTGAATATACCATGTTCTATTTACGTCATTAGGAACATTTGCACCACTAATTATAATTTCCTAACCCTATTATATTAGTTCCAATGTGCGTCAATGTTTTCTGACAAATTGAACCAAATTAGTAAATCAGCCGAGTTTGCCGACTTCGCGCCTCGTAAGATTAATAGTTTTTCTATTAACCCAATTTGTACCTGGTATTTCTTTACCATAAGTATTTGAATATATGCCCGCGCAGTCTGAGGCAACTGTTTCGGCTAGATATGTTTATTTGTTGCATTTATGACTTATTTGTGTATTTGTATTGGGAAATTACTGTAGCTGTTTTTCTATACATGATTTCCGTGTCTTAGCTACTTTGGAAGTTTTTACTGGAGTCTGCGGACCCCAAGCTACTGAACGAAAATAAGCTAGCGATAGAAACTTCGAATAGGAAGCTCGCTAGGCTTTGCGCTTTTGTAACACGCTGTATCTGATCGAAATAAAGTACCTGAAACAATTCGAACCCCCCTTTTCAACACACAACTACGAAATAAACTCAACTTGGCTGACGACAAGTGGACGTTCGGCTACAACGGGAAATCAACCACTCTAAAGGCCGTTTCTCACTACGGTCTTGGAATTGCCGGATTCGGTGGAAGAAGACGCTGACTTCGGTGGCTTCATCACAACATAAGTCATAGCATTATTTTTATTTGACACAAATAAAATGTAACATGAGCATTATACAGCATTATGAGTTACTCTGTAAGCACAAACACTACATGTACGTTGTCAACTAAAAATTTTCTGACCAAAAATTTGTGACAAATAACATATTCTGCCAATTCAGTCATGGCAATTTACCCTAACCTGTTTAAAGCCAAAATAGTATCTTCTCCCACTTTCATGTATCAAAATTTAAAGTTTTGAAATATAATTTGAAAAAAAAAATTAAAAAATAAGTGCCACTACCTTTGTAGATGTCCGGAATTACTATGTTTTTATCAATAATTTGATATCTCAAAATTTTTTGTTTACATGACCTAAAGTATGTATCCCATTTGTGACAAAAACTGTGTGTCAATGGTAGCAGTGCACACTACTTTAAAATTGATTTTTTGCGACTACTTAGCAATCTCTAGCAGTGTGTGACCCAAAAAAACTACCATATTTCCTCGAAATACCCCCCCCCCTCGAAATACCCCCCCTCAAAATGGACACTATGAACTTATAAACCCCCCCCCCCTCGAAATACCCCCCCCCCCCAATTTAGTGTATAGAGAACGTAAATGACAAAGGCTGCGGTTTGTCATCCCGACAATGCAGAACACACGTTAAAAACGATGACTCTTATGTGAGAACAGTGTTTGTACGTCTACACACTCATAAATGTCTTTAGAGTCTTATAAATGGTGATTTTTGTTGCATTTTTCTACGTCTGCGTACGTTTCAGACGACATTTTAGTACTGGGATCTCAAAAAATTTCTGGCGAAATAATAAACCCCCCCTCGAAATACCCCCCCCCCTCGTTTAACCCCCCCTCAAAATTCTCACTCTGAAACAAAAAACCCCCCGGGGGGTATTTCGAGGATGTGCCATCATTTCGAGGATACGGTATGTGCCATCATTTACTGCATATGTAGTCCAAAAATTTATCAAATAGCATTATTTTCCATCTAATAAAGCTATTTTTAAATCGGTGGCGGAAAATAGGGGTACTCAGAAAAAAGGCATGAAAAGTGTAACATTTTGCATGATTTTGCATTTGTAACCATACACATTAGGGGTCTCCTAGGTAACGATGGCAAAAAAAAAGATTCGAGAGAATTTTCGAATTTTTATTTCACCCCTAGAAAAAACACTTAAAATCGATTTATACTCACAGCGCGTATGAAAAAGGGAAACGTTAAGCGGCGTTTACACTTTCACGTGTGCTGACAAAAATTTTCTGGCTTTCATGTCATGAAAATTGAATATTTGTTGTGTCTGACATGTGTTTTTTGGAAGGCATTCAGCCCCAGGGAAAATGATGCCGCATTGGGGCGTGCACTGATTTTTAAATATACCCTGCTTTTGAGCTACTTTGACCATACTCTGGACTGGACTGAAAATGGCATTTTTTTTATTTTCAAAATCAGTAAGCTTAAAATTGAATTATTAATGTCTGGTAATCCCTTCCCCCATGATTGTGCTTGTCCTGTTTTCATTTGGTGTTTGCTTTATCTACATATATGGAAATAAAACAGTTCATAACAATTCTATATCATGGAGGTCAAAAAATTATACCTGTTTTTGACAATGAAATAATCCACACCATCCTCAGATCCATACCCAACAAGTGCAACTGCATGGCCGTTCTGAGACCTACAATAACTACCCCTTTCCAAGATGCCTGTGACAGTATTTATGTTAGAAATTCATTTTGAGACACAATATTTCTCTGTGACACCAGTCACAAGAACAGTGTGACGTGTGACGCATGCAGTCAAACATTTATAGTCATTGACATGCATTCATATGCCACCATACTTAAGTGTTACTCGTAGTATTAAAGCAGTACCAAAAAGTACACAAAAGTTCACTGTACCTTGGCTGTATGAATAAAAGGCACTTTCCACTAAAATTGGAACGAGCACAGGTCCCTTTTGCAGCAACTCCACAAGCAAGTCATCGGTTACATGTGATAAGCGGTAATGACTCGTCACAATTGGATCTGGTTTTGGATAGTTTGGACACGTGTCTGGCTGGAATGTTTGTAAAGGGTCATCAATTATAAAAGTTGGTACTAATTTTCATAATTGATAAATGGGTTCCCTGGAAAAAGAGTAGCTTTAGAAATTCGGTAAGGTTCGAAAAAGCGCCATGGCACTTTTTGCTTTGGCGCTATAGCCACGCGCCAGCTCCAGACGTTTAGTTCCTGGCGCCACGCAAAAATAGCGCCAAGCGCCAATAGCGCCATGGCGATTTTCCGAACCCCATCGCCAAGCGCCAATGGCGATGGAGTAATATAGCGCCAAGCGCCAATAGCGCCATGGCACTTTTTGCTTTGGCGCTAGCGTCAAGCACCAGCGCCAGGCACCAGCGCCGTGGCGCTTTTCCATCACGATACAGGAGATTAGTGCAGCATTTGCATGTGCACCAAAAATATCAATGTTTATGAAAACGTAAATACCTTTTAGGACTCTTAAAGTATGGACTCTTATGACGCCTATACAACTCCAGAGTTGATATTGGGTATTTACTTTTACTCTATAATCCAGCGCACTGAGTAAATACCCATGGGTACAATAGTTCAATTGTACCAACCCATTTACGTTGTAATTTTTCACAAGTACTGGGTACTTCTGAGTATTTCAGAAAATTTTATGAAAATGTGCGAATAGTAAAAAAGCGACAATCTGTGCCTGCACACAGAAGTACATCGTATGTACTTATTTCCATGGTTGGTTTTATAAAAATCATTTGTATACAAATTGTAAAAAATTGTATAAAAATGTATTTTTTATTTGTTTTATTCTTGTTTCATTTCATTTATTTTTATTCCAAAATAATAATAAAATAATAAAATGGGACCATTTTACAAAAAAATTTACAGAAATTTTACAAAAAATCAGAATCTTGCATGGAAGGCCAGAAAGATGTGATAATTAGACCTAAACATGAAAACGTGACAAATTTTTTCATTACTTTGCAAAAGTAAGTATTGTTAGCTAGTTGCAAGTGTAAAGTTACAATTATTGATAAAGAATGGTTTGCATTTTCAGTAGAAGGAATAATGGTGTGTGCTGGGTGCATTTGTAAAACGTCATGCAAAGTGTCAATGTGGCCACACAAGCTGATTTTCAATGTTCTTTTTTGAAAACTGTTCTGGGCGACGCGTCGCTGTACGCTTTTCAATAGTGTGCAATTTGCACTTTTATTTTTCAATTAGTGATAGCATATGTGAATATTGGTTTCAGCAAGTCACATTTGCCATTCAAAGTTCACATACATTGTGGTGCAATGATAGCACTTTATTACTTTAACATGTAATCTTTGCATGATAATTTTGCAAGAGATTTTCTCCAGGAAATCTCTCTGCCCATGTAAAGCATTATTGACTGAAAAAAGTATTTGAAGTATGTTAACATTCTGCCTACACACACTAGTTTTCATGCTGGTGGTGTCACTCCCAGACCCTGTAGGGTGTAAAAGACCCTGTAAAGTGTAGAAAACCCTGTAAAATGTCATGTGTCATGAAAAAGACCCTGTAAAATGCCAGGTGTCATGTTAAAGACCCTGTAAAGTGTCATGTGTATCCAAATATTATTTTATCATATCCAAATCTTTTGTTTTTGTATCCAAATTTTATGTCAAACAGTAAGTTTTAAATCAAATAACGTACCATTTGGATATGATAAAATAAGATTTGGATAAACTGTAACACTTTACAGGGTCTTTTACATGACATTTGACACTTTACAGGGTCTTTTACATGACACATGCCATTTTACAGGGTCTTTTACATGACACATGACATTTGACAGGGTCTTTTACGCTTTACAGGGTCTTTTTCAGGGTCTGGAAGTGCCCCCAAAGCAGAGCGAAAAGTAGGTTCATGAAGTGTATGGAAGCGGGCTGGATGTGTGTGAAGCGGCCTCTGTGAAGACACTTCCACCCACTTCACCACACATCACGAAATTTTTGGTGAAGTGTCTTCCACACAATTCACCTACCATCATGAAGTCCAAAACTTCGTGAAACGCGCTTCCCGATGGTGACGAAGTGAAGACACTTCACACAACAATTGTGCAGCGTTGTGAAGCAGCACTGTGGTGTGAAGTGTCTTCACAACAAATTTCGTGACAAAGCCAGCCCTTCACAGCGTCGGGAAGTGTCACCGTGAAAACACTTAACAACACTTCACACAAGTTTTTGCTGTGAAGGGCTGTTTTCAGTTTTGCCGTTTGTTGAGTTTTCATCTGTGTCAGTTTAAATTATAAAATTGAATGCTTATTAAATTGAATTGAATGAAATTTTTTGGTTGCATGAATTGAGTGAATTTGCACTCAACTTGCACGGCATACCTGGCACTGCTGCAAGTGCTGAGCTCTGATTTAGTCGAACATCCAACCAGTCACTACAGATGTCATTGAGGTTGTAAATACGTTGAATTTTTCTGTTGTTATATTTACTTGATGTTTTCACTGGTCAAATTTTGTATGAAATTAATAGTGCTTGTGGAACGATAAAATATGGATTGTGGGTAGTAATGGAAGAGCGCCAGAAAAAAGGGCGCCAGGCGCCAATGGCGCCATGGCGCCATTCGGAAAGTGGGCGCCAGGCGCCAAGGGCGCCACAGAAAAAGGGCGCCATGGCGCCATTCGGAAAGTAGGCGCCAGGCGCCAAGGGCGCCACAGACAAAGGGCGCCAAGCGCCAAGGGCGCCATGGCGCTATTTGGTAAGTGGGCACCAGGCGCCAAGGGCGCCACGGAAAGAGGGCGCCAAGTGCCAAGGGCGCCATGGCGCCATTTGAAAAATAGGGCGCCAGGTGCCAAGGGTGCCAAAATTAATACTTGTGCACAATACCCTGCACATGCTAAACAATTCTCCAGCACTGCAGTGCTCACGTTCACTTATTTATCCACGTTCTCCATAATATGATCAACAAAAACTGAGACTGAGACTATCAACAAATTCTTTTGCAAAAATCATAGTCACAGGTGATATTCAATTCAAACACAATGAAAATAATCATTTGACAAAAACAATGCATTTATTACAAATTAATTTTCCAATGCATCCAAAGCAGGTGAAAATGGAATTTTGACGATTTTAATCCGTTGATTTACTGGTTTGCAAGATCGACTTTATCTCAGCTGATCGATTTGATCATTTATCTCAGCTTTTGATTTAGATATACGCGACGGAAATCACACTTAAACCCCTGTTTACCACGGTTGGCACCATTGAGACATTTTCAGAAAACAAGTCAAAACTTCGCTATTCCAAATTGCATTTGGCCAAGTGGGGTATCCTCTTGTAGGGCAATTCAAGCCCTACAAGTGCATATAGGGCACAACTGATAATCTCTTCTCTGAGGCATTTCATGGGCCAAATAAATTCTTTTATTCATTTAAAGCTGATCACCACGGTTGGCACCCTAGTGTTTCTTGGTCCTAAATCCTGATTTCCAAAGCTGCATTCTGCAGCAAAAGCCAGATTTGAAGAAGTTTGGCACCCAGCCAGCTCTGAGTGTCACGGCCCAGTTTGAAATGCATTTTGATGACTGTTTTCATTCTATTTTCGGGAACATGCCGCAGATGATAAAAAAAGCTATTTTAGCCATTTCCATTGCTTTTCGGTCACTGAAAATGCCTTGGCTGATGAATATGTCATCCACATCCTGTGGTATGACTTTGTCATGGCTGCACAGGTTTTGTAAATGTACTGCAGATGGCCATGTACTGATTTTGATTTCATCACTGGCTGTTTCTCCAGACATAAGGCTCTCATGTTCAAACACATTGTAAAGGCAACATTGCTGACTATAAGATGAATGTTCAAGCTTTAAAATGAGTGCTTACATGCATAAATTTGTTCACACAAACATGAGAGTGGCTATTTCAAAAATCAGTTTCTCACAAAAATTGCAAATTCAGTAGTAAAAAAGCAAGAAAATGGAAGTAACAATTTCGCCATAGCATATCTCAAAATTGTGTGAACAAATTTATGCATGTAAGCACTCATTTTAAAGCTTGAATATTCCTCTTATAGTCAGCAATGTTTCCTTTACAATGTGCTTGAACATGAGAGCCTTATGTCTGGACTCTGGAGAAACAGCCATTGATGAAATCAACATCAGTACTTGGCCATCTCCAGTACATTTACAAAACATATGCAGCCATGACAAAGTCATACCACAGGATGTGGTTGACATATTCATCAGCCAAGGCATTTTCAGTGACCGAAAAGCAATGGAAATGGCTAAAATAGCTTTTTTTTATCATCTGCGGCATGTTCCCGCAAATAGAATGAAAACAGTCATCAAAATGCATTTCAAACTGGGCCGTGACACTCAGAGCTGGATGGGTGCCAAACTTCTTCAAATCTGGCTTTTGCTGCAGAATGCAGCCTTGGAAATCAGGATTTAGGACCAAGAAACACTAGTGTGCCAACCGTGGTGATCAGCATTAAATGAATAAAAGGATTTATCTGGCCCATGAAATGCCCTAGACAAGAGATAATCAATTGTGCCCTATATGCACGTGTAGGGCTTGAATTGCCCTACAAGTGTATACCCCACTTCACCAAATACAGTTCGGAATAGTGAAGTTATGACTTGTTTTCTGAAAATGTCTCAGTGGTGCCAACCATGGTAAACAGGGGTTTAGTATGAAAACCTACCATAACCCATCTGAATAATGAACCAAAAAGTATAAAGTTTTTTTTCATCATAATATGTCACTTTTACCATGGAATAATTTATTACGAAATGTATCACACGATTTTATTCATTAAATTATGGTAGGTTTTCATACTGAGTGTGCTGTCCGCGGAGTATACGTCTGATGAACCGCTGGATGAAATACAGGGTGCGGCAATTTAGACCTGCGCTCTAGATTTCGAATAACTTGTCACTGGGTGGTCGGATTAACGTCAAATTTGAGGTCAACATAACCAACTGAATAGGAAAAAATCCCTGAAAATATGGCTGCGATAGCTAGACTCGTTCTCAAGTTATTTATGCAAACTCGTAATTGTCACTTTGGCACCACCTTGTGATATCATTCAAACGGGATTGACTTCTCGGGACCGGGATCGGGATCCGCTTGTATTGTGAGTTTTTTTCTGATTTTCTTTTCGCAGCTGTATGCCTAAATAATGCGTGAGGCCCGCCACCGATTCGCTATGCCCATAAGGAAATCGGCGGGCGCTTGCGTAATTGGTCGTAAAGCTAGGTGGTGGAAAAGTGACGATTACACTTTTCCATGAAGCCATATTTTCAGGGATAATTTCCTATTTAGTTGTTAATGTTTACCTAAAATTTTACATTAATCCGACCACCCAGTGACAAGTTATTCGAAATCTAGAGCGCAGGTCTAAATTGCCGCACCCTGTATATCTATCCACTCGCACCACTACGTCGATTTTTCTATCCAATTTAGACTATCCACGGACGCGCTTTTTTATTTTTTTCATTTACACAGCGTTCACCTTGAAACCCTGCTGGCACCATTTTGGCGCCCATTTAGGGCACGGCGCCAAGCGCCAAGGGCGCCACAGAAAAAGGGCGCCAAGCGCCAAGGGCGCCACAGAAAAAGGGCGCCAAGGGCCAATGGTGCCATGGCGCGGCGCCCTTTGGCACCCTCAAATGGCGCCAGTGCCAATGGCGCCATTCCATCACTAACACAGCAAAAAATGGGTGTGTGGATGCGCGGTGAAGCGTCGGGAAGTGTCTTCACGCCAACACTTCCCGAACGCTTCACCAAGCTCCCAGCGCTTCCATACACATCACGAAAATCTGCGCCGGGAAGTGTCTTCCACATGTTTGGATGCGCGTGAAGCGCGTGGTGAAGATAGGTGAAGCGTGTGGAAGACACTTCACCCAGAATCTCGTGATGTTGGTGGAAGCGTGTGGAAGCGTGTGGAAGCGCGCCGCTTCACACGCATCCAGCCCGCTTCCACACGCATCACGGATCCATTTTTTGCTGTGTAATTGTGTGACTTCAGAGTACATTGTTTGTGCTTGCAAATGGTAAATAATGCCCAGAATATAGCCTGAAATTTAAATAAAGTGCAATTTTTTGAGATTTTTTGTGCTTAGAGTTATTTTTTAGTAATTTAATTATATTTTCTGAAGACTTAGGGTGATTTATATATATTTATATTTTTTCTATATTTGGAGTGATATATTTTTTTTTCTCCAAAAAATCAGTGATTTTTGAATGCTAATGACAATGATGAAATCGATGCTCCCGCAAGTTCAATGGAGACGTTGCAAAATTTAAAAAAATTTCATAGCCAGACTCAATACCCTGAAAAATACTTGTACCTCAAAAAGAATCGTTTTAAGCTCCCGTGAGAAAAAATATTCAATTTAGGTACTCAAAAATACTCAAAAATACTTGTACACCATTTTACCCAAGTACTGGGTAAAAAGTATTTTACTCGGGTATTTTTTGAGCACGGGTAAAAATGAAAGTAATTACTAGTACGGGTACTTTTGAAAATGTTCGGTACTTATAACAACTCTGCACAACTCACAGGCAATGTGTATGGGCGAAAAGATCTCTTGACCACCGGCCTCTGTGTTTGCAGCCATTCAAACACCGTCGAGACTGTGAGCCCCTGGCAGTCATATTTGACATTTCCACGGTCAAGCAAGCCATTTATGGTCAAGGACCCATTTACGGTCAAGCAGTCAATCCCCCACTTTTCACTCAGGGGGACCGCCTTGCCTCCATTGGCTATGCCCAGGAAGCCATTGAGCACGTGCAGCTGTGATTTTGAAAGTGTTTTTAGTTGGAGGGTATTTTATGGAAGTTGTGAGCAGAATTGATCCAAGCTTTTCTTCAACTCACCGAAGACCAAATTACGCAGCTGCCACAGTTCTGTGAGTTTTGAATATTTAACTGTTACAATGCAAAGCGAACAAATGAGGTGTTTAATTATAAAATTCGACAAGTTCACAAAATACTATTTTGAGCAGGGTTGGTTTTATAAAAATTCATTTTAGTAAAATTGTATAAAAATTGTATAAAAATTTTATTTTATTTTTATTTTATTCTTGTTTCATTTTATTTTATTTTATTTTATTCCCAAAAGTTGTTAATAAAATAAAATGACACATTTTACAAAAATTTTACAAAAATTGTACAAAAATTTTACAAAAAATCAGAAACATGCATGCAAGGCCAGAAAAATGTTATAATTAGACCTATACATGAAAAACCTGTGACAAATTTTTCCCTTTCTTTTCAACAGTTGCATGCAGTATGTATTGTTAGCTAGCTGCAAGTGTAATGTTACAATTATTGATAAGAATGGTTTGCATTTTCAGTAGAAGGACTACTGGAGTGTGCTTGGCACATTTGTAAAATGTCATGCAAAGTGTCAATTGTCATGACAAATGTAAAGTAAAGTATCAATTGTCATGCAAAATGTCAAGTGTCATGTAAAATTTCAAGCACAGTGGCAATTGTCATGACAAATGTCATGCAAAGTGTAAATTGTGTATTGAAATCTTGTGTTTTTGTATCCATAGTATGTTTTATATCCAAATCTTATGTTTTTGTATCCAAATGTTCACATAAGATTTGGAGTCAAGAACAACATAATTTGGATACAAAACATAAGATTTTGAAATAAAACATGAGATTTGAACACAATTTGCTTGACAATTGATACTTTAATTTTTACATGTCATGACAATTTACACTTTACTTTACATTTGTCATGACAATTGACACTTTGCATGACATTTTACATGACATTTGACACTTTACAATGCTTGGGACTGCCCCCAGATCCATGAAAAAACAGGTAGAGACTCAAGCAATGAGACAAAATTTTACAAAAAAATATGAATTTTTATACAATTTTACAAAAATACGATTTTTTATACAATTTTACAAAAAATTTACAAAAATTCGAATTTTTATACAATTTTTATTTTTATTCTTAAATTTTCCATTTTATTTTATTTTATTTTATTCTTGAATATTCCATTTTATTTTTATTTTATTTTTATTTTTTTCTGAGATTTTGCCAACCCTGATTTTGAGTAAATCACATTTTAAGTTTCATTTCAAATTCGTGGGCATGTTACATATATGTCCAATGGTACTCGCCAGTGTTGCAAGAACGTATTTACGTTTACCTGAAATACCCGGGTATTTTGGTATTTATACTTACGTTTACATTTACGTTTTTGGAAGAAAAAATCACGTTTTGTTACGTTTGCCTGACCAAAATACCCGGGTATTATGAAAATGTAAAAATTATGATATTTAATTGTTTCATTGTGGCCAGTCCCTGGACGGAACTGCATATTTCCATGAATTCTCCACCGATTTTTATGGTTGAACACTTTAAATCATCAAAATGATGTGGCGATCCCTTGAATGCAATAAATACATCATGTATACTCCGGTTACTTTACACCCTGCACGCGTGGTTCCCGCTGGAAGTGTGCCAACAATGGTTAACGCGTCCGAGTTACATAAAGAGATGACAAAATTGATTGTTGTGATAATGTTATTCATTAACATATTTTCATATTTTTATGGAAATCGCATGATTTAATAATCATTGGCACGCTTCCAACACGAGACATAAATCAGTGCGAGGGCAGAGTATCATGTACGCCGAGTATACCTTATTCTAGATAGGGTATTTCGAGGGAGGGGGGTATTTTTTCTTCAGCTCAAAAAAACCTGGAATTATTTCGAGGGGGGTTAATTCAAGGGGGTATTTCCAGGCAGGGTTGGCAAAATCTCAGAAAAAAAATAAAAATAAAATACAAATCAAATAGAAAATTGGAGAATAAAATAAAATAAAATAAAATGGAAAATTAATAAAATAAAAATACAATTTTACTAAAATTCAAATTTTTGTAAAATTTTAGTAAAATTGTACAAAAATTCACATTTTTGTACAACTTAAGTAAAATTTTACAAAAACTCGAGTGTCTGTAAAATTCTATAAAAAGTTTTCTATCCTCTTGTTTAAGATTCTAGCTGCCAATTTGCAGAAGTGATGCTATGTTGTTGCTTTCATTGTTGTGATTTTTGCTCAAAATCACAAATTTTCACTTTTTTATATATTGTTACCTTAAAAATAACTAATCTATGTGATTTTTTCCCATTTACTTCATTCCATACCATGAAAAAGCCTAAATATTTACCCCGCAAGCCCCCCCCCCCCAAATAACAAATTATTAGCTATCTTCCCTCGGGAGGGGCAAATTAGCTGCAGATCTATCCGGCCCCTGTGACGGTCAAAATTCAAGATACCTACATAGCAACCATTGTCACAAGTCTACATAAAAAATTTTTGTATTCATCTGTACGCTTTTAGCGTGCACATTGTTTTATGGCCTTGCATCCAAGATTTTAGATTTTTTTGTAAAATTTGTGTAAAATATTTGTAAAATTTTTGTAAAATGGTTTCATTTTATTTTATAATGACTTTTCAGAATAAAATAAAATAAACTGAAACATGAATAAAATTAAAATAAAATACAATTTTAATAAAAATAAAATACAATTTTAGTAAAAAGAATTTTACTAAAACCAACCATGTTTCCAGGAAATACGGTTGGCTAAAACAACAGTTGAAAACTTGCAATGCATTGAAATTACTGTCTGTTCTGTTTACATCAGCAGCTGTAGAGCATCCATTTCGCCATGCTGGGCTTGTGAAATTTGCTCAACGGATAAATTTGGGAATGGAAACATTTGAGCAAGAGTTGTTTATTAGATTTAATTTCATCTATTGAAACATCTTAAGGTAAAAATGGTGATATTTTCTAAATCTCAATGGCAAATACCACATGCATAAAATTTTTACGTTTACATTTTATTTTACGTATTCCTCGGTATTTAAAAAATACTTACTTTTTAGTATTTATACTTTTAATTTGGAAAAGGTATTTACGTTTACGTTAACTTTTTCAAAAAATATCAGTATTTTTACAACACTGGTACTCGCCCATGACTACAGCTAAGTTCCAAACGTTGACAATAAAGTGTCAATCAAATTTGCTGCTCGAAATGCATATCGCAGCAAAAAATGGGCGTGAGGTGGGTTGGGAAGAATTTTCAAGTGTCTTCACGGGGACAGTTCTTGACGATTCACGAAGCTGGCCGATGCTTTCCGGCGCTTCACAAAATTTTGTCGTGAAGACACTTCATATCACAGATGTGCTACACATGTTTGTGAAGTGTCTTCACTGCATAAACATCGGAATCGCGCTTCACGACATTTTCGGTGCTGTGAAGCTAGGTGAAGTGTGTGGAAGACACTTCACTGAAAATCTTGTGAAACGTGTGGAATCGTTTGGAAGTTTATTCACAGAGTCTGCTTCAGCACGCTTCATGAACCGTTGTGTAGGTGAAAAATTGGGTGTCCATAAAATCCTATTTGGACGGTGTGCAGAAATGTTTTGGGGAGGGGAGTGGACTTAGTGGAGTCGACTTTATTTTTATTCCCGGCCCCAATGCCCAATGAACCTGGACTTTTCGACTTTAAGAATTGAATGCCTCAAATGTATATCCAGCTACCTAACTCAAATGTATAGTGCTAACAGTAATTTATCATATGATTTACATTTTATTCATTTATAGAAGTATTGTACAACATTGAATGTTTGTACAGCCATTGTAACAAAAAGATCCATTTGAAATGTGAGCTAAGAAAATGGGCAAAAATGTAAATACTTTTCACTTTCACTTATTTTCATATAATATCTGATTTTCTCGAATAATCCCCCTGGGGGTTACTTTTTTCGTCCGACGTTTTTGTAGGGGGAACTATTCGAGGGGGGGGGGGTGGAATGATTCAAGGGAAGGAATATTATTTCATCAAAATTTTCACAAATGTTTCTGTCAAGTAATTTCACAAAATATGCTTTATTGAGAAAATAACATGTTTTTTTTGTTCAAATTAGACAAAACAACTTGGGAGTTGGGGAACCCACTGAGGTGGGAATTATTCAAACAAATATGGTATATTAAATTGATTTATGGAAAAAATATATATGATAAAGAAAGTTACAACCTCTTGGTCGCCTACATCACCAGATGGGTAAAATTTGCTTTGAGGCACTTCCCTTTTAGACAGTGTTTCATTTCCAGTGGGTGTTGAACTTCCACCATCTGTTTCTGGTTCTGTTCTCATTTCTGCCAATCCAAGGAAGTCTTTTAGTTCATCTTCTTCCTGCAATTTAGTATTTTATAAGTTGGCTTAATATGTCACCAATTGCATCACAAGATTTTATGTTCACACAGATTTGATGTGACAACAACGCTAAAGTTGCACAAAATGAAAAAAATTAGCTTTTCATAATTTGTCTAAGCGCGTTTACACTGTCGGCTATTTACAGAGGAAATGTCCATAATTGGTGTGTATGGGTTGTTACATGTTAATTAGGTGTATTATCACCAAATTTGCATGCACAAAATTTCTGCAAGATGGTTACATGCACTGATGCATTTTCTTTGGGATAGGGTATAAATTTTTTTAGATTTGTCTGAATTTTGGCATGTGTGTACTCCTTCGTTTAGTGAGTACGCATGCCAAATTTCAGCTCAGCGCAGTCACCAGTTCTTATTTTTGTTACGGTTTTATTTTTGCTGTTCACTGTATTTTTGTATAGTGAACGAAATCTCATGGGTCCCAATAGAATAGAAATGTGTGGTGGCAATAGAAAACTTATTTTTCAGTAAACAACAAATTTTTGTCCCCGACCTGGGACAAATTTTTCGTCACCTGTTGGGGAAGAATGTCCCTGGTCAGGGACAAAAATTCTAGGGGGAGTTATTTGATTCTCTCCTAACTCAACAATAAGTCCCCCCTTTTGTGAGTGTGAGGAAAAAATAACCCCCTTTGAATACCCCCCCACTTTGATGGGTAGAAAACATTTCACAACATTTCACATTTACAAAAAACGTGTTGTGTATTAAATGTGTAATAAAAAGATGGTGTTGTGGTTACACCACATTGTGTATTTAAGTAGATTTTGGGTGATTGGTCTGAACCCCTAAACTTTATGTTTCAGCCAATCTTTGTATGTGACTACTTGGGTATTTAGGTCAGTTGATGTTCAGTGACTCATTTTCCCTCATTATTCATGTCCCCTTTGGGGGGTGACCATCTATGAATATGAGATGCTAAGACTTTGAGACCTGTGTCGCCGAGCGACCTTACACACAAAACGCAACAACACCACATCTCAAACACAATTTCTCCATCCTTGGTTGTTGGCGCTGTGGACTTGGCTTCGCCTATTGTTCAAGGTCCATGTGCCAATGAATCACTGCCTGTGCGCCACGGACTCAGTACGCTGTGAGCCCTGTTTCCCGTGCACACAACATGGTGACCACACTGGCTTGAAACATCTCAAGCCATACAAACCTGCACCGATCGCCCCATGGTGCCATTGGCAGCACCCTCCCGGCCTTCCAGCCCCGTGGTAGCGCCGCTAGCAGCAGCGGTCCCCATGCCTTCCGGCCCAGTGGTAGCGCCGCTAGCAACAGTGGTCCCTATGCCTTCCGGCACGTGGTAGCGCCGCTAGCAGCAGCGGTCCCCACGCCTTCCGGCCCGTGATAGCGCCGCTAGCAGCAGCGGTCCCCACACCTTCCGGCCCTGTGGTAGCGCCGCTAGCAACAGCGGTCCCCACACCTTCCGGCCCGTGGTAGCGCCGCTAGCAACAGCGGTCCCCACACCTTCTGCCGTCCAGAGCAAGCGACGAGCATATGATGCCAATTGAGCGTAAGCAGGGACACAATGATGTCCAACACTGCAAACAGCAATCCAGCAGCAGTTGCGACCCTGACAGCCCAAAAACCCTGGTCGGCAAGCAACGACACCGGCAACAGAGGCAAACAGGTCAGCTGTCCAGCAGAGACACTGACAGCCTAAAACCCCCAGTTGTCAAACACCAGGAACTGAGGCAGACAGGTCGGATGTCAAGCAGTGACACCGACAGCTTAACCATCCCAGTTGTCAAGCAGCGACACTGGGAGCCCAAACTAGCATGCCAGCTGTCAATCAGTGACACTGGCAAAACCCACACACCCAACCATCAAATGGAGAACCCTGACAATCAAGTAAAATACTACCAACATCTGCCCAACATCCCCAACCAGTTAATCAAACCACCACATACCATTCAATCCAAATCATTTACACAACTCACTGGACACACCAGCCAACCAGCAATCCCCAGCTATAACATCCAAAGGATACAGCAACCACAAGAAGGAATGCAGGAAACACTACAAGACTTTGTGATAGTGCACAATGGTGATACTTCTGTGATATAGGTAATGTTTTGTGAAAAATTATCCTTTAGAACTGTTGTTTCTGATTTTGTAATACTTCAGTAATTTTGTGTCAGTTCCCCCTGGTAGGGTGAACTTGGGGGGAGCTGTTGTGGTTACACCACATTGTGTATTTAAGTAGATTTTGGGTGATTGGTCTGAACCCCTAAACTTTATGTTTCAGCCAATCTTTGTATGTGACTACTTGGGTATTTAGGTCAGTTGATGTTCAGTGACTCATTTTCCCTCCTTATTCATGTCCCCTTTGGGGGGTGACCATCTATGAATATGAGATGCTAAGACTTTGAGACCTGTGTCGCCGAGCGACCTTACACACAAAACGCAACAACACCACATCTCAAACACAATTTCTCCATCCTTGGTTGTTGGCACTGTGGACTTGGCTTTGCCTATTGTTCAAGGTCCACGTGCCAATTCATCAACTCAACTGTGAATCACTGCCTGTGCGCCACGGACTCAGTACGCTGTGAGCCCTGTTTCCCGTGCACACAACAATGGTATAAACCATGTTCTAATGTGACACAATCATGTTTCTGTTTTAACATGTTACCCGGATCACAAACAGCAGCTTTTGTCATTTACATTCTCTTAACACTCAATTTGGGAGGGGAAATTTCGAGGAGGGGTTTATACATTCATAGTGGCCATGTTGAGGGGTATTTCGAGAAGGCGGGTATTCGAGGAAATACAGTACATAATACATGGTCGGGCTGAAAAGTCTCCGGGCAGTGCTCGCCATTGGCGCTAGGGGTAAGCTACGGTCATAAAATTTTGAAAGGTTAAGATATCAGGTGTTTTGAGTTACCAGCGAAAATTTCACTTCTCTAGCTCCACCCACTGTGGAACTGTGGGGGTTACAATTTCGGTCATTTTGTACTGATGTACAAATGACCGAAATTGTGACCCTCACTGTTCCGCAGTGGGTGGAGCCAGAGGGGTGAAATTTTGGGTGAAAACTCAAAACACCTGATATCTCAACCTGTCAAAATTCTATGACCGTAGCTTACCCCTAGCGCGAATGGTGAGCACTGCCCGGGGACTTTTCAGCCGGACCATGTACAATTGAGAAAACTAACAGCCGTTTACACTGCATTTTGTGCCGACAAAAAAAAAGAAGACAAAAAGTTTCATAATTCTACAATAAAGTTCCACATATGCAAGACAAAGCAGTGGAGTATACTCACTAGTTGAGTGTACACACATGCCAATTTGCAGATAATTCGGGCATGTCGTTCACGAGTTAAAATTAAATTACAGTTGTCGGTTCGGTCTTCATTTTGAAACCGAACCGACAACAGTAATTTGCTTTCAATCCTTGAACTACAGGCGCAAATTATCTGCAAATTGGCATGTGTGTACACTTAACTAGTGAGTATACTTCAGTGTTTTTCCTTGCAGATATGGAACTTTATTCCGGAATTATGGAACTTTTTCACTCGTTTTTTTTTGTCGGCACACGAAACCGTGTAAACGCCGCTATAGGGAAAAAAATTGTGTCACAAACCATGGTTGCAAACTTGTTGAGCCTGAGGCAAAATTTGTCTTCATTCTTCTTGTTTTCCTCGGTTATCTCCTTTGCGCGTTTGCGGAACAAATTTCGCCTGTGCGCCTCTTCCGCTTTTTCACTGCCGAAGTCCCTGCCGCGTTTTTCTGTGAATTTAATTCAATGTTTGAGTGCCTTGAACGTTTTCCTTATCAATTTTTAAAATATTTGTTTTTTTGGGCTTCTTCCAACGTAAAATCTACCACGTATTGGTCTGTCGGGAAAGTTCGTGCCGTTTCAGGATCGTCGCCAATTGGATCGTCCTGGACGATCAGTGGGCATTCAGCCGGCGTATATAAGCTGGAATTTATCCAAGCATAAATTTTTACCACAAAATTGATTACGTAAAAGTCGATGCAGTGCTGATATATCTCTCAATAATGTTCAAAACTCAACGTGCACGATCCAGCGTTTCCGTGGTTTTCGATCTTTCGATGAAATTTCAATGTAAAATCGGCTGGAAACATAAAGTAGGAGATATGTATTATCATCCACTTTTATGTAATCCATTTCGCGGTAAACTTTTATTTTTGAATTTTACGTTGAGCGGTAATCCCAGCTTATATACACCGACTCAAAACTCACAATCCCCGACCATCCAAGGGAGGACGGAACGAACTTTCCCGACAGCCCAATAATTATTGGATACTGCCGTTCTGTTGGAGGCTGCCGTACTATTGTTTTGGTGGGCATGAAAACAAGCCAAAACTGCCATTCTATTGGAGGTGCTGTTCTATTGGAGGTATGCCATTCTTTTCAAAGAAATACAGTATACATATACTTTCAAAAAGTACAGTATTTGTAACAACTCTGCAATCCATCAAAGTACAAACTGTTTGATCTGGCCCAATCCGCCTTCGCCAGCCCTTTCTCCACTTCGAAAAGTATGTCTGCATCTTCCTGGGTGTAAACTGCACATTCGTATTTTTTTGCTTCCAGCAGGGAGAAAGTGCCCAGCAGAACCTGTTTTTTGGATTTTCAAATTTGTTGTTACTAGGGATATGTATGTTTTGGGCCACATTTTTGTGTTTCGGTTTGGAAAGGGCATTCCAGCTGTTGCCACAAACTTTTTCCACCACAAACAGATTCTGACCAAAATTGTGTTTTCGTTTCTTTTTGAACAAAATTCACATATCAATGTTTTTCCCACAATCGAATTTTCTTGCGAAAACTCCACAAAAAAAAAACGAAAATTTATAAATATTTTCCGATTTAAAAAATTATCCTTGCCATTGTTTCGTTATCAGGCACATAATTTCAGATCCAAATAACAAAAATGTCCAAAAATGGTGTGTCCAAAAATGCATAGAGTTTCGCGCCAATTCAAAACTTGAATATCGAAAATCATAAAAGGGAAAAAACATACCATTGCGATCAAAATTAGGTTGTTCATGACTTTGGGATTTGGTAGACGTTGTCTGATTTTAACAGACAGAGTGTGATTTTCAGCTTAATCTTCACTCTTTATACCACTGTTACCGATGAAAACT
>OZ038456.1:20242869-20618154 GCA_964036195.1 Sphaerolaimus hirsutus
AGACGGCGTCTCCAATAGAAAGTTGGTGAAAAATAGAAGGGCGCCCTTCTATTAGATGAAATATGGTAATAATTGTTTTACGTTTACGTTTTATTTTACGTTTTCCCAGGTATTTTAAAAATACCTTACGTTTTAGTATTTATACTTTCATTTTGGAAAAGGTATTTACGTTTACGTTTACGTTTTCCAAAAATACCAGTATTTGAACAACTCTGCAATCTGGTGAAAAACCTACCCAGGGCAGGTTTTTGAGGTAAAACAACAATCTCTAAACATTTACAACAATGTTGCTGTACGTACATTTAGGCACCGAAAGCATATCCACACCAGAGTTGTTAAAAGTACGCGTATTTTCAAAGTATGCGTATGCATATTTACTCGATTCTCGAGTATTCGTACTTTTGAGTAAAAGTAAGTACACATTAACAACTGTGATCCACGCAATCAGACTAACCCAGAAATGCGGGCAGCACCTGCGTTGTGGTATACTCAAAGTTAGCATCAAATCCTTTTGGCATGCTTCCTGACAGGGTTGGCTGGACAGTCTGCCAAGCAAACTGGCAGTAGCGCTGGTAGTAGGTGGTGCCGCCACCCAAGCGCCGCACGCGGAAGTAGCCCTTGTCACCCCACGAGTAGCCCCAGCTGGGGGGGGGGGTAATGTGATGAAGGTACATTCTTGATGGGTTTGGTGAAATTCTCAGGGGTGACTGATATTTATGTGTGGGAACATAACATGCAGGTGACAAGCTTTCCATGCAGCATTTACCGTATTTCCTCGAAATACCCCCCCCCCCCTCCCCTCGAAATACCCCCCCCCCCTCGAAATACCCCCCCCCCCTCGAAATAACCCCCCCCAAAGTTTAGTGTATAGAGAACTTAAATGACAAAGGCTGCGGTTTGTCATCTGGGTACTGCAAAACACACGTTAAAAACGATGACTTTGTTATGTGAGAACAGTGATTATACGTCTACACACTTATACAAGTCTTTAGAGTCTTATATATGGCGATTTTTGTTGCATTTTCGACGTCTGCATACGTTTCAGACGACAATTTAGTAATTGGTTTTCAAAAAATATCTGGCGAAAAAATAACCCCCCCCCCTTGAAATACCCCCCCCCCTCGTTTAACCCCCCTCAAAATTGTCACTCTGAAAAAATTAACCCCCCGGGGGTATTTCGAGGAAATACGGTATATTCCTGTGCATTGTAGAGTTAATGTATTAACTGCTATTAATGTATTAGTTACTCCTGCTCACTTTTCTACGTCTACTCTCCACTAGAAAAATTCAGATAATGCCAATTATTCATTGCTTGTGAAGTATTCCAAATGCGTAAATATGTCACCAAGATGATAAAAGGTCAACCTGTTTTTCAGAATGTAATAATCCACACCATCCTCAGATCCATAGCCAACAAGAGCAACTCCATGTCCACCAATAGATGTACATGATGAACCCCTTTCCAAGATACCTGTGACAGTATTTATGTGAAAAACTCATTTTGAGACCATTTCTATGTCACATCAGTCACAAAAATAGTTTGAACTTGTGGTCAATCATTTCCAGTCATTGATGTGCTTTCACAGCAGCCTTACTTGAATATTACTCATCAAAATGAAACACTAAATACCTAACAGTACAACAAATTGACTCTACCTTGGCTGTATGAAAAAAATGCCCTCTCAACATTAAAGGCGGCAATCAAAGGTCCCTTTTGCAGCATCTCCAAAAGAAAGTCATCAGTTACTTGTCCATAGAAGACACGCTCACAATTTGTCACAAATGCACCTGTTGTAGGTTTGGCACACTCCCCTGGCTGGGAAGTTTGTGAAGTGGCAGGAATTTTCAAAGTCAGTTTTTATTTTTGGATATATTGGCTGGTGAAATTACTGATATTTTGCTAGCTGTGTTAAGCAATTTACAGTGTCAATAACAGAGTTGTCAAAAGTACCAAACTTTTTTCAAAGTATATTTAAATGTAAAGTACCGACCTATAATTTTTTTTACTCACCCCCTGAGTACAGAAAACAAAAAGTAAAAAAATGTACTTTTACTTGTGAGTAAACATGAGTCTAATACTTTTTCCCTAGAAAATGTAAAAGTCAGTATTGTGAAAAAAAATTCCCCAATTTTGACACAAAATCTCTAATTTTCATATTTTTGTCCATTTTCACATTCAAATTCACCTATTTTCAGCTTTTTAGATATAAAAATATGACCTATATTCCAATTTTTGGCTATTTAACCTTTTTCACACTTTTCTCCCTTCCATTCCTTGAAAACCCCCCGATATAAACGCCTATCAGAAATATGTTTTCTGTACTCAAGTACTTTCAAAAAGTATACATAAAAGCGAGTACAGGAACTTTTTGGAGGAAATGAAAATATATTTGATCTTTACTGGAGCGGTACAAATATGTAGGTATGAGACAATTTCCAAAAAAAATTCGCTTGCACAACACTATCTGGGTCATTTCGAAATGTACAATATTTATGTCAATATTAATAAAAAGACATTTCAGTTGCAATCAATGGAAAAAACCCACTGATATTTATCGAAAATAGCGTCTAGAGTTCTAATTTCATCGGTTAAATTTCTCTTATTTCGCCCTTAAATTTCTTGATTGCTAACTTTAGGTACATGAAATCTTACGCAAAATGAAATACGTGGCAAAAGGCAATTACATTTTGAGAGACACTCATATGGGGCGATTACAGCTCGGGCGTAAAATTCCAGCGTAAAATTCCATTGCAAAATTGATTACATAAAAGTGGATGATGATACAGGTCTGCAATTTTTCATGGAGAATATGTTTATCAATACCTTCATTGTGTCCGAGAGCCATCATCCACAGTCACTGCAATTTGATTGTGGAAATTCAAAAATTTCTATTTTACGTTGGAATTTTACGCCAGCTGAAGAAAAGTCAATTCTACGCCAGGTACACTGTATTCTGTATTCTATACAGGGAATATTTGAGAACATTGTATAGCATAATGTCTGTCGAGTTTATTTTACGTGTGCATATACTTTGAAAAAAGTTGAGTAATTTAAACAACTCTGTCACACAAACACAACTCACAGGCAATGCATATGATGCGTATGCATTCTTGACCACAGGCGTGTGCGATTTGAACCACCTGCATACCACCTCGAGATTGAGCCCCTGGTGCCAGTCCCAGACCCTGTAAAAGACCCTCTTAAGTGTAAAAGATACTGGAAAATGTTATGTGTCATGTAAAAAAAGTAAAATGTCATGTGTATGCAAATCTTATGTCAAAAAGGTACGATTTGGATACAGAAACATAAAATTTGGATACAGTACAAAAATGTGGACACACATAACACTTAACAGAACTTTTTACATGACACATGCCACTTTACAGGCTATTTTACACTTTACAGGGTCTATTACAGGGTCTGGGACTGCCCCCTGGCAGTCGTAGTTGCCATCTGCAGTGCCACTAGATTCCCAGCAGTCAGTGAGCCACTTTTCACTCAGGGGGATCGCCTTGCCGCCATTGGCTATGCCCAGTTGGCCATTGAGCACGTGCAGCTGTGATTTTGATTTTTTGGGGTATTGTTACTGAAAGTTTTGGGTAAAATTAAATTGATCAAAGTTTTTGTTCAACTCACAGACGACCACATGACGCAGCTGTTGCATGACTGTGAATTTTGAACAAATATTAATGTTTGTTTAAAGCAAACGAGTGTTCATTGATTATGGGAGATAGTGTGATCGATCTGATTATCACATTTGGTCACGTTTATTATTGTAAAAGCTTTTTCTCTACTACTATTATTCACAAAAATTTGTGGCAAAAAAGTTAACCCCCCAAAAAAACCTTCAAATTACATCCCTCTCAAAATTTCCTGGCAGAATAAAAATCCCTTTCTAGTTAGGTATTTTGAGGAAAAACAGTAAATATTTTGTCACTTGAATTAAGTTATGGAAAATGCAAAAAAATTGTCATATAAATTTTTTTATAAAATAAGTCAAATTTACAACCTGTTGGCTGCCTACATCTCCAGATGGGTAAAATTTGCTCTGAGGCACTTCCCTTTTTGACAGTTTCCTCTCTGTTTCATTTCCACTGAGAATTGAACTTCCCCCCTCTGTTTCTGGTTCTGTTCCCTGTTCTGGCCCACCAAGGAAATCTTTTAGTTCATCGTCATCCTGTATTTTTTATTTTATGTTTTTTATGGAAGTTCGATAAAGGTGTGATCAATTCCATCATAAGATTTGCATGCACACAGATTTGATGTGACAAGAATGTGAAAGTTGAAATAATGTATGAAAAAAATGTTAGCATTGGCGCTGCACACACTAGTTTACTAACAGTAAAAGTAAAGTAAACTCATTTTGGGTGCTAGTAAATCGCTTTGAACGCATTTGAGTTTACCAAAATAAGGTATCTGTAAACTACAGTTGACGAGGATCAAAAAAACGTATTCTGGTAAACTCAAATACGTTCAAAGCTGACTTATGGGCACCCAAATTGAGTTTACTTGTGTTAGTAAACTAGTGTGTGCAGCCACATTATAAACATACGAGCTATCTTAATTTGATACACTAATTGTCACATTGATTGTCACTTTTCACATACCGAAATACCCCCAGGGGGTTTATTATTTCGCCAGCAAAATTTGAGGGGGGGATAATTCGAGGGGGGGGGGGTTTCGAGGGGGGGGGTCTATTATTTCGCCAGAAATTTTCAGAAATTCCGCATACTCAGACGTAGAAAAATCAAGCGTTTACATAGACGTATATGTGTTTTTAGGCATTTATAACTGTATATACACATAAACCCTTCCCTAACGTCACTCAATCATCAGTCTTAACGTGTGTTCTGACTTTACAGATCACAATCTGCGGTATTTGTCATGTACGTTCTCTTTACCCTCAATTTTAGGGGGGGGGGGTATTTCGAGGGGGGGGGTTTATTATTTCCTCAGCCGAAATTTAGGGGGGGTATTTCGAGGGGGGGTTAATTCAAGGGGGGGGGGGGATAATTCGAGGTAATACGGTACTATCACTGTTTTGCACATGCATTTTGCACCAAAAAATTAATAAAGACACAGTTCTCTCATTTTATTGTCATCAACCACAAAAGTGTATGTGCACAAATTGTAATTTAGCAACACCATGAAAAAATTACGACTAGTTGTTGTGTGTATAACATTAACGGGATGTTTTATCCCAAATAAGACTTATTGTTGCAATTTTCATAAATTTTTCGGACCTAAGCATTGTCATCACTAGTGATGTAAAGGCACCGGGGCACCGGTGCCCCGGTGCTGGGCACCGAAGGGCACCAGCACCGGTGCTGGGCACCGAAGGGCACCAGCACCGGTGCTGGTGCGGTGCCATTGCAATCTCCAGGGGTGCCATGCCAGTGCCGGTGCCATTTTTTTCAGAATAGCACCGGTGCCGGTGCGGTGCGGTGCCATTTTTTTGCCGGTGCCAAAGGTGCTAGCACCAGGGCCAAAGTAAAAGGCACCGGGAAAGGCACCGGCCAAGGCTTTATGTGCTGTGCAATTTTGTCCACAGTATGTGCTTATTCATATTTCAAAAAACAGCGATATATTTACCCAACCGTTTTTGCCTATTTTGTAAACCTCCCATCAAATAAATATACCTACTGTGAAATCCATTATACCCGATACGTGATCTGATGAGCGAATCTAAAATTTTGTTGAATTTTAAATCATTTTTATATTTTATATTTATCTTACTTGTTTGTTCAAAATTTGTTGTCAGTTTATGACAGAGATAGTTCCATTCTCTGTACAGCAACGACTCCGATCAGTGGACAATAGTGGCTATGGACATTGCAGTGAATTCAATATTTTATCTTTCATTTGTAATCATTGTAATTGCTTCATAAAAGTGATTGCCACATCATTCTGATCATTTTAAGTGCTCAACCATCGAAATCGGTTGAAAATTCATGGAAATATGCACTTCCAAAGGTGAGACCACTGAGAAACTGCCGGATATTTACTTCAGAAATTCCAGCCCGGTGCGGTGCCTTTCGGTGCTAGCACCGGCAACCCGCCGGTGCCCTTCGGTGCCGGTGCCATTTTTTCCAAAAGGCACCGGTGCCGGTGCGGTGCGGTGCCATTTTCTGGCCGGTGCCCCAGGGTGCCAGGTGCCCTTTTCATGCGTTGGCAAAGGTGCCGGTGCGGTGCGGTGCTATTTTTCCCGGTGCCTTTAACATCACTAGTCATCACATCAAAATCACGTGATAACCATATAGAACAAACAATTACATCCTAAGTTTTTTGACAAAAAGAAAATTGTATGACAAACCATGGTTGCAAACTTGTTGAGCTCAAGACAAAATTTGCCACCATTCTGCTTGTTTTCCTTGGTTATTTCCTTTGCGCGTTTGCGGAACAAATTTCGCCTGTGTACTTCTTCCGCTTTTTCACCGGCGAAATTCCTGCCGTGTTTTTCTGTGCGTTTGTCAAGTTGGCAGTTACCTAGTTTTGGTTGGCAAATGCACTGCAACATTTTTCTAGATAATTTGGAGGCATTCACTGCTTCATAATTGATGTTTGTTCGTTGCTTGCCGGGGGCCTGTCCCAAACCCGCACAATGTGAAATGTCAAAAAAATTGATAAATGTGAAGATTCCCCTAATTTCTGAGATAAATGTCTGACCCAGTGTGTGAATCACACTGCAAAGCCTGTATACATTAAGCCGAAGTTACAGCACAACGATAAATAGAAGGTGAAGCGACAAATACATGTCGCCGCAAACTCGATTACTCAAGAACCCTTGAAGATATCCATCCCTAAATTGACACGTCGCAAGCATTAACTTATATCTACATTGTGACCAAAAATTATCCAAAAAGCTCCAGTGGTTCTTGAGATATCAAAAACAACACGAAAATTTCGCTATTTGTCGGCAACATTTCTCGTTGAGATTGCCGACAAATAGCGAAATTTTCGTTTTACATCGATATCTCAAGAACCACTGGTGCGTTTTGGATCATTTTTGGACCCTATGTAGATATCGGTTAGTGCTTTCAACATGTCAATTTATGGATGGAAATTTTTAGGCGTTCTTGTGTAATAGAATTTGCGGCGACATGTATTTGTCGCTTCACCTTCTATTTATCATTGTGCTGTAACTCCAGTCCAGATTTGTTATAAGTACCAAACTTTTTCAGAAGTATGCATACAGGTATTCCTGGATATTATACATAAACATATTTAATCAAAATTTGGAGTTTACATTTTCCAAAAACAACTCTGCTGCTAAATGTCTCATTTCACGTAACTATCCATGACCAGAGTTGTTAAAAGTACTGAACTTTTTGAAAGTAAATTTAAATGTAAAGTACTGTATTTCCTCGAAATACTCCCAGGTGGTTTATCTTTTTCAGAGTGAAAATTTTGTGGGGGCATTTTTAGTTGTTGTCTCTCTTTTGTTTCATTTCTGCCTTGTAAAAGCCTATTAAAAAGCCCATTTGAAATACTTTTTCTGTACTCGCATACTTTCAAAAAGTACGCGAGTAAGTGAGTACTGGGTTTTTTTCAGGACTAAATGTAAATGTATTCACGCAGTACTTGAGTATCTGTATTTATTGAGTAAACATAAATACATTTTAACAACTACCATATTACCTCGAAATACCCCCATGGGGGTTTATTATTTAGCCAGCAAAATTTGAGGGGGGGGTTCATTCGAGGGGGGTTATTCGAGGCTGGTTTTATGATTTCGTCAGAAATTTTCATAAGAATCGTAGTATATTTTAGGCATTTACATACCCAAAACAGGTAATAAATGTGTCCAAACAGAATATATTTGGAATAAAAACGTAGATAGCTACACAAAATGAGGTTGCAATGCAAATTAACAGTAATATACATCATGTACATTGCATACATGACGTATTTATTATGTACATGACGTACATCATTCCGAAGGGGGGGGGGGTATTTCGAGGGGGAGGGGTTATTATTTCCCCAGCCCATTTTGAGGGGGTGGTTAATCCGAGGGGGGGTTAATTCAAGGGGGGGATAATTCGAGGTAATACGGTATGCAAATGACATACGGTTTGATCTGGCCCAATCTGCCTTTGCCTGCCTTTTTTCCACTTCGAAAAGTCTGTCTGCATCTTCCTGGGTGTACTCTGCGCATTCGTATTTTTTTGCTTCCAGTAGGGCAAATATGCCCAGCAGAACCTGTGTTTTGGATGTTCAAATTTTGGCTTTATGTTTTGGGCCAGATTTCTGTGTTCCACTTCACACGAACTCGTTTACTCCACAAAAAATTGTGGCCAATATTGAGTTTTTTTATACTTAATCTCGGAACCAGAATGAGATGTGTGCCGAAAAATGCATGCATCTTGGCCACTCTTGGGTCCATTTTCATAAATTCGCGCTAATTAAAAACTTGAATAGCGAGAGTCATAAAACAAAAAACATACCAGCGCTATCAGAATTACATTGTTCATCATTTCGGGATTTTTTTAGATGTTGTCTGATTTTAACAGGCAGAATCAAACTTTCAGCTTTATGTTTAGCTTTTTAAACCAAGCCAATAAAAATTTCCGCTGTAACAAAATCTAACCGACCACGTAAATTTCGACGGAAAATCTGACCAATCGGTTATGTTTTTACCTCTAAATATATTCGATGGGTAGCGTCAGGGCAGGAGTACGTGGTAGAAAAACTGTCATGCAGCAGGGTTGGGAATTTCGAAATTTTCGGTTCCGGTTCTCGGTTCCGACAGATTTCGCTTCGGATATCGGTTCTCGGTTCCTCAAAATTTTTGGGTTCTGGCCCGAAAATATGCTTAGAACCGAGGATAGGTTCGGTTCGGTTCGGGTTGTTTAGGGTTCCTAACCCTAATGGCATTCATTCAAAAATGGCGCCCTCAGTACTGAAGTATTTCTCGATCTAATTTTCCAGACAGCTCATTGTTGTTAATTATATATTTACCATAGTTGTCAAAACGTATTTACGTTTACTCGATAAATACGGATAAAATACCCGAGTACTGCGTTAATACGTTTACGTTTCCTCCAGAAAAAATACCGGTACTCACTTACTCGCGTACTTTTTGAAAGTACGCGAGTACTGAAAACGTATTTCAAACAGGCTTTTTATCGGCTTTTTCAAGGCATAAAGGAAAAAGGGAGAGAAAAGCTAAAATAGAGACAAAATATCCAAAATGGCACAAAAATAGGCAAAAATGCATTAAATAGTGAATTTGATGGTGAAAAAACTTGAAAAAAATTTTTGAGGGGAAAAATTCACAAAAATACTATTTTCCGGGGACAAAAGTAATTTACTCACGTTTACTCATGAGTAAAAGTGAAAAAAAATACTTTACGTTTACGTTTACGTTTAGTTTTGAAAAATTACAGTACTTTTAACAACTGTGATAGTTACCCACCGTATTTCCTCGATATACGTCGTTTATGTTTTTCAAATTTGGAGCGCAAATTTGAAGAGAGGTGGTTATTCGATTCGACGGAAGGGGTATTTCGAGGAGGCGTTATTTTTTATAAGCTCGTTTTAATAAGCTTAATAAGCTTTTTTAAGCACATCTTACTAAAAACCCAAACCAATTTGATCCAATCTCAATTGTATCAAATTTTCCAGCTATGCTAAATTATTGTTTGGTGTCCGGCGCCCGGAATCCAATGTCAGTTTATTTTTGAACTTTACAAAAAAGTTATTAAGTGCTGACATCACGGAACCGAAATTGAATGGTGGTTACCGGTTGAAAAACCTGGGGCGAATTCCGCATGTTGACAAATAAAAAGTGACAAGAGTCAAGTCGAAGTCACAAGTGAGAATAAAGCGAGAATAAAAAATGTGAATTGTTGCATCGCTATAAATGGCTGCTGGAATGGTGCCAAAACTATTTGAATCTTGAACTGCTGTATACAAAATATTGTTCCCGCCGGTAGTGATGTGACTAGTGCCAGGACTTTGGTGCCAAGACCCAAAAGCGCCAAGCACCAATGGCGCCAGAGCAAAATGCCACCAAGCGCCAGAAGCGACATAAGATTTGGATACCAAAACATAAGATTTGTAACATAACATAACATAAGAACATAACATCAATGATATTCAGATACACAATTTACACGTCGCATGACATTTGTCATGACAATTATGTATACTTTGGTTGACATTTCAGATGTCAATTGACTCTTTACTTTACATTTGTCGTGACAATTCACACTTCGCATGACATTTTACAAATGCGCCCAGCACACTCCAGTAATCCTTCTACAGAAAATGCAAACCATTATTGTCAAAAATTGTAATTTTACACTTGGAACTAGGTAACAATACCTACTGCATGCAACTTTTGCAAAGTAATGAAAAATTTATCACATGTTTTTCATGTTTAGGTCTAATCATCACATTTTTCTGGACTTGCATCCAAGATTCTGATTTTTTGTAAAATTTCTGTAAAATGGTTCCATTTTATTGTTTCATCTACATTTTGGAATAAAATAAAATAAAACAAGAAAAAAATTAAAATTAAATACATTTTTATAAAATTTTTATACAATTTGTATACAAATGATTTTTATAAAACCAACCCTGGTCAACAGATACTATGCATTCTAGATCTGGATTCATTAAACGTTTTCATTTGGTATTTTTATTTATTATTTTTTCACATTGTCTTGTCACATGACTTTGCAGCACTATAATGCTTACTGGTCAACTTTGGGAATTGGCCCTTCCCCTGTTGATAATCAACATGTTTGAACGTTGTAATAAACTGTTTATTAGGGGCTGTTGTATTATGTTGCAGACTGAATGTAGTCATCCAGGATATGTAACAATGAATAAACCGCAACACGTGTTGAACTTGATGTGGTGGGATAAAACAAAGCTCAGAGCTGAACTTGACGCGGACAAAAACAGCGTCAACATAAATTCATGTTCGGCGCCCTATAATGTAGTCGGCATAGGCGGTGCAAGGTCCCAATTTGTGCTTGTCACATTCTTAATCACATTGGCCAAAATTTGACTTTGTGGCACTTTTTACCAGGTAAAAGTCGGTATTTCTGCTTGTGACACTAAAAATTCCGCTTGTGACAATCACAAGCGCACAAGCACTTACGCCGCCTATGGTAGTCGGTCTCTGCTGTATATAGTAAGGGCTCGGCTGAACTTGATGCATAAGCAGTTTGCTTTCAAAGGATACATGTAACAACTTATTTGAATCTTAATAGGTGAATGATACATAAATTAAATTATACATTACTTTAACATTATTACCATTTCTTCTAATAGAACGGCATACCTCCAATAGAATGGCACCTCCAATAGAACGGAAGGTTTTGGCATCTTTTTGCACTCACGAAAACAATAGAACGGCAGCTTCCAATAGAACAGCGGGCAGAAGTTATGTTGGGAGTAGTGATGGAATGGCGCCATGGCGCTGGCGCCATTTGAGGGCGCCAAAGGGCGCCGCGCCATGGCGCCATTGGCGCTTGGCGCCCTTTTTCTGTGGCGCCCTTGGCGCCTGGCGCCCACATTCTGAAAGGCGCCATGGCGCCCTTGGCGCTTGGCGCCCTTTTTCCGTGGCGCCCTTGGCGCCTGGCGCCCTGCTTTAGAAGGGCGCCAAAAAGGCGCCAGCAGGGTTTCACGGTGAGTGCTGTGTAAATGAAAAAAAAATGAAAAACTCATCCGTGGATGATCTAAATTCGCCAGAAAAATAGACGGAGTGGTGTGAGTGGGTGGAAATCTTTCGTCCAACGGTTCATCAGATCTGTTTGACGGATCAGAAGACAAGAATGATGGACCGTCTAACTTGCAAAATCATAAATAAACGGATTTAAATCGTTGCAATTAGGAAACATTGTTTGGAAAGGTCTATTTGTTATGAATGGATTGTTGTCAAATGACAATTTCCATTGCGTTTGAATTCGTCATGTGGATTTTATTCAAAAAATTTTTGTTGCTAGCCTTGTTTTTGTTCATTACATCCTGGAGAACGCGAATTAAGAAGTGAATGCGCGTACAATGGTGCTGTAGAAACATTTTTAGCACACGCATGGTGTTGTACGCACTTTTTTATCCTGGCGCCCTTGGCGCCTGGCGCCCTATTTTCCAAATGGCGCCATGGCGCCCTTGGCGCTTGGCGCCCACTTTCCGTGGCGCCCCTGGCGCCTGGCGCCCACTTTCCGAATGGCGCCATGGCGCCCTTGGCGCCTGGCGCCCTTTTTCTGTGGCGCCCTTGGCGCTTGGCGCCCACTTTCCGAATGGCGCCATGGCGCCCTTGGCGCTTGGCGCCATTTTTTCTGGCGCTTTTCCATCACTAGTTGGGAGGGTGCCAAAACGCAAAAACAACTCAAAACTGGATGGTGAGCATGGTTGGTTTTAGTAAAATTCTTTTTACTAAAATTGTATTTTATTTTTATTAAAATTGTATTTTATTTTTATTTTATTCATGTTTCAGTTTATTTTATTTTATTTTATTCTGAAATGTCATTAATAAAATAAAATGAAACCATTTTACAAAAATTTTACAAATATTTTACAAAAATTTTACAAAAAATCAGAAATCTTGGATGCAAGGACATAAAACAATGTGCATGCTAGAAGCATGCAGATGAATACAAAAAAAAATTTATGTAAACTTTTGACATGAGTTATGAGGTAGGCATTTTGACCCTCAGGAGGTCCTGGATATATGCATCTAATTGTTCCTCCCAAAGGGAAGATACCTAAAATTTGGTTGTTTTTTTGGGTGGGGGAAGGGCTTGCGGGGTTCAATATATAGGCTTTTTCAAGGTATGGAACAAAGAAAATGGGAAACAAATCACATAAATTAGTGATCTTTAAGGTGAAAATATTTAAAAAAAAGTGAAAATTTGCAATTTTGAGCAACATATGTTTCAATCACAACAATGAAAGATACAACAAGGCACTAGTTGTGCAAAGTGGCAGCTAGGAACTTAAGCAACATGATAGAAAACTGTATAGAATTAAACAGACACTTGAGTTTTTGTAAAATTTTACTAAAATTGTACAAAAATTCAAATTATTGTACAATTTTACTAAAATTTTACAAAAATTTGAATTTTAGTAAAATTGTATTTTTATTTTATTAATTTTCCATTTTATTTTATTTTATTTTATTCTCTAATTTTCCATTTTATTTTTATTTTATTTTTATTTTTTTCTGAGATTTTGCCAACCCTGATGGTGAGAACGGTGAAACATTCAAATAGGTATTTAATTTCAAATTGATGCTCTGATATTGAAATATTGCTCAAGCTCCATTTAAAATAAGGCTACTATATGTTGAAATGAGAAATCTCAAAATATTCAAGCATGTTTTAATCAATTTTTTTCACAAAATACCTAGGTATGCTTTATCAACTAAATAAAAAGCCAATTTTGATCAAATTGGAGACAACAAATTGATCATATGCTGCCTAAAAAGGGGAATAATTCAAGCAAACACGGTAGTTCTTAGCTATACATGTTTTACTTATCGCATAGAGTTGATAAAAAGTTGTCGAGAGTTTTACATTTTACATTGGTTGCCATTGATTACCAGCTGTAATCTACGACCCATGCAAAAGTGTATTTCAAAACATGGCACGCAGGTGGTGAGCAAGCCGATCCAGTCGTTGAGCGGCGTGATGTCCAGCGGGCTTGGCGCGGCCGCCGCCATCGGGCTGCTCGGCTATTGCGGCCACCGCTTCTACCAGATCATTTATGTCATGCCCTTTCTCGTCTGATGTGAGTCGTTGTGAATGTGATGATGTGAATCACTAGATCATGCGTTTTATTGCATATAGTTAAATGTGTGCTGGTTCTACCGTAATTCATCGAAATACCCCCCCCCCCCTCGAAATACCTCCCGTCTCGAAATACCCCCCTCAAAATGGTCACTATGAAATAATTACCCACCCCCTCGAAATCCCCCCCCCCAAAATTGAGTGTAAAGAGGACATAGATCAAAAAAGCTGTGGTTTGGGACCTGGTCAATGCTGAACACAGTTAAAAACAATGACTGTGTTTAGCATTCGAAAAATAACCCGTGATTTATATTTTCAAATATCACAATAAATATAAATAACCCGTGATTTATATATATTTATATTTTTTCCAAATTCTGAGTGATATATTTATATATATTTTTTAAATTTGAAAAAAAATCACTAAGAAAATCACTCATACTTGATACATTGTGGTGCAATTATAGCGCTTTATGACTAAAACATCTAATCTGTGCAAGAGAAATTTGCAAGTTATTTTCTCCAGAAAATCTCTCGTTTCATGAAGAGCATTATTGGGTTAGAATTGTATTTGAAGCAGGTAAATATTGTGCCTACACACTAGTTTTGACCCTGACTTTTTTGAAAACTGAAATGGCCAAAAATGGTGACATGTTTCCATCAAGTTTTCCACTACTGAAAGCTATATATACAGGGTGGAGCACGGCAGGCGCACGGTTTCAATCTGCTCTCAACAAGTCAATTTTAAATGAAACCTGTTCAAATTTGGTATGGCAGTAGATAAATGCACCCCATTTAGTATGTTAAGAGCACACATTCATATAGCAAGATTTTTATGTCGGAATGTGTAGCACATTCGTGTGTGAATGGATGTTTTCCTTTGGAGTTATGTGAAGGAGAAGGTCCACAGTCCACAGTTGCCCAAAATGATGGACATTGAGCAGTTGAAGCATCTGATGGTCCAGCAGTTGAAAGAAATTTTGCCTAACATGCGTGTGAATGTTGTGGGTGAAATGCTTAATCATTTGGATATTGCGATAATGGCATTGGTTCTGTGGAGTGACATTCTTTCATATGGTTTGATGTATGTGAAAATTTGATATGAATGATATGCGATATGAATGCGTGCTCTTTACATACTAAATGGGGTACATTTATCTACTGATATACCAAATTTCAGCACTTTTCATTAAAAATTGACGTGTTGGGAGCAGATTGAAGCTGTGCGTCTGACGTGTGCCACCTGGTACGTTCAGTTTTCACAAATGGCATGAATTTTGGTGGGTGGTGTTGGCAAATCACTAGTTTGATTACAACTGAAACTCAAATGATGACAAATGGTGACATTCCCAACAATTAGTTTTCATTTTGTATGTGACAAAAATGTAAACTGTTTTAGTAACTTTTTATTTATGTCATCCTGCCATGAATTCTATGGTTATCTTTTAGGTATAAAGCATCTCTCTATCCTATAACATACTTTTCTGAAATAAAACATGACTTTGAATAAAAAATACCAATTTGATGTGATTAAAATTTATCTACAGTAATTGAAAGCTCATTTTTGAAAACTGACGATGCTTGGTGACATGCACCTGCACCAATGTGAGCTGTTTTCAAATATGGGGAACAATTGTGGAAAACTGTCACTATGGTGTTACTAGTGTCATCACAATGTTGCCAAAATGTAGCCATGTGTCCAAAAATGAGTTTTCACAGCACATCACAATTGAAAAAGTGCTGAGCATGAGCACCTATTTAGTCAAACATCCATTGCCACAACCAGGCGCTATAGGTTGAGTGTAAATATTTGCAGTGCAATATATTTTTGAAGTTTTCATTGAGGTTAAACTGAAGGTTGAATTTTTCTGTGATATTTGCTTGATGTTTTCACTTGTAAAATATTGGATAACTGAATACTGCTTGTGGAATGATAATAAATGGACTGTGGTATATTAAAGGACATTTTTTGTGCCTGCAAATGGTAAATAAAGCCCAGAATATTGCTTGAAATTGAAATAAAGCGCAAGTGATTTTTTGAGATTTTTTTCGAGCTTAGAGTTATTTTTTCAGTAATTTAATTATATTTTCTGGAGACCTAGAGTGATTTATATATATTTATATTTTTTCC
The DNA here is from genome assembly GCA_964036195.1 of Sphaerolaimus hirsutus. NCBI lineage: Eukaryota > Metazoa > Nematoda > Chromadorea > Monhysterida > Sphaerolaimidae > Sphaerolaimus > Sphaerolaimus hirsutus. The sequence goes on from OZ038456.1 coordinate 20,258,744, forward strand.
AATATTGGAGTGATATATTTATATATATTTTCCAAAAAATCGGTGATTTTTTTGAATGCTAACTGTGTTACGTTAGAACATGGTTTATACCATCTACATACTTATAGAAGTCTATAGACCCTTATACATGGTGCTTATTGTTGAATTTTTCTATATCGACATACGTTACAGACAACAAATTAGCAGAGTTGTGCAAATACTGGTATTTTTGGAAAACGTCAACGTAAACGTAAATCCCTTTTTCAAATCAAAAGTATCAATACAAAAAGGTAAGGTATTTTTAAAATACCAAGGAATACGTAAAATAAAACGAAACGTAAACATTTTTTTTACACACAGTATTTGCCATTGTGCTTTGGAAAGTACCAAACTTTTCACACGTCATGACTGGCGTCACTCCCAGACCCTATAAAATGCTCTGTAAAATGTCAAATGTCATGCAAAGTGTCTAAAGTCATGCAAAATGCTCTGGCAGGTGGCAAATCTTTGCCATTTTGCTGGGCATTTTACATGAGTTTTGACATTTGCATGAAATTTAAAATTTCACACGGCATCCTACAGAGTCTGGGATTGGCTGGCACCAGAGGTTGCACTCGCCCTACCAGTTTCAAAATGTGTGCTACTCACAGTTGTTGCGACTGGCGTTGTCTGAATTCATCACAAAAAAATTATTAACGCAATTATTAACACAAATAAACAAAAAAAATTCTGTGTTCAGCATTTGAACACATTTATGAAAAAACCCTTGTTTACCTCGATCCGGATGGTTGTGAATTTTTTAAAAACGTTTCGTTCACGCACATAATAAAGTTTTTGGGAAAATTGACCGGACTCAAAAAATCACCCAAAGAGTTATCTACATGATGTACGGATCGCCCCCCCCCCCCAATATAACGCCGCGTGAGCCCTGTAAGCGGGCCACACAGCGTTATATTGGGGGGCGATCCGTACATCATGTAGACAACTCTTTGGGCTATTTTTTGAGTCGGGTCAATTTTTCCGAAAACTATACAGGGGGCGTGACCGAAACGTTTTTAAAAAATTCACAACCATCCGGATCGAGGTAAACAAGGGTTTATGTACCCAGTATTCCATGTGTAAGTGCAAGCGTGCAGTCACTTTTTCATATACCGCTTTTTTGTTTGCATGTATACATGTTACATTTATGCAAAAACATAATAGGTAATATTGTTGGCTGCAGGTGGTGCAGCCCATTTGAACATGTGCACGTGTGAACGATCACAAGTTTTTTTATGTTTTCACTAGTACCCGGGTATTTTGGTCAGGAAAACGTAACAAAACGTAATGGTATTTTTGGAAAACATAAACGTAAATGTAAGTATAAATACCCGAATAACCAGGTATTTTGGGTAAACGTAAATACATTTTTCCAACTCTGCAAATTAGTACCATGAGTTCGAAAAAAATTTATTGTGAAATAATAAGCCCCCCTCGAAATACCCCCCTCGTTTAACCCCCCCTCAAAATTCTCACTCTGAAACAATCACGGGGTATTTTGGGGAAATACGGTAGATGCAAAATGGGTTTACCGTATTTCCTTGAAATACCCCCCCCCTCAAAATGGGCACTATGAATTTGTGGTCCGGGAAATGCATAACAGACGTTCAAAACACTTACTGTGTTATGTTAGAACATCGTTTATACCATCTACATCCTTATATAAGGCTGTAAAAAACTTATAAATGGTGGTTATTGTTGCTCGTATTTTTCTCCTTTTTCTCTTGAAATTTTCACTCTGAAAAAATCAACCCCCGGGGGGGGGGTAATTCGAGGAAATACGGTAGATGCGTTATGACACAGGTGTATTAGATGCGTAATGGCCGTTTTTAATGTGTGTATTTTAAATCGTTGATTTTCCCCACCCACTGCAAGGTTGGTTTCTTATTGTGTTTAGCTATAATGCTGCGATTACAGCTCGGACGTAAAATTCCAGGATAAAATTCCATCGCGAAATTGATTACATGAAAGTGGGTGATGATACAATGTGTTTATCAATACCTTCATTGTGACAAAGGGTCATCGTCCACGGTCACTTCTATTTGATTGCGAAAATTCAAAAATTTCGATTTTACGCTGGAATTTTACGCCAGCTGAAGAAAAATCAATCGATAAATCAGCTACGCTAGGTGATTGCATGCAAAGACATAGGGTAATCAATTTTGCGATGGAATTTTACGCTGGAATTTTACGTCCGAGCTGTAATCGCTCCATAATGTGCTTCCAGACTGTTTACATTCGGTAGAGTTCAATGGTTGCATAGGGTTTAAATTGCGACTAGATTTAGTTCAAAGCAATGTTTCCATAAAGAAACGTACCATTTCACAAGGATTCATAATGATAACTTTTTCACTAGCAACTAAATCTCGTTTGTTATTTCATGTTATTAGTGATGGAAAATCGTCAGAAAAATGAGTCATTCAGAAACATGGTAGAAGGCGCCAATGGCGTCACAGAAATAGGGCGCCAAGCGCCAGGGGTGCCATGGCGCCTTTCGTAGATGGAAGCCCAAGCGCTACCGCCAACGGCACCATGGCGCCATCCAAGGAATAGGGCACCAGGCGTCAAAGGTAAACATATACCGTATAACCTCTAATATAAGGTATACCTTATATTGTTTTCGTCAGTTTTTTCGAGCCAAAAGTTATGCCTTATATTAGAGGGTACCTTATAATAGAGGGTACCTTCAACTATTTTCACCAGATTTTAAAGAAATTTTACCAACAGTGAACAACGACACAATTCATTTTTTTCAAATTGGAATGTACAAAATAGGTGGTACAGTATCACTACAAAATGGCAGAAGTCGACGAAGTGCTATCGCAGTGCCCTTCTGCACCATTTTCATCATTTTCTGCCATGTTTGGCGACCGTTTTTATGATTTTGCGCGTTTTGGCATGCAGCCAGCTGTGCCTCATTAGAGGTATGCCTTATATTAGAGGGTACCTTATATTTATTTCGTCGCGTTTAAAATAGCCAAAAGTTATACCTTATATTAGAGGGTACCTTATATTAGAGGGATGCCTTATATTGGAGGTAATACGGTATCTGATTAGGTATTTACGGTGAACGCCGAACGGTAGGAACAAATTATACTGCCCGTTCACACCCTTCACATTAATATTGTATTTGCCAAAATAATAACAAGATAGGTAGGTAGGTGAACAGCAAGAAATACACCCGGAAGAAGCTTAGTCATATACTGATCTGAGTGAAGACTGCTACTACCGTATTTCTTTTAATAGAAGGGCGGGTCTCCAATAGAAGGGCGTCTCCAATAGAAGGTACACTTTTTCGGCTTTATTTGGGCCATGAAATCAATAGAAGGGCGGTCTCCAATAGAAGGTACAGATAGTGCTGGAATTGTGCCAAATGCATGAAAAAATAAAAAAATATCAGTGGACGCCGCAATGTAGTGGCTTTGGTCCATTGATCTGGTGCTATTTAAACATAAGATGTTGAATGAACTCTACGAATCGTAGTTCTTGTCAAATGACGAAACACCTTGAAAAACCTTGGGAGAAGGTGGAAAAAGTATGCTGAAAAAATGACGAAAGAAATAGAAGGGCGGTCTCCAATAGAAGGGCGTCTCCAATAGAAGGGCGGGCACAAAAGTTGATGAAAAAATAGAAGGGCGCCCTTCCATTAGAAGCAATACGGTATTCTCTTATAGTGAGAGCAATGTAATATTATGAGGGAAACAACGTGTTTGATTCAGATGGAATATGGTAGATCTCATTGTAAAGTGTGCAGTCAGTTGACCATACCTGACATTCTATTCAAAAGTTTCAAGTAAAAAGCTATGCCTTCCATTCAACAAACATCTAACGGCAAACATCAAGCGCCAGGTGCCTTTCCATCACTATGATCATGTGAACAAAAAATCTATCATTGATCAATTTCAATAGCCAATTAAAAACGTTGAAAACCGCATTTCTTTCTCAATCACAGCTAAATCCCTAGAAAAGTTGAAGACTGGACACAGCGGACGAAATCACCATAGAGCCAACATTACTGGAATCCTCAGTAAATTTCTGCAAGTGGAAAAGATGAATTTCTGCCACTGAAAAGATGTGCATTTCTGCAAGTGAAAAAAGTGAATTTCTGCCACTGAAAAGATGTGTATTTCTGCAAGTGAAAAAAGTGAATTTCTGCCACTGAAAAGATGTGTATTTGTGCAAGTGCACTATGCAGATATATACTGTATTTACGCAAATAATTCCCCTTGAATCATTTTCTCATGTTAAATCAGTGAGGAAATAATTACTCCCCCTCTCTACTGACGGAAGAAAAATACTGCTCTTTTTTGAGCAATTAATGAAGCCAGGCCATTTTGAGTGCCCATTCTATTCAAGTTTCATACTGTATCAAATTTTTAGGCAATAGTAAGTATTATTTTAAAAATGTGAAACAAATTCACCCATGATGAGAATAATTTTAGCTCATGAGACAAGATAAAATCCATGTTTGTTTGTTTTAAATTAAGCTGGTATGTAGTATATTTTTATGGAATGTGTGCAGTTGAGGAAATTTGTTGAAAAAGTGACATTTTAATATGTGCAAGACCCAAGGAACAATTTTTTGGGGGCTGTGGTCCCCCAAAAGAAGTACACTAGCAGTCAGAATAGTTGAGACTCTCCACCTTGTTCTCATCAGGGAAATTTGTTCAGGTGAGGTCTGACTGTGTTCGCGTGCACGTCACTCCTCAATCGAGACTATATGGAAATGGCAAAAACTGCTGCGACAGCCCAATACATATTTATTTTGAGGAAATACGGTATTTTTAAACTCATAAAATAAGTGTAACCAAGTCCCTCTGAAATTAACCCTGGAGAAAATATAAATAAACACAAGATTTTTTTATTTTCTGAGATTTTAAAAATATGAATCCCCCAGAGATTTTCAACTTAATTTACAGAGAAAGGCACTCAAAACAAGCCCATCAAATGTGACTCACCCAGGAATGTGGGAAGCTCCTGCTCTGTGGTATACTCAAAGTTAGCATCAAAGCCAGCTGGCATGGCTCCTGACAGGATTGGCTGAGTGGCCGACCAGCCAAAGCGGCAGTAGCGCTGCTCTCTGGTGGTGCCGCCACCCAAGCGCCGCACGCGGAAGTAGCCCTTGTCACCTCACGAGTAGCCCCAGCTGGGGGGGGGGTAAACGAGTGTTGAAGCTATTCATGATGGTTTTGGTTTCTTGATTCCCGGGCAGGGTTGGTTTTATAAAAATCATTTGTATACAAATTGTATAAACATTGTATAAAAATGTATTTTATTTTAATTTTATTCTTGTTTCATTTTATTTTATTTTATTTTATTCCAAAATAATAATAAAATGATAAAATGGACCATTTTACAAAAATTTTACAAAAATTTTACAGAAATTTTACAAAAAATCAGAATCTTGCATGCAAGGTCAGAAAAATGTGATAATTAGACCTAAACATGAAAAACGTGTGACAAATTTTTCCATTACTTTGCAAAAGTTGCATGCAGTAGGTATTGTTAGCTAGTTGCAAGTGTTACGTTACAATTATTGATAAGAATGGTTTGCATTTTCAGTAGAAGGATTACTGGAGTGTGCTGGGCGCATTTGTAAAACATCATGCAAAGTGTCAATTGTCATGAAAAATGTAGTAAAGAGTCAATTGGCATCTCAAATGTCAAGCAAAGTATAATTGTCATGACAAATGTCATCGTGCAGAGTGTAAATTGTGTATCTGAATCTTTTGTTTTGGTATCCAAACCTTATATTTTGGTATCCAAATCTTTTTTTTTATCCAAATGTTCACATTAGATTTGGTTACAAAAACAACAAGATTTGGATACAAAAGATAAGATTTGGATACAATTTGCTTTACAATTTCCACTTTAATTTATATTTGTCATGACAATTGACACGTTACTTAACATTTTCATGAAAATTGACACTTTCCATTCCATTTCATATGACATTTTGACACTTTACATGGCTTGGGAGTTGGGACTGCCCCAGCTCCGAGAATGGACAGGTTGAACTATAAACAACAGAAAAAATATATACAAAAAATATGAATTTTTATACAATTTTTACAAAAATATGAATTTGTATACAATTTTACAAAATTTTTACAAAAATTCGAATTTTTATACAATTTTTATTTTTATTTTGTAATTTTCCATTTTATTTTATTTTATTTTATTCTTCAATTTTCCATTTTATTTTTATTTTATTTTTATTCTTTTCTGAGATTTTGCCAACCCTGTTCCCGGGGTTGACCGCGATGTGTGTAAATGTGACATATGAGGTGACAAGTAAATCTTTTTGGTGAAATGGATATCATCATGCTATTTCATGACTACATATCACAAAACAAGACAAACAGTCTAAATTCAAGACATTTTAGACAAGGCAGTTATTTACTAGATTTTATTCGAGGGATAAATACTACCTATTTTTCATTGATGTTTTGCCTTTGTGCTAAAAGTATGAATATAAAAATCTTATTTTTGTTTTTTGAAACCATTCAGAATAAGATTGAATGATTCATGCCTTGTAATCCCTTCCCCACTTGCTTTGTCATCATTTGATGCACTACTTTTTATACATATATGCGGATTTAAAACAATTCATCTGTATTTGTACACTTTGCTTGTTGTTAGGCCGGAATTAGAGCTCAGCGTCGATTCGACGTGAAATGATGACGTGAAATGACGCCGTGAAATTAATTACACGAGTGTGGATCATGCTACGGGTCTACAATTTTCTAAGGATAATATATGAATCAATACCTTAATCGTGTCCAATACTGAGTGTTGTCAGCCAAACTAGAGCGAATTGAAAAATTCAATTTTTATCATTTCACGTCATCATCATTTCATGTCACAGTGTCAGGGAACAACTTGACATTTCACGTCAGACTATTGCAAGCAGCAGTCTGACGTGAAATGTCAAGTTGTTCCCTGACACTGTGACGTGAAATGATGATGACGTGAAATGATAAAAATTGTATTTTTCAATTCGCTCTAGTTGTGGCTGATAACACTCAGTATTGGACACGATTAAGGTATTGATTCATATATTATCCTTAGAAAATTGTAGACCCGTAGCATGATCCACACTCGTGTAATTAATTTCACGACGACATTTCACGTCATCATTTCACGTCGAATCGACGCTGAGCTCTAATTCCCGCTTTAAACAGCACGGGTAGGGTTCAAACGGGATTGACTTTTCGGGATTGGGATTGGTTTTTTGAGATTTCGGATCGGGATCAGGATTGGCCTTTTGGGATCAGGATCGGGATCGGGATTGGCTTTTTGAGATTTGGGTATTGGGATTTACCATTTGGGATCGGAATTGGGATCAGGATTGGCATTTTTTCAGGATCGGGATTGGCATTTTTTGGGATCCGGAATTTGGCCAAAAAAAATGGTTCTCAAGGGATAATCTTTCACAAAATGGTCTAAAAACACATCTGAACAGATGTCAACATGTGGGATAAAATGAACAGAATGGGTTTATAGCACCTCTATGCTCATATACCAGAGATACAATCACTGCGAGGTGGGTGTCTGCGCGCTGGCGCGCGAAGATTTTGCTAACTGCAAGCAAAATTGTCACATAAAAGTGCCATCTCTGGCATCTTTTATGTCTGGTTGGGGGCGATGATTTTTCGCGGGATTGGGATAGGTGTTTCAGGATCCGGATTGGGGTGTTCAAAATTTCGGTACCGGGATCGGGATTGTGTTTTTCAGATTTCCGGATCTGGGTCGGGATTGGGACCACAAAATCCCAAAAATTTGGGATTCTGGATCGGAATCCTGTTTGGACCCTAGCACTGGAGCCAGTTTCGCAAGTGGAGAAGTCAAATGGCAAATGCCAAATGAAATGACAAAAGCGAAGTGAAATGAGAAGTAAATTGGCAAAAGTGAAGAGAACTTTTCTTTTCTTTTTCTTGTTTACTTTGCATTTGGCAATTTACTTGCCATTTCACTTCACTTCACTTTTGCCACATTATTTAAATTTTGCCATTTTACTTCTCACTTCGCCACTTATTGCGGAACTGGCACCTGGTCCCTAGAAAGCAAATATGCAATGGCAAATCTAGAATTTGCATGCGATAAGCGATAAGCATTTTTAAGCATTTTAAAAAATTTGATTAAATTTTTAAATCGCAGTATCTGATCATATGTTTGTTAAAAGCAGAATAGTAGAGTCCTTTAACCTACCACACCACTAGGTAATGTACCACTCTCATGGTCATAACTCTCCAATCCGGACACTTGCCAGAAAAACAAATGACATCATTGGCACGCCTTGTTTACTTGGCACCGTGCCAAGAAACAACGAGTGGTACATTACCTAGTGGTGTGGTAGGTTAAAGGACTCTACTATTCTGCTGTTAAATTGCTGGCAAACATTCTGGCGCTTAAGCCGGAATTACAGCTCAGCAGCATTTGACTTGAAATGATGACGTTGTAGAATTGATTACATCACAATGTACAGCGTTGAAATTTCAGAATTTGATAGTTCTAGTAATTGTGTGTAATGTCCTAAAAAAAATTAAGAAAATAATTATTATTTAATAAGTTATTAATTTTACTTCGATATTTACACATTCTACATCAACATTTCACATCAAACGTTTTACGTCACCAAAAAATTTTGACGTTAAATTAATAACTACTTAAATAATGATTATTTGGTAAAAATTATTTTGGGACATTACACACAATTACTAGAACTATCTAATTCTGAAATTTCAATGCTGTACCTTTGTCTATTTTGATGTACTCAATTTTACAACGTCATCATTTCACGTCAAATGCCGCTGAGCTGTAATTCCGACTTTATGCACCAGTGGAATTCAAAAATATTTCACCCAACACTTTTGCATATGAATTATCTGGGTTGCCTGTTGTTGGGCTTTCGCGGTAAATTTGGTGGTTCTCAGCTGTAACATCCCTTTATGTATGATTTTAAGCAGGTATTGTAAGCAGTGTATCATTAGTGAAGTATTTACACATGAAGTAACTTTACACTTTTGGTACCCGAGTAGTTTTGCCAGGAAAGTGTAATAAAGCGTACAGGTATTTTACTAAAGCGTAAGCATAAGCATAGGTATAAATACCCATTTACCCAGGTATTTCAGGTAAGCGTTAATACGCTTTCGCAACTCTGCATAAAGGTGATAAAAGTCAAACCTGTTTTTGAAAATGAAAAAATCCACACCATCCTCGGATCCATAGCCAACAACAGCAACTGCATGCCCACCAACAGATGTACAAGATTCACCCATTTCCAAGATGCCTGTGACAGTGTTTTTGTTAAACATTCACTTTGAGCACATTTTTCAGTGACAATAGTTGCTAGAATGGGTGTCCGCAAACGAGCCCGTGCCATCCGACATCTAAACCCATCCGACATCTAGACCAATCACACACTTAATTTTGTGTCATCCCACGGGTAACCCCACCCCAAACCGCCCAGCGATCTATCTATCCCTGGGCCTATTTTTTTGGCTACTTTCCCCCGAAAAACCCCCCACCCCGGTAATTGCCTAGCTATCTAGCTATCTGGAGCGCTTTTGAGCAATTTTACTCTAATTTGCACTAAAAATCTCTAATTTTCATACTTCTTACAGATTTTCACCTTCCAAATCATTAGGTCATGTGTTTTATTGCCTCTTCTCAGCATACCGGGTATAATTAAATGACGTGTTCCGTGTCAACATGTTCCGTGTCCCAGTCTAGATGTCGGATGGGTTTAGATGTCGGTTAAGCATGACCCCCGCTAACGATGGCAAAGCCTCCAGAAAATAATATTTAAAAGTTTTAAGTATTATTTTTTTAAATAACTTTTCGGATTTTTGAATTTTTCCCCTAAACAGTTTTCAAATTTTTTTTAGTTTTTGAATTTTTTGGGTAGTTTTTGAATTTTTTTGAGTAGTTTTTGAATTTTTTTGGGAAAAAAAGTTGTATTTAAAACTTTCATTGCAGCATTTGGGTTATTCATCATGTTTAGTGATGGAAAAAGCGCCAGGCTTTCGGCGCCAAGCGCCAAAAGCGCCATGGCGCTTTTCTGATCTCGGCGCCAAGCGCCAATGGCGCCAGAGCAAAATGGCGCCAAGCGCCAAAAGCGCCATGGCGCTTTTCTGGACCTCAGCGCCAAGCGCCAATGGCGCCAGAGGGTGATGGCGCCAAGCGCCAATAGCGCCAGCGCCAAAAAATTTGTTCTGCAATTGGATGGTAGAAAAATGAGTGCATAACTGTGTGAACTTTTGCCCATTCAAACAACCACTACAACGTTAAAAATTGTTTAAATGCCCAGAGATATATTTTTCAGTCAAACATCATGACTGGAGAAGTTTCAATGGGGAGATCTTTGTTTCTCCCAGCTAAGAGCTGGAGTGATTTAAGGGGCGTATATAGCCATAAACAGTTGAAAATAGGTGATAATACACGTTAAAGATGATGATTTTGAAGTCTGAAAAGTCTGAAGGTATTTTTAAGGTGAATACTATAAAAAGTATGAAAATCAGCATTTTTTTGTGAAAATTGGGGCAAAATTTCTCTAATAATCGGTCCGTATCTGGTTTCCGGTTGATTGGGGGGGCTCGAGGGATCGTAGCCTAAAATTATGTTTCAAGTTAGATAGATAGCTGAGCGGCCCTGGGGGTGGATAGATAACTGCAGCATTTAAGGGTAACTCCACCGTCCCCCCTCCAACCCCCGCCAGACTGAACGCCTGATTTAGACAGCAAGAAAGAATTGGGAGCAAAGCATAAAAGGGGATTTATCGCCAGCACATTTTAACACCTTTGCTTTTATTCGATGTAGGTACCTATATAAAGGCTGCCGTAAAATTAACTTATCTTTATTCATTTGTCCTCAAAATTGATCATCTCGAGTGGCGATTTCACCGTATTTTAACAATTTCATATTATCATGGTTGGCGCTTTTTTGGCGCCATTTAAAATGCCGGCGCCAGGCGCCAATAGCGCCACCGGCAAATGGCGCCAAGCGCCAAAAGCGCCATGGCGCTTTCGCAGACCCCAGCGCCAAGCGCCAATGGCGCCAGAGCGTTTTAGCGCCAAGCGCCAAAAGCGCCATGGCGCTTTTTGCTTTGGCGCTAGCGCCAGGCGCCAGCGCCATGGCGCTTTTCCATCACTAATCATGTTCATCTAACTTTTTAAATTTGATTTTCACAATTGTCTAGCATTTACATCAATCAAAGCCCTTATGTGGACCAGTTTATGATATCTTTGTTTCATTCACTCATTGTTACAAAAAAAAAACAGGGAAAGGCAATAAAACAAAACATTTTCAAAATCAATGCCAATACACAAAACTCATCTGTAGTTACTGCACACACTTGACAATTCACTCGAATCATAACCTCTTTTCCAGAGACTCGGAATTCAGCGTTTTTACGTTTTCAATACAGCTCAGACACACCGCAGTCAATTGTCAATTGATTTGGAATGTTGAACTTAGATACATATCAATCAATGCCCTGAATTCCCACAAAAATGTAGAAAGTCTTTTTGAATCTTTTGAAAAAATCGATTTTTATGTATTTTCTCACCGTGTGTGCTCAAAATTTCAAAAAGTCCAAAAAAAATCTAAAATTTGAAAATGTTTTCAAATGTTCAACTTTTTTGCCATTGTTAGTGTCCGCACACTAGTTACACAGCGAAAAAATTGCCGTGTGTCAACTGAAAAAGTGTCATGCGTGTGCGTGCAGTTGACACAGGGATTTCGAGTATAATATTGTCATATTATAAATATACTAGTAAATATACCGTATTACCTCGAAATACCCCCAGGGGGTTTATTTTTTCGCCAGCAAAATTTGAGGGGGGATAATTCGAGGGGGGATTTATTCGAGGGAGGTCTATTATTTCGCCAGAAATTTTCGGAAATTCCCCATACGCGGACGTAGAAAAATCGAGCAATTACATTGATGTATATGTGTTTATACGCATATATCTGTATATACACAAAAACCCGTCCCTAACGTCACTTAATCATCAGTTTTAACGTGTGTTCTGCATTGTACAGATCACAAACTGCGGTATTTGTCATGTACGTTCACGTTACACTCAATCTTAGGGGGGGGGGTATTTCGAGGGGGGGGTTTATTATTTCCTCAGCCGAAATTTAGGGGGGGTATTTCGAGGGGGGGGGGCGGGGGTTAATTCAAGGGGGGGAGGGTTAATTCGAGGTAATACGGTATATATGACATAGGGCTTATCATAACACCATAGTATGAACAAACAGAGGCTTTTACACTAAAAAATGGCTTAAAACCAGTAAATGTGAATGTGTAATTGTGCGGTTGTAAGAAAAATTGCAAAATACCTAGTGCTTAAGTACTAAAAATTTTGGCCAAGGTTTAAAATGAAAAACGGTTACGATGCTTGCATTTGAACACATTTTTTTATTTTTTTAACCTTTGAAAAAAACCCTCAGCCACCCTCAGCCATGTTCTAGTCGCAGTTAGCATTCAAAAAAATCACCGATTTTTTGGAAAATATATATAAATATATCACTCCAAATTTGGAAACAAATACAAATATATATAAATCACTCAAGGTCTTTAGAAAATATAATTAAATTACCGAAAAAATAACTCAAGCTCAAAAAAAATCTCAAAAAATCACTTGCGCTTTATTTCAATTTCTAGTGATATTGTGGGCTATTGTGGGCTTAATTTACCATTTGCAAGCAAAAAATGTACTCTAATGTACCACACTCTATTTGTTATCATTTCACAAGCAGTATTTGTCATACAATATTTGACAAGTGAAAATATCAAGCAAATAACACATCAGAAAAATTCAACCTACAACCTCAATGACTTGAAAAACATTTTGCACCAAACCTATAGTGCATGGTTGTGGCAGTGAATGTTTGTCCAAATAGCTGCTCAGCACTTATAGTAGTGCCAGGTATGCTGAGCAAGTTTAGTGCAATTCACTTAGTTCATGCAACCATCTAGTGTCCTAAAAAGCTACTTTTTTGACAGTGGTGAGCTGTGAAAACTCAGGGCACATGGCTACATTTTTGGCTACATTTTGGCAACATTTTTGTGACACTAGTGGTACTGGTGTTGCCATGGCAACAGTTTTCCACAGTTGTTCCCCATATTTGAAAACTGACAACATTGGTGTATGAAACTAAGTATTACCAGTTTTCAAAAGTAGTGAACTGAGTTTTCAGTTATTGTAAATCATTTTTCATGACATCAAATTGGTATTTTTGGTTGAATGTCATGTTTTATTTTAGAAAAGTATGTTATAAGAAAAAGGGATGCTTTGTAAAATGTTACAATACAATTCATAGCAGGATAGCAACAAACTAGTGACTTGCCAAAACCACCCCACTGAAATTCATGCCATTTGTAAAAACTGAAGATATACAGCATTCAATTGTGGAAAACTGGATGGAAAACTGAAATGTCACCATTTCTGTCGATTTCAGTTTTCAAAAAGTTATGGTGAAAACTGGTGTGTGTGGGCACAATATTTACCTGCTATGAACACTATTTTAACTCAATAATGCTCTACATGAGCAGAGAGATTTTCTGGAGAAAATCACTAGCAAAATTCTCTTGCACAAATTACATATTTTAGTCATAAAACGCAATTATTGCACCACAATGTATCTAGTATGAGTGATTTTCTCAGTGATTTTTTTTGAAATATAATGATTCATATAGTGATTCAAAAATATAAAAATATATCACGCAGAATTTGAAAAATATATAAATATATCTAAATCACGGGTTATTTATATTTATTGTGATTTTCAAAAATATAAATCACGGGTTATTTTTCGAATGCTAGTCGCGGTGTCAACTAGTGTGCTGGCCGCCAATAGTGGGAACATGCGGGCAAGCACTTGGAGTCATTAGCTGGCATAAACATCGAAATGAAACACTACTCAACAGTACAACAAATTCACTGTACCTTGGCTGTATGAGAAAAAAGGCTTCTCCACCTTGAGGGAAGTGACCAAAGGTCCATTTTGCAGCATCTCCACAAGCAAGTCATCAGTTACTTGATCATATGTTTTACGTGCATAACTTGTCAGAAATGTGCCATTTGTTGGTGTGGCACACTCCTCTACCTGGAAAGTTTGTTAAGTGCAATCAATTATTAAAGCTGATCATGATTGTTGGATGGTTTGGATGGTGACATGATTAAAATTTAGCTGTCTTTGTTAAAATATTTGTACTGTAAATGTTTTTGTACAGATGGATTATTTTGGAAGCACCATCATTTTGAAGTGCACTAAGCCTATGCAGTTTTCAGGATTGACAAACAAAAGTTCAAAAAATTATCACAACTGACAGGCAATGTGTATGGGGCATATGCATTCTTGACCACAGGTGTGTGCGATTTGAGCCAATCATATACCCAGTAGTCCCAGACACCGTGACAGTCATATTTGACATCTCCACGGTCCCAGCAGTCAATCAGCCACTTCTCACTCAGGGGGATGGGGTTGCCACCATTGGCTATGCCCAGGAAGCCATTGAGCACGTGCAACTGACATTTTTTTAAATTGACTGTTGGGTATTTCACTCTGAGTAGTAAGCAAAAGTGAGCTAAGTTTTTGTTCAACTTACTGAAGACCACATTGAACAACTGCCACAGCTCTGTGAAATTTGAGCAAATGTAAATGCAAAGTAAACAATTGTTATCCATCTATCTATGGGTGATTGTGTTTAAGTTATTTACTATATTTTGCAGGTATCGTTTATTAATGGGTGTAATGTATGAATGTTATTGCAGTCCTTGCCATGGACACAAAAAAGCTATTCGAAATTAGAACCCAGAAATGAACAACAATGTAAATACTTATATTTTGTCACCTTTTTTATTTTGGAAAACACATTAAATAATGTCATTAAAAGCAATTTACAACCTTTTGACTGCCTACATCACCAGATGGGTAAAACTTGCTGGCAGGCACTTCCCTTTTTGACAGTCTCCTTGTTATTTCATTGCCAGAAGTTGAACTTCCAGTCTCAGTTTCTGGTTCTGTTCCCTCTTCTGGCCCGCCAAGGAAGTCTTTTAGTTCGTCTTCATCCTGCATTTTGTAAATTTATTAGTTAGATAAATGTGTCACTAATTCCATCATAAGATTGGGCATTTTTGTGGTTTATTAGGGTTGGAATTGACAATATTAGTTACGGTAGACAAATCCTTGAATGGTTGTATTGTAGGATGTGTTTCCTCACACATGAAGAACTAGGGAAGAGATTTGAACTGGAATAATACAGACATTTTTGTTGAAACATTAAAAAAATCTGCACTACTTTTTTACCAGTTATATAATACTACACCTCAGGTTCAGTTTCAACAATAATCACGCACAGCAAAAAATGGATCTATGAAGTGTGGAAACGGCCTGGATGCGCGTAAAGCGGCGCGCTTCCACACGCTACCACCAACATCACGAAAATCTCAGTGAAGTGTCTTCCACACGCTTCAACTAGCTTCACCGCGCGCTTCACGTGCATCCAAAATGTGGAAGACACTTCACATACGTATACATGTGTGTGGGAGCGCCATATAGTGCCTTCACGCAGATTTTTGTGATGTGGGTGGAAGCGCCGACATGCTTGGTGAAGCGTCGGGAAGTGTCGGCGTGAAGACACTTCCCGACGCTTCACCACACATCCACACACCCATTTTTGCTGTGACATTCAAGAGACAATGGATTCACATGCTTAGTTTCCAATGTAACTTGCACCGGCTTACAGCACTTTCTACTCCACAAATGGATACTGGCACAGTGAGCACACTCAAGGTGGATGGCAGAGTTGTTAAAAGTACCAAACTTTTTTCAAAGTATACATAAACATAAAGTATTTATTTTTTACTCGCCCCCTGAGTACAGGAAACGTAAAGTAATTTTTTTACTTTTACTCATGAGTAAACGTGAGTAAATGTACTTTTGCTCCCAGAAAACGTAAACGTGAGTATTTTTGAGAAATGTTACCCCACGTTTCACTCAAAATCATCAATTTTGGAGCGTTTTAAAAAAATTCGGATACGTATGTGCATGTAGACACATTTCCGACTGTTTTCCCCATTTTTAGCATATTCTCTCCCTTTTTCCATTCTATTCCTTCAAAAAGTCGATAAAAATACTTACCAGAAATACGTTTTCTGTACTCGAATACTTTCAAAAAGTATACATAAAAGCGAGTACAGGAACTTTTTTCGGAGGAAACGTAAACGTATTTACTCTGTACTCGAGTATACGTATTTATCGAGTAAAAGTAAATACGTTTTAACAACTATGGTGGATGGTGCCAATTGCCAACAGAACATTTGCTTAACAAATTATCACTCAAACTTTCTTACAGCTGTCAATAAGGCACTTTGATTCTGCCTTTGACCCATCAAAAATATAAATATTACATTGTTATAGTACCTTATGACTGACTTAGGTGATGCTTTGGGGTCAGCCCTCAGCTCTGTGGAGTGAGCTGGTGGGCTGAAGTGTCTTTTCAATTCACCATCACAATTCCCATCATTGTCAGAATGACCAGCTTTCACGGATGCCAAAAATTGTAAACTTGAGTAAAAATTGAAAAGTTGAGGAAATATAGAAAATGAAAGTCAAGACTAAAGAAACAAATGAAAATAACATTAAATGCAGAGTTGTTGAAAGTAATGAACTTTTTCAAAGTAAACCTAACGTAAAGTATTTTTTATGCACACCTGAGTACAGAAAACCAAGTAAAATTTGTTTACGCTGAGTAAAAGGTAAGTAAACGTAAATACCAGTATTTTACTCAGGGAAAACGTAAAAGAAATTTTTTTCTCATTTTTGTACCTAGGCAGATGTAAAAAGGAGTAAACGTGAAAGCGAGAGTCGGCGCTTTCCCTGCCCATAGCAAATTATATCATATCCGCTACCATTTTTGCAGCCGTTTTTGGGTGTATTTTGCTTTTTATACACCCCAAAAAATACGTTTTCTTTACTCGCGTACTTTCAAAAAGTACGCGAGTAAGTGAGTACTGGTATTTTTTTGTGAGGAAACGTAAACGGTAATTACGCAGTACTCGAGTATACATATTTATCAGAGTTGTTAAAATACCGCTATTTTTGGAAAGCGTAAGCGTAAGCGTAAATACACTTTCCAAATTTTGAGTATGGATAGGTACTGTAAGCGTAAGGTATTGTTAAAATACCTAGGAAAGCGTAAAATAAAGCGTAAGCGTAAATTTCTTTGAGAAAGTGCTCTTGCGTCAGAAAACACCCTTGATTTCACTATTAGATGAATTTGTACACCATTGTCATTCATATTTTCACATTAGTACACAGTTGCATACTTATTATACATTAAGTTTCTGTATGCGTTCACAATCAAGTAAATATGCATACCAGGTGAATATATACTCACATACAGTGGCGGCAAAGGAAATGCATCCCGGATTCTGTCTGTTTTTGTTCAGTGAACTGTTTCAAAATGAAGCTCTCAGCGACTGTTTTTGAAATCCATTTTCAGGGGTTTGGGGGGGGGTTCGCGGGGGTTCAAAATATAGGCATAGAAGGGAGGAAAAGGAGAAAAATCGCTAAAAGTAGGTGAAAAATGTCTAAAAATGGGTACCGTATTTCCTCGAAATACCCCCCCCCTCGAAATACCCCCCCCCTCGAAATACCCCCCCTCAAAATGGACACTATGAACTTATAAACCCCCCCCTCGAAATACCCCCCCCCCCAAATATAGTGTATAGAGAACGTAAATGACAAAGGCTGCGGTTTGTCATCTGTGTAATGCAAAACACACGTTAAAAACGATGACTATGTTATGTGAGAACAGTGATTATACGTCTACACACTTATACAAGTCTTTAGAGTCTTATAAATGGCGATTTTTGTTGCATTTTCGACGTCTGCGTACGTTTCAGACGACAATTTAGTACTTGGTTTTCAAAAAATTTCTGGCGAAATAATAAACCCCCCCCTCGAAATACCCCCCCCCTCGTTTAACCCCCCCTCAAAATTCTCACTCTGAAACAATAAACCCCCCGGGGGTATTTCGAGGAAATACGGTATATAAGGACATATGGTACTAAAAACAGCTGAAAATAGGCAGTTAGACACATAAACTAGTGATTTTAGAGGTGAAATACTATATATAATATGAAAAATAGCGATTTTGAGCGAAAACTGGTGTGTAGTTTCTCAAAAATCGCTCCAGATAGATAGATAGCTGGCTGATCTGCGAGGGGGGGAGTTAGGGGATAGTAGCCCAAAATTTTGCCTCTGGGATAGATAGATAGCTGACGGATTTCGGGGGGGGTAACCCCCCGCCCCAACCCGTCCCCCTACTGAACCCCTGGTTTTAACACCATTCAGAATAAAACAAAATAAAATTAATATAAAATACAATTTTACTACACTTTTTATATGTAAAAAATTTTGGTAAAGAGTTTTACTCAAACTAACCCCGGTGCTAGCAATTAAATTATAAAACTGGTATGTTTTTTTGCGATTTTTTGCAAAACCATTCCCGTGTGACAAACCATGGTTGCGAACTTGTTGAGCCTGAGGCAAAATTTGCCACCATTCTTCTTGTTTTCCTGGGTTATCTCCTTTGCGCGTTTGCGGAACAAATTTCGCCTGTGCGCTTCTTCCGCTTTTTCACCGCCGAAGTCCCTGCCGCGTTTTTCTGTGCGTTTGACAAGTTGGCAGTTACCGTATTACCTCGAAGTAACCCCCCCGCTTGAATTAACCCCCCCTCCTCGCATTCACCCCCTATAATTTTGCTGAGAAATTAATAAACCCACCCCTCGAAACACCCCCACCCCTAAAATTGAATGTAAAGAGAACGTACATGACAAATACCGCAGTTTGTGATCTGTACTAGCGATGTAAAAGCGCCATGGCGCTGGCGCCTGGCATTAGCGCCAGAGCAAAAAGCGTCATGGCGCTTTTCTGGAGCGCAAAGCCCTTATGGTGCCAGAGGATGATGGCGGCAAGCGCCAAAGCACATGCTATATTTTTTTGCAACTGAAAAAGTAAAAGCTATCGACTGCACACTCTTTATGAAACTTTACCATCACCAATTCGATTGATTAGTGAAAAAAATTCACAAAAATACATTGAATACATTTTTCCTTGAATTTAAGCCCCACCCTCAAAACACTCCCAGGGGCCAGATTTAATTCTCCCTACAGATTTGTAGGGTAGGGCGTACGCCCGATAGATTTTTTAAAGTTCAGCCGCATCGACGCACGTGCACCGAGAGCAAGGCGGTTTGTAAAATATACGAAACCATCCCTTAAGGTCGCCGATATTGCAATATTGACGTATATCGCTTCGATTTTGGCCCGGAAATCACTATTTCGTCATTTCTTGGCCGTCTGCCAATTCGCTTTTTATTTTATTTTGTCGGGCGGGTTACTCGCATAAGTCGCGCTTTTGTACGCTCGTGCATGCATTTCTTTCTTGTCGCTGCCCTCATGGTTTCGGTTGTAGGCAGTGAACACTAAAAAAGTGACCACCTGACTACACAAAAGCGCAACTTATGCTAGTAACCAGTCCGACAAAATAAAATAAAAACGAATTGGCCGACGGCCAAAAATAACGAGATCAAGATTTCCGTGCCAAAATCGAAGCGATATACGTCATATTGCAATATCGGCGACCTTAAGGGATGGTTTAGTATATTTTACAAACCGCCTTGCTCTCGGTGCATGTGGGTCGATGCGGCTGAACTTTAAAAAATCTATCGGGCGTACGCATTACCCTACAAATCTGTAGGGAGAATTAAATCTGGCCCCAGGTGCCAGTTCCGCAAGTGGAATGATAAATGATGAGTTAAGAGACAAGAGTAAAGTTAAATGGCAAATAATAAGTTAATAGATAAGAGTAAAGTTAAGAATCAAGCAAGTGTATCCAAATCTTATTTTTTGTATCCAAATCTTATGTTTTTGTATCCAAATCATATGTCAAAAATTAGATTTGGATACAAAAACACAAGATCTGGATAAGAAAAAATAAGATTTGGATACACTTGCTTGACTCTTAACTTTACTCTTATCTCTTAACTAATCATTTGTCATTTAACTTGCCTCTTAAATTTACTCGTCTCTTAACTCATCATTATCATTTAACTTTACTCTTAACTTGCCATTTGTCATTTTACTCAACTCTTGACTTTTAACTCTTAACTTTTCCACTTGCGGAACTGACCCCAGGTATGAGTGAGCTGAGTGAACAATAGTCAGGCACGAAATTCCACATGAATAACGCATACATCACATACAGAATGAACCCAACACACCCCTAGAATTAACATTCTCAAATTTTGCTGATGAAATAATGAAAACCCCAGCCCTATTTCGTGAAAATATGGTGAACAAATATGTTGGTTTGAGAATTGTATAATTTAGCACACAATTGTATTCATGAAATTACCATCCCTGGGGGTATTTCAAGGGGGTTAATTTAAGGGGGGATTCCAGGTTTATTCGAGGAAATACAGTATCAAATAACAAACTGTTTGATCTGGCCCAATCTGCCTTTGCATGGCCTTTCTCCACTTCGAAAAGTATGTCTGCATCTTCCTGGGTGTAAACTGCACATTCGTATTTTTTGGCTTCCAGCAGGGAGAAAGTGCCCAGCAGAACCTGTGTTTTGAATTTTCAAATTACCGTATTACCTCGAAATACCCCCATGGGGGTTTATTATTTCGCTAGCAAAATTTGAGGGGGGGTTAATTCGAGGGGGGGGTTTATTCGAGGGGGGGTCTTATTATTTCGTCAGAAATTTTCGTAAGTATCGTAGTAACTAGTAGGCATTTGCATGCCCAAAACAGGTAATAAATGTGTCCAAACAAGATATATTTAGTAGATTAGCTGCACAAACATGTCCATGTGTAGCTGCAATACAAATAAACAGTAATATACATCATGTACATTGCATACATGACGTATTTATTATGTACATAACGTACATCATTCCGAAGGGGGGGGGGTATTTCGAGGGGGGGGGTTATTATTTCCCCAGCCCATTTTGAGGGGGGGTTAATTCGAGGGGGGGGGGGGTTAATTCAAGGGGGGGGGATAATTCGAGGTAATACGGTAGTTATTTATTCATGTATTTATGTTTTCGCCCACATTTCTGTTTGAAAGCCAATTTTTGTTTGATTTCGTATATTTTCGATACTTTTGAAACAAAATTCAATTATAAGGTATTTTTCCTATTTTCATGTTCTTTCAAAAACTCCAGAAAGTTAAAAACTGGGAAATGTAGGCATTCTAATTTTAGAATTTTTGTTTGCCATTGTTATTGGACACATGATTTCAAACTAGTGATTGAAAAGCGCCAGGAAAAATGGCGCCAGGCGCCAATGGCGCCATGGCGCCATTCAAAATAATGGCGCTGGGCGCCAAAGGGCGCCAGAGAAAATGGCTCCAGGCGCCAATGGCGCCACGGCGCCATCTGAATAAATGGCGTCAGGCGCCAAAGGGCGCCAGCAACAATGGCGCCGGGCGCCAAAATGGCGCCAACGATAAAAATTCTTATTTCAGCAGGTATACGAACAGAGACAACATCTGTAGAATAGCAGTGTGTTTAGCATTGTAAAAAATGACCGATTTTGAGAAAATATAATTAAATATTATCTCAGAAAATCTCTCAAGAAAAAATATAATTAAATCTCTTGGGTCATTTTCAAAAATATAATTAAATCTCTGAGAAAATCTCTTGCAGTTCAAAAAAATCTCATAAAATCTCTCTCAAAGTATTATTTACTCGATATTTCAAGGTGTTTGAACCATTGAGAGTAGATCTTAAGCACATTACATGATGTTTAATATTTTCATTCACAATTTCATATGATAACAGCATATTGTCTACTGATAGCACACTTTGCTCTACCATGTATTTAGTATTTGAATAATGAACAAAAATATGGTTTAGGCACATTTTTCCTCATAGTAGAACACATTACTTTCACATGTGATGATCCTCACAGAATTTATCAGATGACTTTTTCACCAAAATTTGGTAACTATATTTCCAAAGCATGCTGTCGACTCTTTAGTTGTTCAAACGGCTAGAACCCACTGCATAAGTTTACACGTTGCACAAGTAGCAACATCCAGTGCCAATGAACACCTGGTGCTTAAGTACAGCCCCGTACTTGAGCACTGGGTCTTCATGGGACTGCAGGGATTCGGTATGGTTCAGGGATATGGTTCATTTACTCAATCATACATATAGCTGAGTACTAAGTGAATACATCTAAATTTTGTCTGAAAAAGTACCAGTGCTCTCTCTTATGTATACTTCTTGAAAGTACTTGAGTACAGAAAATGTATTTTAGATACCTAACTTTTTATTGACTCTTTCATGCCATAGAACAGGAAAACTGGAGTAAAAACTACAAATAGGGGGGAAAATAGTAAAAAATGGATATATAAGCAAATATATAGTTAAAAATATATGAAAATTGGTTAAAAACACATGAACTAGTGCATTTGAAGGTGAAAATGGGCAAATATAGGGAGATTTTCTCGAGAGATATTCTCAGTCGGGAGAAAACATAATTAAATCTCTCTGGAAAATCATGGAATAAATATAAATCTCAGAAAATCTTATATTTTCTGAGATTTTCTGAGATTTTTTAAATATAAATCTCCCAGAGATTTTTCCAATGCTAAGTGTGTTATACCACTTTTCTGATGTTTTCAAAAGCCTAAAAGCCGTCTGCTACACCAAATAAACTGCATCTTATCATGAATATTATCTATATTTAGGTATTTTACATACCGCATATTCAAAAAGTGTATGGAGATCAGTGTTTTTATTTTCTTCCCATCAGATGCACTTTTTAAATGGCAAGTATTTTAAGCGGAAATTACATTCTGCCAGAATTTTCACAATTTTTGATTATCTCCACCTATACAATTGCGAAAGAACTGCACGCTAAGCATGCTTCAATGCAAAAGATAGGAGGCACAATCAGAGGCCTCAACGCCCTCATTTTTAGCCTGGTTCGCGTGTGTTTTTGCACACAATGCAGTCACTTTTTATTAGCACATATGTTCTGCTGCTGTCCTTTACAGACAGGAACTTCATTGTGTGTCTCATTTGTGTGTTTTTTTACACAGTATAAAGTCACTTTTTATTTACACAGAAATGTACTTAAAATAAGTGAGGGGGCGGTGGCGGCATAACTGCGCATGAACTCGGCGCTCAGAACGCTGCTCGACCGCAATGGCTGCGGGACGGACCAATTCTCGCAGCCGACCGCGCTTTCTCGACCCCATCTCATGTTGGGATTAAATGGCTTTGTAGGAGGTGTGTTCTTTTTGGATGAAACTTTCAACATTCACTTTCACCGCTGCTTTCTGATTTGGCATTGTTCCAACTTTTGCTTTGCCTCCCTAATAGCTTAGCTTGGTAATGACTGCAAAAAAGCCCCCCAGCCGGCGCCCCATTTTCAAGCTACGAAGAAGTCCCTACTGCGTGCAAGCAATGAATCAAGTGTTATTATGCAGCAACGTAAACTTTGGTTTCGCTTCCGCCGCGAGTGCAACCAGTGTGGCGACGCAATCGACATTGGCCGACGCGTGAGCGACTGCCCCTTGAGAGGCGGCGCAGGTGGTGGGGGCGGCGGGTGTGGACCCCACATGAGTGATTGTGACAGGTTGGCTTCAGTTACCATATTGGCTTGTTCTCACTCCCATGTTTGAATTGAGTACCATGCTTGAATTGAGTGCTTGCCACACCTAAAAGCAGACAGCATCAGGCAAATAGAATAACAGAAGTGATGAAAGTAGGCATTTTATTAACTGATTTTTTTTTAAATGCCACTTCGTTTTAAACAAAAGCGCAAGGGTCCACGCGCTTTAAAAAAGCGATGGCAAATGTTTTGGTACTTAAGCACTATGCATTTTGCAATTTCACATGCAAATATGGTTCGAACGATATGACTTTTCGATTCGATATCGATCAATTTTCGATATCGATATTCTATTTTCAATATTTTCTGTAACTCGATATCGATGCGATATGGAACCTAGATATCGATATTCGATTTCATTGTTTTTGTGGCATTTTTAAGATCATCGTTTTTATTCTGATATTAAGCTGGGCCATTGAAAAAATACGCTTTTTCCATCCCCAAGCCCAGACGGAAGTGTGCACGTGGGGTTAACCGATGTTTTTTTTAAACGTGTTATTAAAAAAACCGTATTGAAAAAAACACGAGGTCCGAAACGTTTAAAAAAAACATTGGCTGAAATTTTTAATACTAAGCACTAGGTATTTTGCAAAATTTTTGCGTGCAAGCGCGCATTTTCACCCACAAATTAGTATCAAAGCATCCATTTCTATTTGCTACCATGGGTAAATAAGCCATCATATTTATGTTGCTGTAGTATATAATATTCAGGTAATGTGCTTCCATGTACCTCCACAGTGTGTAACACCACTCCCAAAGTAACAACCTCCTTTTATAACCTTGATAACTATTCCGGTCCAAACTTCACTTGAAGTCATGAACATTTAGACTATAAGGCAATATACGAACATGTTGGGAAAAAAAAAATTATTTTTGACACAAATCACCACTTATACCGATATCCCATGGCTCCACAGCCATTATATGGTCATATATAACATCACAGAGTATTGTCACTTGTCTGATATACCTAAATATGTTGACCCAGGGAGCTTATCTGGGAGCTTTAAAAAACATTTAAAAACGTTTTTTTCCCAACCCTATGTGCACCGCTTCTGTTGTTTGATGTACAGGAGTGGGCATTTTCAGTTACCGATGGAAAAACGCGATAGCTTGAGCTACAGTTGAGCTATCACAGTGAAATTTTCACACTATAGGATAGACTCCATAGGACACTATTCTGAAGTTTGCAACCCAAACGGCCACATTTTGGGTGAGTCGTGGAACACAGTTTTAAGTGTAATTTTGTGACTTGGCTTCACCCATAGGATAAATCGAGGGTGGCGTTTGAGGGGGGGTCACCGGTAGGGTTCAAACGGGATTGACTTTTCGGGATCGGGATCGGGATTCACTTTTTGAGATTTCGGGATCGGGATTGGGGTTTCGGGATCGGGATCGGGATTGGTTTTTTGAGATTTCGGGATCGGGATTGGCCGGGATTGGGGTCACGGGATCGGGATCAGGATTGGGATAGGCATTTTTCCGGGATCGGGATTGGGTTCTAGGGATAGAGATTTCGGCCATTTTTCTGGCATTCACAGTTGTTCATAAAGGTCTCAAAACACTGTTGGATGCCAGAAAAGTGGCA
This sequence comes from Sphaerolaimus hirsutus, assembly GCA_964036195.1. Taxonomy (NCBI): domain Eukaryota; kingdom Metazoa; phylum Nematoda; class Chromadorea; order Monhysterida; family Sphaerolaimidae; genus Sphaerolaimus; species Sphaerolaimus hirsutus. The sequence goes on from OZ038456.1 coordinate 20,284,057, forward strand.
TAAAATTGACGCTGGGGGTTTGCATCCACTTTTTTGCATGCAAAAACGTCATTATTTCACTTTTTATAATTTCGACTAATTTTTCCGGGATCGGGATACCGGACTTGAGAGTTTCTCGGGATCGGGATCGGGATTTGAAAATTTTCGGGATCGGGATTGGTATTTTTGAGATTTCGGGATCGGGATTGGGGTTTCGGGATCGGGATCGGGACTGGTAAATCCCGGAATTTCACGGGATCCGGGATCGGGATCGGGATCCCGTTTGAACCCTAGTCACCGGTCTTTGGTTTTGTCCCCAGTCTTTGGTGTCATCCCATTCTGTTGTACATTGGCCGATTTTGATGCCCTTTGAGTATGTTGGGGTTTGGGGTCTGGGCTACGACCAATTTTCCTCTCTCGAACAGTCCCCCAGTCCCGAGATAAGGGGGGTCAAGTCACAATATTACACTAAAAACTGTGTTCCACAACTCACCCAAAATGTGGCCGTTTGGGTTGCAAACTTCAGAATAGGTGTCCTATAGAGTCTACTCTATTGTGTTAAAATTTCATTGTGATAGCTCAACCATAGCCAAAGCTATCGCGTTTTTCCAGCGGTAACTGAAAATGCCCACCCCTGCATAGATTTTTCACATACACATGAGAAAATATGTGTTGCATGTTTGATTTAGAACATTTTACTGCATTCTTTTTCCACATTATCTGTACAAAGCAGGGATTTCTTACAAAAATATCCATTTTTATGTCAACTCTTGGGATGTAAAAAGCGCTTTTATTCAACAGCCCGCTTTTGAGAAGAATGCTTTTTAAAAAACGTGCTTTAAAAAAGTGCTTTTTAGCTTTTTTCAAACAAATGTTGAACATTTTATTGCCTTCTTTTTCCAGATTATATAGAATAATACAGTACCATTCTCGATTTAAATACCATGTTTGAATTCAGTACCACTGTAGGAGCATTGTGAAATAATACAGTTTATGAGTCATGAAATATGATTAATATGAAATATGAAATATGACTGTGGAGTCATGAAATATTATTATAAGCAGGGATTGCATCCATTTTTATGTCAACTCTAGGGATGGGAAAATTGCATTTTGTTTAAAACATGCTTTTTAAATGCCTTTTTTAAATAAATGTCTTTTTCACTTTTTATTAAATTGAAAAAAGTGCAAGGGTCCCAGAGACACAGTGTATTAAAAAAGGTGCTGGCAAATAGGTGTTGTGATATGATGCTGTTTTTTATGTAAGTTAGCAAAGTTTGTTGTAAACTTAAATTGGTTATGTTTATAAATATAATATTGTGCTTACGGAGGAGAAGGTAGGTATGGGTGAGGCAAATGAAGTGAGGTTTGTTTAGGTGCAGACTAGGGTGTCAAAAAAGTTTTTTTTTACGGAAAACGGAAAGGTAAAAATTTTTTTAACATTACGGAAAACGGAAAGGTAAAAAAATTACTGCCGGAAACGGAAAGGTAAAAAAATTTCACTCAGCGGAAAATGGAAAAGTAAAAAAAAATTATAGGCAGGAAAACGGAAAACGGAAAGCGAAATTTTCATGGAAACGGAAAAAAAATAAAGTGAAATTTGCACGGAAAAGGGCAAATTTGCAGAAGGAAAACCTGCATGCCAGTTTGCCTGTTTGGCTTTGATTGTGGTAGCTGTACATTCTGCAACTATGGATCATGCCAGTAACTTCACTTGTAAACACCTTCCCGGACAAGTTCACCACCCAATTTTTTATTTCATTTCGGATGTAATATCTTCTTCTATAGGGGTGTTATAAAGCTGAAACTTTGAATATATAAAGTTGAAACACCCCCCTACTCTGCTTCAATGGGGGGACGACTCACTGCAGGGTGGGTTGCCCTATACGCAACAATTTTTTTTGGCTTTTTTGCTGTCCCAAACAAGTTCACCACCCACTTGATTAACTACACTTCAAGGGTCGTATCTCCAGCTATGAGGCTGGTATGATGCTGAAATTTGGGGGATGTCTTACCAACAACCCCCCTTACAATACACCAGTGGGGCTGCCTGCCAGCGACCCACTACAGTATGCATTGCTGCATGTACAGTTGTTCATTTTTTCAAAACCACCCGAGCGTCCCAAACAAGTTTGCCATCAAACTGCATTATAAAAAATGTTGTGAGAACATACCTGGTATAAAATTGAGTCAGATTTGAACCCTAGTTCTGCTCATTAAATTTTTTTCAGTACAGCACCCACCCTGTCCCATAAACAGCAGGCCGAAAATTTCACTTTAAACCAATTTTTGTTTCACACTTAAAAAGTTGGTTTACAAAGTTCATTAGGGAAGGGTCCAATGTTCAAAGTTACGTAAACAACATGACCTCTAAAATGCTACCATAAGGAAATTTATTTGGGGTGAAAATTATGGTGTCATAATGACATCATCACAGGAACAAAATTTGACAAAATTTCCATTTTTTCATTCACCCCAAATAAATTTCCTTATGCAGGCATTTTAGAGGTTATGTTGTTTACATGACTTTTAACCTTAAACCCTTCCCTAGTGAACTTTGTAAACCAACTTTTAAAGTGTGAAACAAAAAGTTGGTTTAAAGTGAAATTTTCAGTCTGCTGTTTATGGGACGGGGTGGGTGCCGTACTGAAAATTTTTTGATGAATTGAACTAGGGTTCAAATTTTATTCAATTTTATATCAGGTACATTCTCACAACATTTTTTATAATGCAGACGGATGGCGAACTTGTTTGGGAGACTTAGGTTGTTTTAAAAAAATGAAAAACTTTATATGCGGCGACCCATGCTGTAGTGGGTCGTCGGTGGCCACCCACTGATGAATTGTTAGAGGGGGTTGTTTGCAAAACATCCCCCAAATTTCAGCTTTCTATCGCCCACACAGCTGGAGATATAGCCCTCGTCGTGTAGCCAATCAAGTGAGTGGTGAACTTGTTTGGGACACCGAAAAATCCAAAAAATGTTTGCATGTAGGGCGACCCACTCTGTAGTGAGTCGCCGCACCTCCCCCCATTTATACGGAGTAGCGGAGTGTTAGGACTATATACCAACCAAATATTAGCTTTATACGGTTCCCATAGCCAGAGATATTGCATCTGAAGTGAAATTAAAAAATGGGTGGTGAACTTGTCCGGGAAGGTGTTTAGTTCAAGCTTAACTGAACCAACAAAAAATCATCAAAAGGTCGCAAAAAAACACTACAACAACAATAATAATTTAGCAAAAGTGAACTTTGATGTAACTGAACAGTAAAAAGTATACCCAACGGACTGCTAAGTACGTGTCCAAAATTACTTTGTGTTTTTTGCAGATTTGGATACAGATAAAAATTATGAACGACACAAGCACCTGGTAGTTAAAAACACCATAGTGGAAAAAGATAAATACGGATTGGAAAAAATAATGGAAAAATGCCAGAAAACTGAAAATTGAGCCAGAAAATGGAAAAATGGCCTGGAAAAATGTAAACGGAAAGGTAAACAATTTTCAGCCGGAAAACGGTAAAATGGGCCGGAAAAACGGAAACAGAAAGGTAAAATATTTTCAGCTGCCAGAGAACAGAAAACGCAAAGGTAAAAATTTTTTGGCTGCTGGAAAACTGAAAGGTAAAAAATTTTCCAGCGGAAAGGCAGAAACGGAAACGGAAATTTGACACCCTAGTGCAGACAAACTGCCTGTGTGTGTGCTTGTATAGTTTAAAATATGGATTGATATTTGATTATATTTATATAGTTGCAAATTTAACCCATTTGGTGAAAAAAGTGGTGTGGAATGAAGTGCTAACAGTTGTTAGTATGACAGTTTTATCTGTGGGTGTATTTTTTGATATGTGCAATAAATTTCCAGTAGTGTTTGAATTTTTAAAGAACTACGAAACCCGACCAAAGGTCGGAGAGAATACTGCTAGTGTATTATATGTCTAATGCATTTTGTCTATTGTGGCATGGCAGAGGCAGCGAGAGTACATCAGACAGCATTGAACTGGCTATTCCTACAAAAACAAATAATTTTTAGTTGAATTGTTACTTTCTTACGCCAACTTCAAATCAAAATTTTGTGACATACAAATAAAATAAATAAAACTGGAAAGCGTTAACAATAGGTCAGAGGACAAAATGCATTGAGAGTAGTGATGGAAAAGCGCCAGAAAAAATGGCGCCAGGTGCCAAGGGCGCCATGGCGCCATTCGGAAAGTGGGCGCCAAGCGCCAAGGGCGCCACAGAAAAAGGGCGCCATGGCGCCATTCAGAAAGTGGGCGCCAGGCGCCAGGGGAGCCAGGATAAAAAAGTGCCTACAACACCATGCGTGTGCTAAAAATGTTTTACAGCACCATTGTACGCGCATTCACTTCTTAATTCGCGTTATCCAGGATGTAATGAACAAAAACAAGACTAGCAACAAAATTTTTTTGAATAAAATCCACATGACGAATTCACACGCAATGGAAATTGTCATTTGACAACAATCCATTCATTACAAATAGACCTTTCCAAACAATGTTTCCTAATTGCAACGATTTAAATCCGTTTATTTATGATTTTGCAAGTTAGACGGTCCATCATTCTTGTCTTCTGATCCGTCAGACAGATATGATGAACCGTTAGACGAAAGATTTCCACCCACTCACACCACTCCGTCCATTTTTTCTGGCGAATTTAGATCATCCACGGATCCGTTTTTCATTTTTTTCCGTTTTCACAGCACTCACCGTGAAACCCTGCTGGCGCCTTTTTGGCGCCCTTCTAAAGCAGGGCGCCAGGCGCCAAGGGCGCCACAGAAAAATGGCGCCAAGCGCCAATGGCGCCATGGCGCCATTCCATCACTAATTGAGAGTGATATTTCAAATCTATTTTTATGATCACTCATTATTACATTCTAGCATGCAGAAAATAAGTTTTTCACACTTCAGCGTCACAAAACTGATGAAAACAGCCCTCATGTGAATATCAGTGCAGAAGATTTGCAGTTTTTGTGGAATGGAAATGATTAACATAAAATTATACTTTCAATGTTAGCAAGAAACTACATAGGTAAGATACTAAATACCATAAAAATCATAAAATTCCAAAGATAAAGTACTTAAAAATGAATAAAAATCATCTTTCATCGCAGCATCTTGGCGCCATTTGTGGCGCCATTCAAAACAATGGCGCCGGGCGCCAAATTGGCGCCAGCGAAAATGGCGCCAAGCGCCAAGTGCGCCATGGCGCCATTCGAAATAAGGGCGCCAGGCGCCAGATGGCGCCAGAGAAAAGGGCGCCAAGCGCCAAGTGCGCCATGGCGCCATTCGAAGTAAGGGCGCCAGGCGCCAGATGGCGCCAGAGAAAAGGGCGCCAAGCGCCAATGGCGCCATGGCGCTTGCGCCATTTGGCGCCATTAAAGGGCGCCAGCGCCATGGCGCCATTCCATCACTATTTCTATCCGAAAATGCATAAATGTATAGATCATTGGATTTTTTGGCAATTTCGTGCTACATATGTACCAATGTAATTTTCAACGTAATAGAGCATGCGATTTTCAGGAAGATAAAACAATTCATTGATGTTCTCATGTTTTACATAAATGCATCTACAACAACAAAAAATTTCATTTTTTCACAAAAATCGCTGGCTTTAATTATCATTGGCACACTTCCAACGTGGGACATAAATAACTGCGAGTGTTGTGTCACTCGATATATACCTATCTCGATTTATTAGAGGAAAACATACCATCGCAACTAAAATAAGATTGTTCATTATGTTGGGATTTGGTAGAGATTGTTTGATTGTAACAGACAGACTGATATTTTCTGCTTAATGTTCACATTTTATTCTTTCACCGAATAAAGCGCCACCTGTCACCAATCAAAACAAAATTTGAATCAATTTTTCGCTGTAACGTGACCTAACCAAATGTGCCTACACACACTAGTTTTCACCGTGACTTCGTGTGAAAACTGAATTTTTTAAAATGCAAATTAATGAACACGGTTGAATGATTTTATTTAATTTTGATCGGAATTTAAATTAATGAAAGTTAAAATTTAAAATTTTTAAAACTAAAACACATAGCACACAAAACGGGTAGGCTGGATGTCGCCATGTGGCCATTTCAGTTTTCACATCAGTCACGGTGAAAACTAGTGTGTGTAGGGCCAATCAAACAAGGAACTTTATAACCCTTTTGTAAATTTTTTAAACCTGTTGTAAAAAAACAGCCCGACCTTTTTATCTGTCATATCCAATAATCCGCAGCATGCTTTGGAGAGCTTCGCACCGTGTACAAAAACAAACAAAATGGTGGGCAAAAAATTGTTTACTAATTTGAAAACGTGGCAGTGAATAGACTTTTTTAGAATGAATAGAATCGGTAGAATCCATGCACAGTCCACATCTATTTATATTTACCGTAAAACCTCAAAAAAAGTCCCCCTTGAAAAACTCTCCCCTTTTGAGTTTTTTTGAATATAAGATTTTCTGAGATTTATATTTTTCCACGAATTTTTTAGAGAGATTTAATTGTACCGTATTTCCTCGAAATACCCCCCCCCCCTCGAAATACCCCCCCCCTCTAAATACCACCCCCCTCGCAATACCCCCCTTAAAATGGACACCATGAACTTATAAACCCCTCCTCGGAATACCCCCCCCCCCTAATTTAGTGTATAGAGAACGTAAATGACAAAGGCTGCGGTTTATCATCCGGGCAATGCAGAATACACGTTAAAAACGATGACTCTGTTATCTGAGAGCAGTGTTTATACGTCTACACACTTTTACAAGCCGAAAGAGTCACAAATATGGCAGTTTTTCTTGCATTTTTCAACGTCTGGGTACGTTTCAGACGACAAATTTGTACTGGGATTTCAAAAAATTTCCGGCGAAATAATAAACCCCCCTCGAAAATCGAAATACCCCCCCCCTCGAAATTCTCACTCTGAAAAAATAATACGGCATGTAGTTTCTGTGGGGGTTTTTGATCAAGTGAATGATGTAACACATTGCTCTTCTATAAATGTTACCATGATGATATACATGTAAAAAATAGTGACTTTTCTAAACACCTGCCCACCCAAGTCCCGCCCCCAATTATTGATTTCACTACAGATGCCCTATCTCCGGCTGTGGGCAGGGTGAAAAGCTAATAATTGGGTGGTAAATAATCGTCGAATAAATCCCCACTTGAAGAACTCACCCCCCTCTAGGGTGTCAACTTACCATTTTTCTATTTACTGTTTCTGCTTTCCGCAAGGTTTCTATTTTTTCCATTTCTGTTTTCAGGCTGCTTATTTTTTCCCATTTCCATTTCTGTTTTTCCAGCTCATTTTCTGTTTTCCAGCCAGATTTTCAGGGGTTTTTTTTTGCGTTTTTCCCATTTTTCAACTAAAGTGTCTATTTTTCAATTTTTTCCATTTTCCAGCTCAAGTTTCTGTTTTCTGTTTCATGAGTGCGAGCATGAGGAAAAAACCCTCAAATAAGCCCCCCCCCCATGATTGATTCTGCAAACAAGTCGTGGCTAGGGATGGCTGAAGAACTCTTTTTCAACAACAGGGTTTTTATATAAAAGAAACTTTTTTTCAAAAACAGGGTTGTATTTTAAAATAAAACAGTTTTTTTTCAAAAGCTCCCAGATATGGTGTTGAGTCAACATATACTATTTGAGGATTTACTGGTATATATATATTGTTTGTTATGACAAAGTTGGTAGGTGTGAGTATAGTTCAAACAGGATCAGCTTTTCAGGATCAGGATTGGTATTTTGAGATCTTGGGATTGGGATTGCCCTTTTGGGATTGGGATTGTTTTTTGAGATTTTGGGATTGGGATTGGGACCACAATATCCTGGAATTTTTCAGGATTCAGGATTGGGATCATGTTTGAACCCTAGGTGTGGATGAGCCAAGCAAAGTGAAGGTGTTTGATGAGCAGCAAGGGTCTCCTAGAGGGGCTGAGGGAGGGGCTGCCCCCCCAAATCTGCCAGCTATTGATCCATCTCCACTCAGTTTGAACCCACTCAGCCATCTATCTATCCCGAGGTAGAAATTTTGGCTACTACCCCATGAGTCCCCCACCCCAAATCGCTCAGCTCTTTTTGAGAAATTTTGCCCCAATTTTCACTCAAATCATTCATTTTCATGCACTTTTATTTTATTTTATTTCACCTTCAAAATCATGGTTTAAACCTATACACATGTTTTGTACGGATTTTTGGCCATTTATAGCCTATTTTGGCTACTTCTAGCCTGTTTTTAGCGATCGTTTCACCTTTTCTGCATTCTATGCATTGAAAAAGCCTATATATTTTACCCCAGCGAGAACCCCCCAAGCCCAATTCCCCACAGAAAAATTTTCAGCTATCTATCCCTCTGGATAAGGAGATTTGCAATGTACCCAGCTTATGCTAGGGCCAAAATCTTGGAGACCCCTGAGGAGCAGGCTGAAGGTCTGTGCCCACACATTGCAAGTGGGGTGGAGATCTCCGCAACATGCTGCTAGTCACTGGATGTGACTGAAAAAAAAGGTCTGGCTGTTTTTACAGACAAAACGTTTTATTATGATAGATTGTCTGATTTGGTTTTGTTACAGCAATAATTTCATTCAAATTTGTTTTTTACTTTTTATACGTCTCACCGTAATCACTTTTAAGGTCAAAATGTGATAGAAATGAAAATCATTATTGCATCTCACCTAAAAAATGAAAATTCCGTGAAAAAATCAAGTGCCATCCAGAATTATATTCGCAAAAGTAATTTCTCATTGCAAACGGGTGTTTTCATTAATAATACCGCTCACAGACGGGCGGCTAACAAACTGAAACTAACCGCGAACTATGCTTTTTCTAACCGCATTCTCTGATATCAGCGTGTCGGGATGTCCGGTAGAAAATGCAATCATATCGACCAGTTTCTACATTGAATGTGCGAAATCGATACAGAAAAGCCACACCACCCAACCTACGCATTTGGCACTCAGCCAACGGGCCCATTTCGCATTTTTTAGCTGTTTTTTTTGTTTCACTATTTTTGGATATCGGATCAGGTCACGTATGATGACTAATTGTCCTTTAGTCCAGGTTAGCGAAGCGATTTGATCCACGGCCACGACTTGTTTAAGTCCGAGCGATTTTCCCCCAATTTTTTGCTCAAAATGTCTAATATGTGCTCCATTTTGTGAATTTTCATGTTTATAATCGCTATTACCATCTGTATACATGTTTATGTGCCAAACTATTTAAATATATCTATAGACATGACATGCAAGATGCCAAGACATCATACGGGGACTATTCACACCCGATGACGTTGTTGGTGATTCTGAGGGAAGAGTCCCCTTATGCGAACTTGGCAACCGACCAAACTTTTGAAATTTATTATCAATATGAATAAAATAGGCTAACAGTAGCTTTGATAACCATATAAACAAAAATAGCGATTATGAAGGTGGAAATTGGTAAAGTGGAGCAAATTTCAGCGATTTTGAGCTAACTTTGAGCTTTTACTCTCATTCCTATAAAACGCAACTGAAAACTTGGATCAGGGCCAAGTTCTCATACGTGACCCCATCCATTATGAGAGATAATGTGAAAAATACCATGGCGCATTCTAAAAGTACATCGCCAGATCATTTTAGCGCAAAGCGCCATGTCATGGCGCTTTCACATGACTCCTCCCGATACCCGAATTGAAAAATTGTGATATTCATGAATCCTAAATACAAGGAGCGTTTACGTATTTAGATTTGGCTCACGTCCAAGGTTGTATTAGATACAATTGGATACCATTGGATATTGTATGCATGAGAGTAAAAGACACTGGATTTCTGTCCGCGTCAACGATATCGGCTGCGGAATACACTAAGCGACGGAAATGGTAGCGTATGGCGTCTGACACACTCGTTGGCACATGTATGTATGTACTATGTGATATGTCTCCAAAAGGGTGTATATAAAAACCGTTTTGGTCAGCTGCCAAATCGCGTTCTACGAATAAAGTATCCAAATGTTATTACAAATAAAAAATAAAAATCCCGCGAACTTGCGCCAATCAATCGCGGCAAAATGAAACGTCAATATGATGAGTCATCCGGACCGGACGACGATTCAGAAGTGTGCGACCGAAATGTGGGCACTTCCATATTTACATCTATCATGTATCCACCGAAGAAAAAGGCGAAAAGGAATAATAATAATAACAGGTAGAATAAATTTGGATTTATTTTTGTCAAACATCTTGGCTCACTGCCAACTTTTCAGTTGCCCACCCGGGACAAGGAAAGAACGCGGTTTGAGACGAATGGTGCAGTATGTAATGGATTATGTTCAGAGGCCGAAAATTGTGATCGACGGCCGTATCGACTTTGAACGGGTAAACTGAACGCTTCTGTTCCTGACTTTTTTGTCTCAGAGTTCATAATTAGCTGTTATTTATATTACTTGTTAAAATTACACAAAAATCGATAGCTGTTCTCTCTGAAGATCTTTTAGCTATTCTGTCGAGCTACTCACTGGGAGTACCACCGGGGAGGAAATGAAACTGACTTCAGAGGATATTGTAATTGATAGAAATCCAAATTAGGGATGGCCAGCGCTTTTTTTCAAGCGCTTTTTTTTAAAAAAACGCCGCTTTTTTTAAAAAAAAAGCGCAAGGGTCCCAGCGCTTTTTTTTTAAAAAAAGCGCTGGCAAAATTTTTTGTACTTGTGCACTAGGTATTTTGTAATTTTTTCGCGCGCGAGCGCGCAATTTCACATGCAAATTGCCATTGGTGGTTGTTTTCATTGGTTTTGTGGCATTTTTAGTGCCATTGCTTCTATTCCTCCATGGTATCATGTAATAATAAGTTGTGATGTATCAGTCTAGTATATAATATCCAGCCAATGTGCTCCCACATACTTCTACAGAGTGTAACATCACTGTCATGCATTAGCCTTCTCTTACAACGTTATTTAAGCACTATTCCATGCCTAACTTCACTAGAAGTCATGAAACATACACAAACAGCGATATACATAATGAGTCAACATAAAATTGGATTTTTGTGGCAGAAATTAGGACTTATAATGCTATCTCATGATTACACAGCCATTCTATGGCTATATATCATCACAAGTACTACCACTTGTCTGATATACCTGTATATATTGACTCAGAACCCTATTTGGGAACTTTTTAGGTACCGTCTTGACATTTTTTGAAAAAAAGCGAAAAAAGCGCGTTTTTTTTAAAAAAAGCGCTTTTTTTTAAAAAAAAGCGGGGTCGTTGAAAAAAAGCGCTTTTTTTCCATCCCTAATCCAAATATTAGAAAAAAGTTTTAAAAACACAAACATGAATAATGGTTTTTTTTCTTTAAATGCACTTGTCTGATATACCTGTATATGTTGACACAAAACCATTTTTGGGAGCTATCAAAAAACGTTTTTTCAACCCTGGATAGATAGAGCCTTCCGTGGCAAAATGGATTGTTGAAGTAATCAACATGCCGCATGCCCGAGCTAAAGCACCCATGCATTGTCGACCCCTCAGTTAGGGATGGCCAAAAAAGTTTTTTTTCAACGACGGTTTTTTCAATATAAAACCGTTTTTTCTAAAACAGGGTTTTATTTTAAAATACAATCGGTTTTTCAAAAGCTCGCAGATATGCTCATGAGTCAACATATACAGATCAATCAGACAGGTGTCAGTACTTTGTGATGTTATATATAGCCATAGAATGGCTGTACAGTCATGGGGTAGCATTATAAGTGGTGATTTCTGTCTAAAATATCCATTTTATGTTGACTTATCACATATCAGCTTTTGTTGAATGTTTGTGACTTCAAGTGAAGTTGCCCATGGAAAGGTGCTTAAATAAGGTTATAATAGCAGGCTAACACATTCGCAGTTGTGTTTCACACTTCAAAAAAATTGCAAAATATCTAGTACTTATAACTAAAAATTTTGGCCAAGGTTTTTCTAAAAAAACGGTTTCGATGGTCAGTTTTTTAATAAATAAAACCTTTGAACCCCCCCCCCCCGGCCATCCCCGCTCTCAATACACACCCACTACCATATCGCTTTTAAAATTGTTCAATTAAGACGCCCCCTCGCGCAGATGCTCACCGACATGTGCCAGGTCATGACGCAGCGCAGATTTTATGACATCATACAGGTGTTCGATGGCATTGGATGTGTGAGCAGGGGCTCCCATGTGAGGGACAAAATGATGCCTTGGCATGGCTTTGATGGTTGGTTTGGACTGGTAAATGTGTTAGCACGAGAGGTTTTTAAAAGGCAGAGGGCCCTAAATTCCGGTATTTGTAGATTTAAACATCAAATGCGCTTTAATTTTAATCCCATTTTTTGGTGCCTTAGATTTCCCCCGCCTGTCAGTCAATTTCCTGTTAATCTAACAAACTCAAGAAATTCAAATTTCTCTTTCTCTTTCAAATTTTGCCGCCATTAAAATAAGAAAAACGCAATATGGCAAAGCAAAAATTAATTTTTCTGCAATCTGCACTATTTATTCCATTACATTTTACAAACGCAGTTTTTTCAGCAAAACTTCCCAAAACTAAACAGGTATCAGAGACAGCTTAATGCTAGAATCAAGAAGTAGATCTTTGGCAACGTGCCAACGACCCAAAACTCGATTCAACGGTGCCTCGGAAAAACAGTGTAAAAATTCGGCGAAAGTTTTCGAGGATAAAATGCGGCGGGAGGAACAAAATCTGGATAAAGCGATTAGAGTTGTGATGGCGGTCAGTTCTAAATATAATTTCAATTGTGACATATTGGGTGGGGGGCAGGGCATTTGAATGAATGAAATGATTGGTTTTACACGGCAGTGTATTTCAAATTTTGATGCATCTTGATCCCGATCCCGAACTCAGAAAACCAATCCCGATTCCGAAAAGTTAATCTCGTTTTAACCCTACGATACATATTTAGGTTTTTCAATGTGTGGAAGAGCGTAATATTAATACAATTAAGTGAAAAATAGCTGGAAACAGGCATATAAAAAGTTATTTAGACAAAAAAATCCCTGAAATAGGACATAATGCACATTAACTAGTGATATTGAAGGTGAAAACGGTCAAAAAGGTATGGAAAATATCAATGCCGAGTTAAAATGGGGGCATCCATTCCAATAAACCATCTCACCAGCCAGAAAACCCCCCAGGAAATCAACAACCTCATCGACGACAAGCTCTGCGACAACGACTACGGGCTGTGCATGCGGCACGAGGAATGCACGAACCCCTTCCCCGGCCAGCTGACCATCGTGATGCCTTTGCCCCCGGATGTGCATGTCGATGTCCTGGAGAATGTTGTCGATGTGAGTTTTTTAAAACACCGTTTTAAAATAAAACTATGTTTTTGTAGACTTCGTTGCCAAAATAGGCAGCATTAGCATGTTCAGGCAAGGACGTAGCCAGGGGGGGGGGGCGGACGCCCCCCCCCGTTCCCGGGTGGGACGTGGAAAAATGCGTGAAAATGCAACTTTCGATATCAATTTTCGAGGTGTTTGTAAAAAAATCGCATCGTTCATTACAAAATCGGATCGGATTTTATGCAAATCAGTCACTGCAGTCACAAATCCCCTGTGAATGTACACAATTTGGTGCCTGACGCACTATATGTACGTCAATCTATATATATTTACAGTGGTTCTCAGCGCCAACGCCAATGGCGCCATGGCTTGGCGCCTATGAATGGCGTTAGCGCCAAAACGCCCCTCCGTTCATGTGTAGGCAAAATTTTAAAGGGGGTTGGGCTGTGCCCCCCCCCCTTCGCCGTTTCACGTGAACAAGCACCCCCCGCTCAAAAATCCTGGATACGTCCCTGATGTTCAGGTATATCAAGTTGCAGTACTATCTACGACGTTTTCTGATTTAAACTACTTACTAAGATAGTCGTACCTTTAATTCGCAGCCGGAAGAAAAAACAATGAAGAATCAAATTCACGTGAGATCTTTGAGAGGCGACCGATTAAAAGTGTTAAATGATTATGCCCCGCGTGGTTGGTTTCTTTTGCAGCTTAAATCTGTAGAACTCATGTTTTTTGGGGTTTTTTTTGTATAACATGCTTGAAGATGTTCGCCGTTCGGAATTCTCTATTCAAAAATAATATAAAAAAATTTGAAAACCTTTGGAAAAACCCGGCCGTCCCACCCCCGGCGTTCCTTTTAGGTTGGCATTGATTCGTATACCTGGTTGAGTGCATACTTTGCGCAGAATCCTACAATAATTTAATGAATAAAATCTCGTAGAAAACGAAATACTACGATGAAAAAACTGTATAATTTTGGTTCATTATTCAGATAGGTTATGGTAGGTTTCCGTACTTATTTTGTAAACAAATGAGAGAGAAAAATAAAAAATTTGGCCAATTTTAGCATCGAACGCCGGGGCATCGAGCTCCAGTTTCAGTGCAGCGAGCAGAAGCGACGTAAAGCAGTCCGTGTTCGATTCCGAGCAAGACCAACTGCTCACTGTCGCCGCGCCAGAATCTATGACTTTGTGTTAGTGAAGTCTGGAATTCGTGGGGGCGGGGGGGGGGGGGGGGGGTCGATTTAACTCACCTGACGGTTTTATGTTGTGTAGACGATTTGGAAGTGTATTTTGATTGTGACCTGGACAATTTTTGACAGAGTAACAACAAAAGCGACAAGTTAATTGTCAAGTGACGCGTGTTACATTGTACAAATGTGCTTGTCACTTTACTTACCACTTGTCACTCAACTTACAACTCTCCGCTTACTTTTCTTATCACTAATCTGCTTGCGGCTAGCTTGGTTCACACTTGACATTTCACTTGACATTTCACTTGAACATTTCAGCATCGCAACCGTCGGTGACTCGATTGCCTAGCCGACCCGAAAGTCTGCGGCAATATGCGTCCATAGAAGCCGCTACTTCGTCGCAAGGTTAATTTTTATTTTTTAACTTTAAAGTGTTCGTGTGTACAAAGCAAATACCGTATATTGGTTAGTAACCCCCCCCCCCGCTTCGAAAAACTTGCCTGTGTAAGTAGGGTTCAAACGGGACCAGTTTTTCGGACCGGGACCAGAAATTTTCTAATGTCGGGACCGGGACCGGGACTGGGGGGTCGGGACCGGGTCCGGGACCGGGACTGGCTTTTTCCAATTGTCGGGACCGGGACCGGGACTGGGGGGTCGGGACCGGGACTGGGATTTGCCGAACCATGTACCGGCACCGCGGTCTTGTATGAACCCACTGTTTGGGGGGCTGTTTGTTTACAGAGCGGGCAACGGGGGGGCTAAATTTTTGCCGACACAGTGACAGAATGGTGGCATGGCGCTGGTGCCATACATTCGCGCCAGCGCCATGACCCTATTGACGTTGGCGCCAACGTGTACTATATATGTAGTACTTTTTGTACCTATTTTTATGCTACCAGGCACTGCATTAAGGCATTTGTTGTAGTGGTCATTCCACTCTGGAAAGTAAAAAATGAATTATGCCGTGCGGAAATGCGCGCTTGCGTGCAATTTTTTTGCTAAGTGTTACAAAATCGCTTCACGAAGTGCCATTCCTGGCACATTTTTTGTCTGGCCCGGGAACGGGGGACAGCCGCCCCGCCCCCCCCCGTGCGTACGTCCCTGGCCCCATGTCATTGAAAAATACGCTTTTTTCCATCCCTTGTCGGGACCGGGACCGGGACTGGGTGATCGGGACCGGGACCGGGACTGGCTTTTTTCAATTGTCGGGACCGGGACCGGGACTGGGACCGCCCCAGTCCCGACTATTTGCCGAACCATGTACCGGGACCGCGGTCCCGTTTGAACCCTATGTGTAAGTCGACTGGTGCTAAAGGGTTCAAACGGGACCGCGGTCCCGGTACATGGTTAGGGTTCGAACGATATGACTTTTCGATATCGATATTCGATATTTTTTTCTGAAACTCTATATTCGATATCGATACGATATGGAACCTCGATATCGATATTCGATATTTTTACAAAATTTTGATATCGATATTCGATATGAAAAATGATCGATATCCGATATTCGATATTCGATACGATGTATCGTTTGAACCCTATACATGGTTCAGCAAAAAGTCGGGACTGGGGCGGTCCCGGTCCCGACATTAGAAAATTTCTGGTCCCGGTCCTGAAAACTGGTCCCGTTTGAACCCTACTCCCCCATTGAACAAATCTCGTGTTATTGCAATTAGCATTGGAAAAAATTGAATATTTCAATCTGAAATGTCAGAAAAAATATATGATATTTTTATATTTTCCAGACTGATTTATTTTCGTTCTAATTGAGCAAATATGGTTAAATTTCTCTGAGATTTGCCCACGTTGCTTTCCAAAATTTGAGTAAGATATTAACTGCCGTTTCTGCGAAATCTACTCAAATTCGCAGTGAACATATTTAGGGTTGGAAAAAAACGTTTTTTTTAACTCGATGTTTTTATAAAAAAACAACGTTTTTTTAAAATAAAAAACGTTTTTTTTTAAAGCTCCCAGATATGACCTTGTGTCAACATATATAAGTATATCAGACCGTGGCAATACTCTGTGATGTTATATATGACCATATAATGTCTGTGGAGCCATGGGATAGCATTATAAGTGGTGATTTGTGTCAAAAATATCCATTTTTCATCGACATATCGTTTGTATATCGCCTTATAGTCAAATGTTTGTGACTTCAGGTAAAGTTTGGCGCGGAATAGTGATCAAACAAGGTTATAAAACGAGGTTGTTACTTTAGGAGTGAAGTTACACACTGTGGAGGTATATGGAAGCACATCACCTCAATATTATATACTACAGCAACATATGACGGCTTATTAACCCATGGTAGCACATAGAAATGGATACTTTGATACTAAAAATGCCACAAAACCAATTAAAACAACCACCAATGTCAATTTGTGTGTGAACCACCGCTTGCGCACAAAAATTTTGCAAAATACCTAGTGCATAGTACTAAAAATTTCAGTCGATGTTTTTTTTAAAAAAAAAACATTTCGGACGTCATGTCTTTTTAAAAAAACAACGTTTTTTTATTTAAAAAAAACGTTTTTTTTAATAAAAAACGTTTAAAAAAAACATCGGCCAACCCTAACCATATTACCCCTCCCAAAATTATGGTACACTCGCCTTGCATTTCAGAATTCACACATTGACCTTAATTTACAGAATGCCTGAAGCTTCTTTTCACCAGGGAAGTCGGTCCTAGGCAGGATTGCATTCCCTTGTCGCCTGGGCCCAGAATTTTTAACAGTCAGTGAGGTTTTTAGATTTCTATTTGTTGGGTTACTGTATTTTATTGTAAACCGATACCCAATGTGGAGACATATGGATATGATATGGTTGAATGAGGCCTTAGATTTACATTAGAACTCGGGTTTATTTTTTCTCAGTGCGTGGGCAAGCTCGTAGTCTGTACTTTATAGATTCAAAAAAATTGATTTCAAAAAATCAAAACACGATCACAAAAAACGTACTTTTTTCACATGAGGCTTAAAAAAATTATTCGATCGCTACTAGCCATTTTACAAATTTAAGTTTGCATGTGCGAATGGCCGAACTTGTCCAAGTATGTTTTTGTAAAATTTTTGTTGAGTGTTGTGTTTAGATGTAAATTGTGTTGTTTTCGCCAATGAGGTCTGATATCAGTTTACATGTAGGCGTTTGTGCACGAAGACTTTGTTATTAATCTTGTCGAATGTACAGTACTTAGGTTCTAGTGAGGTATTCTATATTTCGGCCCTCCGGGGGGTTGGATCGATAGCAAATGGCTTCACCGGAGGGATAGATAGCTGAAAATTTTTCTGTGGGGGGGGGGTTTGGGGGATGGGTTCGCGGGGGTTCAATATATACGCACAGAAGGGAGGAAAAGGAGAACAATCGCTAAAAGTAGGAGAAAAATGGCTATAAATGGGTATATAAGGACATATAGTACTCAAAATAGCTAAAAATAGGCAGTTAGACGCATGAACTAGTGATTTTGGAGGTGAAAATCTATATATATGAAAAATAGCGATTTTGAGCGAAAATTGGGGTATAGTTTCTCAAAAATCGCTCCAGATAGATAGATAGCTGGCCGATTTGGGGGGGGTTATGGGGTAGTAGCCCAAAATTTTGTCTCCGGGATAGATAAATAGATAGCTGAGCGGCCCCCGGATAGATAGATAACTGGGCGGTTTGGGGGGGGGGGTCACCCCTAGGGTTCAAACGGGATCCCGATCCCGATCCCGGATCCCGTGAAATTCCGGGATTTACCAGTCCCGATCCCGATCCCGATCCCGAAACCCCAATCCCGATCCCGATCCCGATCCCGAAATCTCAAAAATACCAATCCCGATCCCGATCCCGATCCCGAAAGTTTTCAAATCCCGATCCCGATCCCGAGAAACTCCCAAGTCCGGGATCCCGATCCCGGAAAAATTAGTGGAAATTATAAAAAGTGAAATAATGACGTTTTTGCATGCAAAAAAGTGGATGCAAACCCCCAGCGTCAATTTTATGCCACTTTTCTGGCATCCAACAGTGTTTTGAGACCTTTATGAACAACTGTGAATGCCAGAAAAATGGCCAAAATATCTATCCTTAGAACCCAATCCCGATCCCGGAAAAATGCCTATCCCAATCCCGATCCCGATCCCGTGACCCCAATCCCGGCCAATCCCGATCCCGATCCCGATCCCGTAATCTCAAAAAACCAATCCCGATCCCGATCCCGATCCCGAAACCCCAATCCCGATCCCGATCCCGATCCCGAAATCTCAAAAAGTGAATCCCGATCCCGATCCCGATCCCGAAAAGTCAATCCCGTTTGAACCCTAGTCACCCCCCCCCAACCCCGCCCCTTTCCTACCCCTGGTACTTCCACTAGGCGCACTGGATGTCAACTGGGGGCAGTCCCAAGCCCTGTAAAGTGTAAAGTAAAGTGTCAAATGTAAAGTCAAATGCAAAGTAAAGTGTCAATCAAAACAAAAAAAGAAAATATTTTATTACTGAACTATGCATGGCAATTGACAGTTTACTTTGCATTTGACTTTACATTTGACACTTTACTTTACACTTTACAGGGCTTGGGATTGCCACCTGGTTTCCATACAATTCACATTTTAGTTGACCGGTTGCTGGTGCACATGAGAAAAAATATCCCAACTGAATTTATATTGGTTTTTATGTTCAGCGACGCGTCAACTAAAAATCCCAGTCGTCTCTTATTGGAAGAAAACGTTATTTGGCCAGACACTGATCAGGAAATGAACACAGATGATACCGGTTATTTATCAGACTGGGGAACCTAATTGACGATGCGAAACCCTTTGGGAAAAAGTGTTTTGGTTATTAAGTGTTTTTCTCTGATTTTTTCTGAACACTGAAAAATTCGAAAACGTTAACGAATTGTTGTTTGCTTTCGTTAAACCTAATAAATGACAAACAGCTGGATTTCAACAACAAAATTGCATGCAAATATGTACGTATTTGCTTTCGCTATGAAAGCAGAAAAAATCCACTTTTCAGTGCGCTGTTTACTAGGGATCGCCAAAGCTTTCTTTAATGTTTTTTTCTTCTATTAATACAACAACATTTTTTATGCAAGCATTGAAACCATTTTTGTTATACATAATATTTTTAATCCTTTTTCACTATGTATCTTGCAAATTTTTACAGTCAGGCATGCAATTTCACATAAATATGTTGTTTAAAAAAACGTTTTCTTCCATCCCTACTGTTTAGCATACTGTGCATTTGCTCCCATGACGCGCTCAAAATCTGCTGAGTGGAAGCAGGGCCGTATCCAGGGGGGGGGGGCTGCAGCCCCCCCCCCTTCCCGGGAACACACTGGAAAAACACCAGGAAAACCAACTTTTGGGATCTAATTATTTACATTTTACGCGAAAATTTTGCGCGCAAGCGCAAATCCATGAAAATACACCTTATCATGTGCAGGGACGTAGCCAGGGGGGTGGCGGGGGGGCTGCAGCCCCCCCCCCTTCCCGGGACGGACCAATAAATATGCCAGAAATGGCACTTCTAGAAGACAATTTTGTCACAGTTTGAAAAAATTCTGCGCGCAAGCGCGCATTTTGTGTCACGCAACATATATTTTTGGCTGAACCAGTCTCCGCAGACTAAAAACCAGTGAAAAACGCTCAATTCCTGTCGATGTCGCTGTATACGCCCGTACAGGCATATACAGCTGTTTTGGCGCCAATGCTAACGCCAGTGGCGCCATGGCGTGGCGCCTACGAATGGCGCCATTCCCTTGCTACAGGGCAAAATTTTAGGGGGGGGCGCCGCCCCCCCCCCCCCGTTCGCCGGGCTCCGTATACAATCCGCCCCCCCCCCCGCTCAAAAATCCTGGCTACGTCCCTGATCATGTGCCTGTCGCCGTGTATGTACGTGTATTTACATACATATACGGCGGTTTCTAGAGCCAGTGCCAACGCCATTGGCGCCATGGCGCCTACGAATGGTGCTAGCGTCATTCCGTCACTTTGAAGGCCAAATATTAGGGGGGGGCTGAGCCCCCCTCCCTCCCGTTCGCCGCGCACCGTAAACAAACAGCCCCCCCCCCCCGCTCTAAAATCCTGGATACATCCCGAGTGGAAGGCTTTTTGCAAGAGTTTTTGGCTTGCAGCTAGTATTTATAGAACGCAAAAAATGACTATGAGGCTAAACTTGACTGTTTTTCTCTTTAGATTCCACTCGAGTATGTTTGACGTTGAAACATTTCTTGTCATATAGAACAATTTAATTTTGCATCGTTCTGTATTTAATCTGACAACTTTTGCCAGTGATCCCCCAAAAGTATGATATTTACACTGATTTGTATTTATAATTTTTTATAAATACCTGTTGTATACATATTTTTTCTGCTTTGCGTGCGTATTCATAGTATTGAACTATTTCTGAATAAATAGAGATTTCTACGTTGAAAATTATCGTGATTTGTGTAAATTTGTGCTTTTCAAATTTCCAATTTTCATGCAATTCTTTTTATTAATTTCTCCAAATATTTGTGTCATCTATTGAAATTGTGTAATTAATTACATTCACGCGAAAATAAAATGAACAAAACATTAATTAAACCAGCTACCTATGTTGATTATTTCTGCCGCACAAACTAGTGTCTTATTTTTATAACACAACCGCTGTCCACATGCAGCGGCTAACAAGCTCAAATTGTATATTATTTTACTTTTGTAATCTGCATCGGTATCCAAATGTAAATTACCGTATATCCTCTAATATGCCCCCCTGGGATTTTTTGTGTGTCAATTTTTTGATGAAGGATTATACCACGTGAGGTTTTTAATAATCTTTTCTAGATAATATGTAAATACAACATTACTTTACTCGTAAAAACGACGTAAACATGTGTATATATCAACAATGTAGTCGGTGCAATTGTCTACTTGATTTTTACCATTTTATGGACATTTTCACTTTTTCAAAATTTGATTTTTATGAAAATGAATGTTAAAAAATATGCCTCAGTAATATCAGACGGGAGGGGGGGAGGGTTGGGTTCGTAGCGTACTTATTCGAGAATATACGGTAAGCGTATTCACTGGTGCCCAGATATGGCACGCAAGTAGTGAATTTGCATTTGGTACGTTTATAAAGTAAAACAGTGACACGTCGGGTAATTTGCATAGGTATTTTTGTGCAAAATACACTTTCCTGTATTTATTGCTGTATACTTATGTATACTAAACAGATCGCATGCTTCGCAGAGAACGTTACCGTAATTGTACGAATATAGTGACTCGATTATATAACAATCCACCGAATTCACCCACATTGAAAACTGTTTAATGCGATGAGAAAATATGAAAAATGTTTGTTTTTCTATTCTGATGTCATACGCTAGATTTCATCGTAAGCAGGTTAGGTAAATACGTGCATGTGCATACACAATGTACAATTTACATTGTACAAATCAGAGTTGTTGGAATTACTGAACTTTTTAAAAAGTATAGGTAAATGTAAAGTTTTTTTTTTACTCATCACAAGGTATAGAAAACGTAAAATACTTTTTATTTACTCGTACGTACGCGTAAATGTGAGTACAATTTTTTCCCCAGTAAAATGCAACTGTGACCACTTTTCTCCATAGAATATGTAGAACTGGCTAGGTTTGCGAAATACTTACCCCCCCCTAGGGTCCAAACGGGATCCCGATCCCGATCCCGGATCTCGTGAAATTCCGGGATTTAGCAGTCCTGATCCCGATCCCGAAACTTTTCAAATCCCGATCCCGATCCCGGAAAAATTACTGGAAATTATCAAAAGTGAAAAAACGACGTTTTTGCATGCAAAAATGTGAACGCAAACCCCCATCGTTCATTTTATGCCACGTTTCTGGCATCCAACAGTGTTTTTAGACCTTTATGAACAACTGTGGATGCCAAAACATTGGCCAAATTCTCTATCCCAAGACCCCAATCCCGATCCCGAAAAAATGCCAATCGCGATTCCGATCCCGTGACCATAATCCCGGCCAATCCCGATCCCGATCCCGAAATCTCAAAAAACCAATCCCGATCCCGATCCCGAAAAGTCAATCCCGTTTGAACCCTAACCCCCCCCCCCCCCTCAAAATGGCCACTACGAATTACCTAATACCCCCAATCGAACCCCCTCTCCCAAATTAAGTGTAACGAGAACGTAAATATTAAAACTTTCAGTTTGCGTTTTGTGAAATGCAGGACACACGTTAAAACAATGACTGCGTCACGCTAGAACAGGGTTTATGTCCTCTCTATTAACATATTAGGTATATAAGTCTATCGACTCATATGTATATGGTGCTTATTGTTGCATTTTTCTACCTTGGCGTATGTTACAAACAATGATTAGTACTGAGAGTTCCAACAAATTCTGGCGAGGTAATAACCTGCCCTCGAAATGCCCGTTATTGTTTAACCGCCCTCAAAATTTGCACTGTGAAAGAATCACCCCCCGGCCCGGGGGGGGGGGGGTTCGAGGAAATAGAGTACATTGCAGTGCAGTCACCATATAAATATGTCCCACATTGAATTCTCAGAAATACATTTTCTTTACGCGTATGCTTCAAAAATGTACGCGTACTTGTGAGTACGTTACTTTTTCTAAAAGTATTTGTAAACGTATTTACCGCGTACTCGCGTACGCGTATTTTTCGAGTAAACGTAGGTACCTTTTAACAACTCTAGTACAAATGCATGTACAATTTTGAAGCATTTACGCGTGTGTACTTTCGGTTCCAAGCATGAAGAGTCTTGAGAAATGAGCTGCGAACTTGAGTGCATTTCCAGACTCGGGTAGCTCTTTCAGTTGTATTCATATATAAATATATACATGGCTAGACAGATAAATAATTTGTGTGCACGCATCTAACGTATTTCCTTTAATTGAAGGACACCATTTTATCATAGTTTTTTCAGTCAATTTTTGAAGTTCTGCCACGGTTCATTTTAAAGTGTTACGACACAAACGAATTATAGAAAAACGATTTATAGAGTTCATGCAACGTTTGATTTTTAAAAGCACCAAAACAATAGACTAAAGTCACTAATTTTTTAATTTTTTACGGACTTGTCACAATTTCAGCTGTTTTAACCCTTCTTTTGAAGACCGTCCTATTTATTCCGTGTCCCCAAAAAGTCGAAAAAGTGTACCGTTTATTGGAGAAGTCATTTCTATTAGAGACCCGCCCTTGTATTAGAAGAAATACGGTAAATACATTTGAGGCCTCTACTTCTAAAAGTCGACAAGTCCACAAAATGCGATTTTGAGTAAATAGCATTTTAAGTTTCCGATCGAATTCCAGTCCCGTGGTGCGTGTCCAATTTGGCTCTCTCATGCTTTCCATTAAGTTCCATATGTTGACAATAAAGTGTCAAATTTTCAGCCCCTGCTCTCAACGTATATGTGAAAAATGGGGTGTCCATAAATTACCATTCGGTCAGAGCAAAACTGTTTTTGGGAGGAAAATGGACTTGTCGACTTCTTGCACTAGAGAACATTTTTGTTCCCGGTGAAGGCGACTCTGCCTTATGGGCAATTTATGGACTTGTCGACTTTTGGAAGTAGCTGTCCATGATGGATTTATCACATTTCTTGCTATTTTTTCCCATAAAAACGAAGGTCGACTTGTCGACTTTTAGCCCGAAACTAAGTGGACAGCTTGTCGACTTCTTGCCCGAACTTTTTGCATTTTTCCCCTAAAATGTCAAATTTGGCACTTTGCCATATGGGCATGTGAGGTCCAAAAATTTATGGAAAATTATAAAAAATGTGCGGAAGTAGCCCCAGATGATGTTTCCGGGCCTAACTCCAAATTTTCAATTTTGTGACTTGTCGACTTTTAGAAGTAGACGCCTCATTTGTAGACGTGTACGCCAGCTGCCGGTATAATTAATTATGAAATTGCTTGTGTACTTAAATAGTCAACTCTCTCATAAATAAATACTAATATCAACATAATTATTTCTTACAGGATCTTTCCAAACACTCAACTATTCTAAACAATATTTGGATAAATCTAGTCGGCAACATCTAGTTATTGTTTTGCAATATCGCATTTGCACATGCAAAAATATTACATTCCAAACCTAGGATGGATATTTCCACGGTCGCGTCAACATCGAAACGACTTAGCGCCGATCAAAATTGCAGTTTTATTGAATTGAGTAGACCCGTGGGCGCCGGTGAGTTTCCGAATTTTGTCCTACGTGAACTAGTTGACAACTGAAATTTCCAAAATGGTAGTTGAGTGAGGTCTCTGGGATTTTGATTCTTAAAGGGTCGGATAGGTACCAAACAGCTCCGGAGAATAGCGTAGCTGAAAATTTTTCTGGAGGGCTTGCGGGGGGCAAAATATGTACGCATTTTCGAGGGATACGTTGTAGGAAAGGGAAAAATCGCTAAAAGAGGTATTTAGCCGAAAATAGCGATTTTGAACGTGAAAATTAGAGAACGGCAAAATAGAGACAAAAATTTAGCGATTTTGTCTAAAAGTTGGTGTAAATTGGCTCAAAATTTGCTCTACATAAATAGAAATCTGATCGTTTTGGGGGGGGGGGCTGCCCGTGGGTAGTTGACGGACTCCTCGACTCTGTAAACTCAAACTTGCTCAAAAAAGTTTTAAGGTGAATTTTAGTTGTAGCGATTGTAAGCTTCTCCCAAAAATCTATCTGGAGTATGTTTCTAAAACGGGGGTGAGTGGCAAAAGTCAGTATTTTCCTGTCACTATCTACATGGTCCGGCTGAAAAGTCCCCGGGCAGTGCTCGCCATTCGCGCTAGGGGTAAGCTACGGTCATAAAATTTTGACAGGTTAAGATATCAGGTGTTTTGAGTTTTCACCTAAAATTTTACCTCTCTAGCTCCACCCACTGCGGAACTGTGGGGGTTACAATTTCGGTCATTTTGTACTGATGTACAAATGGTGCTCTAGCTCAATGCTGCTTTAAGTTGTGATCATGAAACTTTGGCTAGTGTAAGCCACGAGTGTTGGCAATGTGCCAGCACTAACCAACATTACATATGATATCATACGCCTAGTTCATATTGTCATTACTGTCACTACTCTCACTACCAAATTCATCATTCTGCCTCTCCTTCTCAAAAAGTGGTTAATACAGGATGCATTTTGCATGCACACTGCTGTTGAACACAGGTAATGTGTCCATTACAGATTAGTAATGAAACATAGGGAAATTTTAAACACATAACTCACTTACTGCACATTACAAAACAACATTAAAATCACTGCATTACAACATGATCTCAGATGATCAACAAAAACATCCATCACAGTTCCCACGTTTCTTGCACATCACCCTGATCTGCATATTAATTTGACCTTAAGCAAAAATGTGTATGAAAGTGCTGAATACTATCAGCACATTGCCAACACTACTGGCTTACACTAGCCAAAGTTTCATGATCACAACTTAAAGCAGCATTGAGCTAGAGCACCATTTGTACATCAGTACAAAATGACCAAAATTGTAACCCCCACAGTTCCGCGGTGGGTGGAGCTAGAGGGGTGAAATTTTGAGTGAAAACTCAAAACACCTGATATATTGACCTGTCAAAATTTTATGACTGTAGCTTACCCCGAGCGTGAATGGCGAGTACTGCCCGGGGACTTTTCAGCCAGACCATGTATAAATCACGGTTCCAAGACAGATCCCTCAACCGATGTTTGGACGATTGTCAGTAGATTTGCGTTTATATCTTTAACCCCCGAGAATGATTCTTTTGAAAGTGAACGAGCCAGCCGTTCTTTTAAAAAACCTCTTCTTTTTGAAAAAAAGACATTTTAAAAACCGCATTCACCTACAGGTTTCGGTTTCAACATAGTGGGCGGCACGGATTGCAACCACATCTCCGGGGATCCGGGTATATTCGTTTCTTTGGTGACCCCCGGCGGCGCTGCGTTCAGAGATGGCCGCATAAAAGTGGGAGATAGGCTTTTGGAGGTTGGGGGCGGAGTTTTGGAGTTGGGCGCTGATTGGATGAATCTGAGCGGTTGTAGCTGTTTTGTTCTGCCCTGCTTCGTAAATAGAAATAGCCAGAGTTTTTCAACTTTTTGAAAAATCCAAGCGTATCCACAAACGAGTCGAAATGGCGAAATTAACCATTTATGATGCTATCGCATGGCTCCACAGCCATTGTATGTATGTATGTTGCATCACAAAATGATTTGACCGATTTTCCTGTAAATATATGTTGACTCATAAAAAATTTTTGGGTGCTTGAATAATACGGGCCATTAACAAACGGTTTTTTCACCCCGTATCATAATTTTTCAAGATAGCAGTATTTTCCCGCCCATCGCACTGTGTGGGGGAACTATTCGAGTATTTAAATACGTAATGCGTCCCATTCCCCTATCTACCTATCGCCCAGCCCCAATACCCATCAAAAAATATCACATCAAATTCCCCCTCTAATTAAAATTAAAAATTAATTAAAATCTCAAACTCAGGTTAATGGCAATTCGCTAATTAAGGTCACTCACGCGACCGCTGTGGCTACACTTCGATCAGTAGTTGATTCAGCCAGAATACTTGTGGAACCGGATGCGGAAAGTAGGGCGCTACAGGTTGGAGGGATAGGGGGTGCTCCATTTTTTCTTTTTTTTCTTTTTCCGAAAATTATTCAAACGCAAAAAAATCAAATTCCATTTATTTGGTTGGGTTTTTTTTTGTTCTGCGAGAGTTATAAACTTCACAATTTCCGGAAAGTATTACGCGAGTGGACAAGTGACGAGAAAAGTTGGGTCTGATAAGTATTTTATAGTGGGGTATGGAATGGGGAGGTTGGGGGTAACCCCCCCCCCCAAAAAAAAAACAAACAAACAAAAAACAACAATAAACAAACTCTTTCTCTGAGACAAAACTTTTGGCTGCTCCTCTGAACCCCCCCCCCCCTAGGGTTCAAACGGGATTGACTTTTCGGGATCGGGATCGGGATTCACTCTTTGAGATTTCGGGACCGGGATCGGGATCGGGATTGGGGTTTCGGGATCGGGATCGGGATTGGTTTTTTGAGATTTCGGGATCGGGGCCGGGATTGAGGTCACGGGATCGGGATCGGGATTGGGATAGGCATTTTTCCGGGATCGGGATTGGGTTCTAGGGATAGAGATTTTGGCCATTTTTCTGGCATTCACAGTTGTTCATAAAGGTCTCAAAACACTGTTGGATGCCAGAAAAGTGGCATAAAATTGACGCTGGGGGTTTGCATCCACTTTTTTGCATGCAAAAACGTCATTATTTCACTTATTATAATTTCCACTAATTTTTCCGGGATCGGGATCCCGGACTTGGGAGTTTCTCGGGATCGGGATCGGGATTTGAAAACTTTCGGGATCGGGATCGGGATTGGTATTTTTGAGATTTCGGGATCGGGATCGGGATTGGGGTTTCGGGATCGGGATCGGGACTGGTAAATCCCGGAATTTCACGGGATCCGGGATCGGGATCGGGATCCCGTTTGAACCCTACCCCCACCCCTCAATCACTCAGCTATCTAGTTATCTGAAGCGTTTGTTGAGAAAAAAATTTAAAATTCGCTCATTTTCATACCTTTTTATAGATTTTTAAAATCAAAAATTCATCTGGTTTATTGGCTATATTCAGCTATTGTTCGTACTATTATATCTGCTTATATACTTTTATATAGCTATTTTGTTATATTCCGCGGACCGCAAAGTATGCGCAGTTTTCTACCATAATTTAATAAGAAAATCATATGTTAAATTTCGTAATTAATTACCCTATGGTTAGGGTTGGAGAAAACGTTTTTTTAACTCTATGTTTTTTTAAAAAGAAAACGTTTAAAAAAAAAATTTTTTTTAAAGCTTCCAGATATGACCTTGTGTCAACATATATAAATAGGTATATCAGACAGTGGCAATACTCTGTGATGTTATATATGACCATATAATGGCTGTTGAGCCATGGGATAGCATTATAAGTGGTGATTTGTGTCAAAAATAACCATTTTTTTGTCGATACGTTTGTATATCGCCTTATAGTCGAATGTTCGTGACTTCAGGTACAGTTTGGAACGGAATAGTGATGAAACAAGGTTATAAAAGGAGGTTGTTACTTTGGGAGTGAAGTTACACACTGTGGAGGTACATGGAAGCACATTACCTCAATATTATATACTACAGCAACATATGACAGCTTATTAACCCATGGTAGCATATATAAATGGATACTTTGATACTCAAAATGCCACATAACCAATGAAAACAACCACCAATGTCAATTTGTGTGTGAAATTGCGCGCTTGCGCGCAAAAATTTTGCAAAATACCTAGTGCTTAGTACTAAAAAATTTCGGTCGATGTTTTTTTTAAAAAAAAGAACATTTCGGACGTCATGTTTTTAAAAAAAACAACGTTTTTTAATAAAAAACGTTTTTAAAAAAACATCGGCCAACCCTACCTATGGTTCAAACGAAATATTAAGATGAAAAACTGTATAATTTTTGGTTCATAATTCAGATGGGTTATGGTAGGTTGCCATACTAAGTATGATGTCCGCCGAGTATACCTACTTTTAGCGCTTTTACTCCCTTTTCTTCCTTCTACACCTTAAAAATATTCGATATATTGAACCACCGCGAAGCTCCACTTATATTTTACCACTTGTCTTGTCACTTTTCCACTCGCCCAATTGGCACTGTTTTGTGGCTTTTCTTCCCTGGCGCCACTCCCAGACCCTGTAAAATGCCCTGTAAAATGTGAAATATCATGCAAAATGTCAAAAGTCATGAGAAATGCCCTGCGAAATCGCAATCGCAAACGAGTTGCCATTTTCCAGGACAGTTTACGTTGCTTTTGACATGTCTTTGAGATATATTTGACATTTTACAGGGCTCTTTACGGGATATGGGACTGCCCTGTTGTGTTTATTAATTGACTTTGTTTTGCTATTCATTTTCTCTCCTTATTTTGCTAACTCCCACTAAAATCACCCATTTTTGTTACAAGCGCTGCCATTATTCTTCACTTTTTTATTCATTTTGCGTTGCATTTTTCACTGCATTTTTATGTTTATTTTGCGGTCGTAAAAAATGCACATTGATTGACAACTGCCATATAGAAATGTTCTCTCATTTTGTCATTGTCTGGCTGACATTTTTATTAGGATGAAACTTTCCATCGATTTTTATTTTTGTGTTGCAGGGAGCAGTGCTTTTAGAGTTGAGTTGCATTGTTCTGTGAATGCAAATGAGTGCCCATGCATTTTTGAGTGTGTGTTTCGTAATTCCTCGAAAAAGCCCCCCCCCCCTGAATAACTCCCTCTCTTGGTAGTGTAAAGTAAAAATAACACCCCTTTGAAAAGACTCCAATATGTGATCGGCGGAAATTACGTCACTTCTATAAAACAAGTTTATGAAATACAAAAGAATCACCAAAAAAATTCCCCAAAAAATATGATGAAAAATAACCCCCAGGGGACTTATTCGGGGATTTACTGTACTTTTTGTGTTGCATTTGTCCTCCTCAAGTTTTTTCATCCTGCCGCATGTAAATATCTCAAGTAAACAATTGCATCCATGAATTCTACCTGAAGATGTTTATGCTACAAAGCCAGCTTAGGAATTTTAGTACGCCTACGTGACTCTAATCACATTTATTCGCGTGGTCTGCAAGTTTGGTATACTCAGCTATGGATTTTTCTGAGTGATACACTCCATCATGACGTCATTGTGAATAAAATATAAATTGGTTCTAGAAATCAATTTCAGGCATTGGTTGTACTCGGCTTCACGGTTTACTTTTTGAATTTTTTTGTGAAAGTGCGTACATAAGTATCCTGCTCTCGCGTTATCGACTGATACATAAGTAATTTTGTGGGTATTCTTTGCGGTCTGCCGAATATAGGTATCTATGTATTTATATACTGAAGCATGTATTTACTGAAAACATTGCTATAGAAGCTTCCCAGCGAAATCTGGAGCTGACAGCTGGGGCAATCATTTTTACTTGATGCTGCATTTATTTTCCACGGTTCCTCTTTCGTGGCAAATTTTTGACTCGGGCATGGTGGCATTTTTTGTTGGTTTTTGGCTCCTTAATTTTTCGTGTTTGAAGCTTTTTTATGTATTAATATACAAATAGTTGCAAATATTTAGATATTTCCATGCATGTATACATTTAGTTTTTTACATAAATTTTAGTCGTTTCCTTCTGTCAGCTTTTAAGTATTGAAAATATTTACATGCCGTATGAATCAGTAATAATGTTTACCTAGAATTGTCGTCATAATTTTAATTTACGGAATTATGACATATGCAAAACATGTGCATTTGTAAAATGCACGTGTAAATGCAGCATGTTTTATGATTTAGACGCATTATTTTTGCAACAATCTGCTGTGCCATTACTATTTCCTGTGTAAAATGTTCCAAATTTCAAAAGTAATTTGTTGATTTACAAAATATTGGTGAATTGGCAGCACAGGCTTGAAAATCCGTGCAAAAGTTTAAGAGAATTTTTGCGAAACTTGATAGAAAACTGTCCACTGAATCTACAAAATTTCTACCTTTCTTAGATTTCCTTACATTTTCTGCTATTTTTTAAATAAGAAAAAATCTTCTGAGATTTTTCAATGCTAAATGGCATTCAGTTCTATCAGTAGCACTGTGGCAATAAACAATATTGCCATTGTTTCATCAGCGACATTATAAATTGTAATTTTTTTTTTGTGCTTTCATGAGGCCGTTGGCGCTTGCGCGTTTTTCTTCTTGCGGTGCTCTTTCCGAATGGAACATGGCGTTTTTTCAGCCAGAGTAGGGTTCAAACGGGATTGACTTTTCGGGATCGGGATAGGGATTGGTTTTTCGAGATTTCGGGATCGGGATTGGCCGGGATTTGGGTCACGGGATCGGGATTGGCATTTTTTCGGGATCGGGATTGGGGTCTTGGGATAGAGATTTTGGCCAATGTTCTGGCATCCACAGTTGTTCATAAAGGTCTCGAAACACTGTTGGACGCCAGAAAAGTGGCATAAAATGGACGCTGGGGGTTTGTGTTCATATTTTTGCATGCAAAAATGTCATTTTTTCACTTTTTATTACTTCCACTAATTTTTCCGGGATCGGGATCCCGGACTTTGGAGTTTCTCGGGATCGGGATTTGAAAACTTTCGGGATCGGGATCGGGACTGCTAAATCCCGGAATTTCACGGGATCCCGTTTGAACCCTCAGCCAGAGTTGTTAAAAGTACTAAACGTTTTTCAAAGAAAATGTAAACGTTAAGTATTTATTTATTTTTACTCACCCCCAGAGTACAGAAAGCGTCATGTAATTTTTACGTTATCTGTACCCATCTGCTTTCAAAAAGTATACCTTAACTTCGATTACAGATACTTTTTCAGAGGAAACGTTAACGTAACTCAGTACTCGAGTATACGTATTTTTTTGTAAATACGTTTTAACAACTATCCGTTGGGCGCCATGTAGTCATTAGCGTGTGATATAATTATTAATGCATTTATGTTGTGTGTGTTGGTGGGTACCCGTAAGATCGCAAGTAAACTTCATGTATTGCATTTATGAATTCTTCATTGTATGTATTTATACATTCTAGACTATTTTCATCACTGCTGTTGTAAGAAAGAAGTGAATTCTCATTCCTCTAGATATTTATCATTTTATAGAATCTCTGCGGGCCACTAGTAGAATTTGGACGTTTGCCAGAACTGGCCGCTAATAGAGAAGACAAAATTACACAAATGTCAACACCTGCGTTAGCTGATAGCGCGGCTTTGGTGGTGCGTTTTCATTTGTTTGCACTCGGATATGGAGCCAGCAGAGGTTCAGTATGGGGGGTTGGGGGTTTTACCCCCCCCCCCAACGCTCCAGCTATCTGTCCCGAGGGAATTTTTTGGATACGTTCCCTCG
The DNA here is from genome assembly GCA_964036195.1 of Sphaerolaimus hirsutus. Classification (NCBI taxonomy): domain Eukaryota; kingdom Metazoa; phylum Nematoda; class Chromadorea; order Monhysterida; family Sphaerolaimidae; genus Sphaerolaimus; species Sphaerolaimus hirsutus. Next base: position 20,316,429 of record OZ038456.1, read on the forward strand.
AACCCCCCCCCCCCAAATCGACGAGCTATCCTGAGGAATTTTCCCACATATTTCACTCCAAAACGCTGATTTTCTTTTTCAGAGCTTTTTAAAGTTTTCAGAGCTCAGAGATTTAATCATATTTTTGGATATGACCGAAGTTATTTTGTTGTATTTTTCGTGGGAGTTTTTCTCAGTCGTATTTAATTTCATTTTCTAAAATAATTTTTTTTCAACGCTAATCCAGATTCCGAGACTTGTGTGAGTGTAAAAATTAGCGATTTTCAGCAAAAATGTTGACAGAATTTCCCAAAGATAGCTGGCCGATTGGGGGGGGGGGGGTCATTGACTAGTAGCCGAAAATGTTTTCCCTCCGGAACAGATAGATAGCTGAGCAGTTGTTGGGGTTGTTTACCCCCCCCAACCCCTCCGCTCTCCTGGAGACCCCCCTGGTCCCATAAAAATTCGTCACAATCTCAGACGGCCGCGCCGCTGGCCAGTCCGGAATTTTCCTCAGAAGCTAATGAACCTATTAAATTTATCGACGCTGATATCGATCAGGATGCAAAATCCAGCAGCGCCGATATCGATGACGAGCCAATTTTGATTGGGCCGTTTGATGCGCAGGTATGCGTTGCGGATATGTTTCGGAAATTTCCGTTTTTCCGTTTCCGGGTTTCCGAAGTATGATTTTTTGAACATTTTTTTCTCAGTTTGCTGGCGTCTCAAGTTTGCTTATTGTTTTTTAGAAATTTGATCATGGAAATTTTTAATTTTCCGTTTTCCGTCCGGTGTTTGTCCGTTGAAACATTAGTTGGTAAGAAATTCAGCATTTTTCTCAACACAAATTCAGTTGTAGGTCCGTAACTATGCCTCTTTTCCTGTGTTTTTGTTGGGTGCTGATTGAAGGTTTATTGAGTTTGCAATTTGCATCATTGTGTATTTGCTCGTTCCTTTTTTTCGTTAAAAAATCTAGCATGTGTGCGGTATTTTTTGCTGATGATGCAGTCAACTGTGTTCTTTGTTTTTGTGCGGTAGTTGACATTTTTTGTAATTTTTTTGATCGCATGACTTGTCACATGACCATCTTATCATTTTTTTGCCCGCAACACCTCACAGTTTTCCATCCTTATCACGCGCACTTGAGCACATTGGCGCTGCGCACACTAATCAGTACACCACCGAAGTTTGGAAATTGATAAATATGTTTTGAACTGATTTGAGTTGACGAGAATGGGAAGAATGTCAACTGTTTTTGATGGCGAGCAAAAATAATTCGTTCCGTTTACTCAAATGCGTTGAAAACTGATTTATAAGATTACTAGTGTGCGTAGCCACAAAACTTTGTTATGGGAGCACTTAGCCAACGTGTAGAACCTTCCGGTACCAATTAATAATAAATGCGTTGCACACTTATCACCCTGTAACACATTCTAACCTCACGTTATGCATGAATACCGTATTTTCTTGAATAAGTCCTCATGTTTGTATTTTTTATCGAATTTTAAATGCGAAGTATTCATCTGATATTTTGATCTGGGTTTATCTTCAACTTCTGTCCATTTTCAGCGGTGTCGTATCATCATGACTTCATTCATAGTTTTGTCAAATAACCTCACTTATGTTTCTGTGCACATGTCAAACGACGGGGTAATTTTGCACTTGCATATGGTGGGGGACTTATTCGAGGGGGGGGGGTAAATCGAGGGGCGGGGCGTAGGGCTCGAAACTCGATTTTTTTCAAACTCGAGTTCGAGTCGCAACGGTATTTTTTCCTCAGCTCAAAAACACATATGGGGGTATTTCGAGGGGGGTTAACTCAAGGGGGTATTTCAAGGAAATACGGTATCATGCACATGGTGTGGAAATGCACACTTGTGCGCAAATTTTTTGAAAAATATGTTTAAAAATTCATATCAAAACTGAAATTTTTGGACATTTTTCAATGGGAACCCCGACTCGAATTTTGCCAAAATTTCGAGTCGAGTCGGGCAAAAACCTCGAGTCTCGAGTCAGGGGCATATTTTTCCGGTCGAATCGGGCGAGTCGAGTCGGTACCCAATTTTACCCTCGAGTCACGAGTCGAGTCGAGTCGAGTTCGAGCCCTAGGCGGGGGCTAATTCAAAAACATACGGTACCCCATGCAACACGTGACATGCATACACTCACAGAAGTTATCAGAGGAGGAGAATTCGCAAAACACCACAACCACCAACAGCACGAGCACAACTGTCAACTCAAATTCGCTCGCGAACTCGCAATTCGAACTCAGTGGCTTATCAGTGCAGGGTGGCCCATTTAAAGACGCGTCACTTACGAAAAGTACTTCACTAGCAAGTGGGCCTTCGGGCCTGTCAACTAAAGTTACTTTGGTTAAAGTGACAAAGGTTGTGTGGGGTTGTTTTTGTGTGTAAGAGCTTTTTGTGGCTGATTTTTTTTGGCTGATTAAAAAAGGTTATCGAGATTCAGGTGTGAGACACGAGAAATATTCAATTTTGAAAGTTGAAAATTGAAAGCTAAAAAAGTTTTGTCGTCACACGTCGGCAGTGTAACCGCAGCTTTACCAATAATAACTTTACTTATTTATAACCTGCCAGTTTTATTGTCACTAAAAAACCTAAATATTGATCCGTAATATTGACCGTGATATTGACCCTGTAAAATGCCCTGTAAGATGTCAAATGTCATGCAAAGTGTCAAAAGCTTCGTGAAATGCCTTGCAACATGGCAACCGAGTTGCCATTTTGCAGGGCATTTTACATGGCTTTTGACACTTTGCATGACATTTGACATTTTACAGGGTCTGGGACTGGCACCAGCTTTTTACGTGTGCCCGCTTACCGTATTCTCCCAATACAAGAGCGCCGTTCTATTTTTTCGTCAACATTTTCAGTTTCCGTTCTATTGTTTTCGTGGGTGAAAAAGCGCCAAAACCTGGCGTTCCATTGAACGTGCCCTTGTGTTGGACGTATGCCGTTCTATTAGAAGAAATATTGTAACATACCCATTGTTTGAAACTCCTTATTTGCACCAGCTTTAGGGCTTCAAATGTGAAACTGCTTGGCTATTGGCTATTTACTTTGTCTGTTCCCCAAATTCCATGTGTTAAATTAAAATTTAGAATGTAAATGCTAATATTTACTTAAAATGTGTACCTAAATAGGCAAAAACACTTTTTTTTAAACGTTTTTTCTAAACAAATGTCTACTTTTTTTAAAGTTACACAAAACATTTAAATATTTTTTTTAAAAATTGCAACTTTATTCAATTTCCGCAGGCGGACACGGTGCCCATAGTGAAGGAAACAGTGGCGGAAAATTTATCCAATGATATAACACCCACGGCGCAGGGGTTCGAATTTCCGGTGAGTTTTTTTCAAATTTAATTGAGTCAGTTTTTGAAGTATTTTTCTCTTATCTAATCGTACACCAACATATTGAATCATGTCGAGCCAATTAAGAAACTTAAAGGCGTAAAAGTACGATATCCCTTGAATAATTGTAGGATTAGGATTGAGGATCCCTCCGGTAGGATTAGGACAAGTGAGGAAAAATAATTCCTCCTTGAATAGTCCCCTTCTTAAGGCATATTATCAATTTCTTAGTCCAATTTGAACAAAAATGGCATGTCATGGTGTTTGTCAATCATATTTCGTTGAATGAGTCGATAGAAACATGCCTGAAAATTTGACGAAATTTGACAAAATTCCTCCCTTTAATAGTTCCTCACCCCCTCAAATAGTCCCCCCCCCCTCAAAAAAAACTATGACGAAAAACACTTCCCAAGTGGAATTATTCGAGCAACCAGGGTAAATAAAACGAGGCACCCCCTTTCAGACTGCAGCTGCCGCTTCAGCGATGGAAGGCTCGCGCACCCCCGCACCCCCCGTGCTCGTGGACGACGTGCCGCGCACCCCCCAGAAACCCCAGGTACTTTTATTTTTTTAAACCGAAATTTGAGAAATATTTTTCGAACCGGTGAATCTCTTTGAACCCGTTTGAGTTTACCTCTCAGTTTGATCTCAAAACTAGTTGAGAGACATCTCAGTATGGTGAACTCAAAGGTGTTGCCAGCTGATCTATGTAATTTTTTAATTTCGGTAGAAAACTAGAGTGTGTAGGGCCAGGTGCCAGTCCCAGACCTTGTAAAAGAGGTGTAAAATGTAAAGCATCAGCCTACCTAGCACTCAGAAATTTTTTTTGACATTTCAACCCCCACAGTGGTTTTGATGGAAACAATTGTTGCATTTGTAATTTGCATACAGTGCTTTGATGTATAAATGTAAAATGTGCTCTGTAAAATGTAATGCAAAGTGTCAAAAGTCATATAAAGTCCCATGGAAAATGAGTTTGCCATTATCATTATTGCATGACATTTCACATGCACATCACATTATTGCATGCCATATTATTATTGCATGACATTTCACATTGTACAGGGTCTTAAACATGACATTTCACGTTTTACATGTTCTGGGACTACCCTGGCCTGGGCCATTGCACCATCTAAAAAATTACACAATCTACAAAAACTGACTCAACAACATTCCCAGTCTCGCTGGCTGCCATCCGACCACTGGGCGTGGGACACCCTGTACGTTTCAGCAGGTGTCCTTGGGGCTTCCTTGATTCTGTTTGGTGTCTACAGGGTGGTCACTAGAAATGCCAGGTGATATTTTTGTGGGTGGATTTGAGTGACTTATTGCGACTTACATGTGCGACGGAAAGTTGGCATTGATCCAAAGAAACGTGACGTGGTTCGATTTCACTTAAGATTGGAATCTGTAGTCTGTAAAAAAGCTTTTAAATAAATGGAATACATTCAATGAAGTAAATTTTAGACATAAGTGTCAGTATCCAACTGGTCCAAAATCGTACAGAAATAAGTCACTCAAGTTTAGTTTCTTGGTGTCCAATGTTTTGTGTTAGGTATCACATTGATTGTTTGAATTGAATTGTGTTGAATAGGTATCTTTCTGGTTGATGAGTCTAACTATCCTTATGTATTTAGCGAATGTACGTTTGTCAGCGTTTACTTGTTTTTAACGTTACGTTGTATTTTTGAACGTTTTTCGACGTGACGTTGGGTTGCCTACCTTGGTTTGGTTGTGTCGATTCAGCTAGATAACTTGATGCCCGAAAATTCGAATCAGAACCGTTTTATATTTTTACAGTGATAAACCAGATATCTTAAGTAAATTAGCACAACTTGCAGTTGCAGTCACTCAATTACTGATATCGAACACCAGTGTAATACTCTTACTAGACGTCAAGGACGTAGCCAGGGGGGGGGCGGGGGGGGGCGGCGGCCCCCCCCTTCCCGGGCCGGACCAAAAAATGTGCCAGAAATGGCACTTCCAGAAGACGATTTTGTCGACAGTTTGAAAAATTTTTGCGCGCAAGCGCGCATTTTCCCTTCACAGCATATATTTTCGGCTGACTGTTCTCCGCAGCTTCAAATTCAGTGAAAATGGACCCAATTCCTGTCCATGTCGCTCTATATGCCTGTACAAAACAGACGTATACTGGTGTTTTGGCGCCAATGCCAACGCCAGTGGCGCCATGGTGTGACGCCTACGAATGGCGCCAGCGCCATGGCGCCATTCCCTCACTACAGGGGTGAAATTTTAGGGGGGGGGGGGCCGCCCCCCCCGTTCGCCGGGCTCCGTATACAATCCGCCCCCCCCGCTCAAAAATCCTGGCTACGTCCCTGCTAGACGTCCACGTTTACAATATTGCACAAGTTGTGATGTAAAAGCGCCATGGCGCTGGCGCTGGCGCCAAAGCTAAAAGCCCCATGAGTTGTACTAGCGCCAAAAGCAAAGGGCTTGGCTTGGCGCTAAGCGTTAGAAAAGCGCCATAGCTCCATGGCGCTTTTTACACCACTAGTCTGAAACCTAGCTTAGTGTGCGTTCTAGTCCCGTTACATATAAAATTTTGCAACAATTTTTTTGCCAGAAGTCATGTCGAAGGCTGTATTAAGTACAGGTATTTGAAAAAATATTTTTTCGGTTATTTTTTTCTTCTTTACGCGCTTGTCTTAATTTTAGTGATTTTTCTTTTCTTTCAATGAATCCAATCGTGCAGCTGCATTGAAGCAATTTGTGCCACATTCACGATGCGTGAATTTTATGTATTTATTTACTTGTCTTGGCGACGTTTTACCTGCCCGATACGTTTTTTACATTTGGTTCCGCGTCCGAAAGTGTTTGGTCCCGGAAATGCGGAAAATTTTCCAGTGGTTTTGTCAACAAAAAAAAAGATTGGGAAAACGACATGCCCACCCACCGCCAGAGGGTTGAAGGAATTTTGAATTTGAATTTTGCATGTAGGATTAGTTTTTAAATCCAGGATTTCTGTTCGGAATTTATTGTTTCCGATTTTGTAGTTCCGCGTGCAAAAAACGTTCGGACGCGGAACAAGTTTTCCAATCCATCATGTGCCATTGATTGTTGTTGTTTTTCAAATATACAGGGGTGGGCATTTTCAGCTGCCGGTAGAAAAACTCAATAGCGTGAGCTACAGTGGAGCTATCACTATGAAATTTTAACACAATAGCGTAGACTCCATAAGACACCTATTCTGAAGTTTGCAACAAAAACGGCCACATTTTGGGTTAGTTGTGGAACACACGTTTTTAGTTCAATTTTGTGACTTGACCCCCCTTATCTCGGTACTGGGGGACTATTCGAGAAAACAAAAGAATTTGGTCGTAGCCCCGACCCCAAACCCCAACATACTCAAAGGTAGGGTTCAAACGGGATCCCGATCCCGGATCCCGTGAAATTCCGGGATTTAGCAGTCCCGATCCCGATCCCGAAACCCCAATCCCGATCCCGAAATCCAAAAATACCAATCCCGATCCCGAAAACTTTCAAATCCCGATCCCGAGAATCTCCCAAGTCCGGGATCCCGATCCCGGAAAAAATAGTGGAAATTATCAATAGTGAAAAAATGACATTTTTGCATGCAAAAATGTGAACGCAAACCCCCAGCGTCCATTTTATGTCACTTTTCTGGCATCCAACAGTGTTCTGACACCTTTATGAACAACTGTGAATGCCAGAACAGTGACGAAAATCTCTATCCCTAGACCCCAATCCCGATCCCGATTCCTTGACCCCAATCCCGGCCAATCCCGAACCCGATCCCGATCCCGAAATCTCAAAATACCAATCCCGATCCCGAAACCCCAATCCCGATCCCGATCCCGAAATCTCAAAAAGTGAATCCCGATCCCGAAAAGTCAATCCCGTTTGAACCCTACTCAAAGGGCATCAAAATCGGCCAATGTACAACAGAGTGGGATGACACCAAGACCGGTGACCCCCCCCCCCCCTCAAATGCCACCCTCGATTTATCCTATGGGTGACGCCAAGTCACAAGATTACACTAAAAACTGTTCCACAACTCACCCAAAATGTGACCGTTTGTGTTGCAAATTTCAGAATAGGTGTCCTGTGGAGTGTACTCTATTGTGTTACAATTTCATTGTGATAGCTCAACTGTAGCTTAAGCTATCGCGTTTTTCCAGCGGCAGCTGAAAATGCCCACCCCTGTACCGTAAATGCTCCAATAAGGCGGCTGTCGGTTTATTGTTTTCAGCACATTTTGGGGGGTCGCATTATTGGAGAGGGTCGCATTGTATTTTTCGACACCTCAACAACTCAACTGTTCATGTAACTCTAGTATGAGCATGGCATTGTAAACAAATATTGCCCTTGCAATATAGCAATATGTATACCCTTGTGAATTAATTGCCCGCTGGCTCTGGCGAACTGGCCGCCACCTTGTCTGCCGAATTAGCGGCGTCCGAAGATTGCCACATCATTTTCTTACGCCCGTTTTTTTTTCTTTGGGGGTCGCATTATTGGAGAGGGTCCCATTATACTTACACAACGTGCCAAAGGGGGTCGTACTATTGGAGAGGTCGCTTTATTGGAGGGGGGTCGTACTAATAGAGCATTTACGGTATTTAGCTGTTTGTACTTTGCAAAAAACCTATCGGGCTGGTAAAATTTCGCATCACCTTTGGGTAGGTACCCATTTTTTGCCTTTGTGTGCTCAACTATCTGCATCTGAGTAATTAATGAATGTATGCTTTAAAAAAGGCAGGAATATTTTTTTATGGCGAAATTTGATAAACTTTTCAAATTCATTCATCAAGTTCATTAGTGAGCATTGCCGTGCGTCCATCTGATGCAGTACATCGCTGTCCGAAAATCCGGTAACAATAAATACGTTAATGGCGGCCCGTACACTTGTTTACACGTGTGTCAACTGGCCTGTGTCAACTCAGATTGCAGCTTCACGTTTCGCAGAGCGATCTCCAAATGCAAATGCGGTAATGGCCGTCAATTACAGTTGACGGAGATCAAAAATGACTCATTGTGGAAAACTCAAAGCTCATTTATGAATTTTCGAAATTTCGTGTGAAAACTAGTGTGCGCAGGGCCAATGTTGAAGAAAAAAAGTACGAAAAGTGCATTGGAAGATAGCTTTGTGGCACGTGAAGCCGAAATCTGAGTTGACACAAACTAGTTGACAAACGTGTGTCAACTAGTGTGTGGGCCACCAATGGCGCTACGAACACCAGTTGACAGACAGCGTGTGTCAACGTTTCCATGTCAATTCAGATCTAAGTTGACAGGTCACAGAATAGTGTTCGAATACAAATACCGCAATATTTTTACAATATCGCAGCTTTTGTAATTGATCATCGTACTGCAACTGTCAACTATAATGTGAATTGACATCGAAACCAGTTGACATCCAGTGTCTCTAGCGCCAATTAAGGTTCATTCAGTATCGTGTTTAGCGTTCAAAAAATGGGTGTTTTAGATTTGACAAAATATCAGAGAGTATAGAAAGATGAAATATTTTATGTATATATTTTTACAGGATTTTCTAGAGAGATTTGTTTACATTTTATTGTTGAGAGATCTTCTGAGATTTCTGACACTTATATAAAATATATATATAGTTTTTTCCCGGCGTTTAGAGAGATTGAAATAATTTTTTTGGAAATTTTCTGAGATTGTAAATATTTAATCATATTTTCTCAAAATCACCCATTTTCAATGCTAATCACAGACTTTGATTCATAAAAAGGTCACTAGCACCCAAAATTCTTAAAAAAATCTCAAATTTCACTAATCGTCGGTCTACGTGCCCGTTTGCACGCGCCACAGGTGTACTTTATGCACTTTTTGATGCCTATCAAAGTTTGCATGCTTTCCATGTCGCCGCCCGAGCCCGGCATGTGGCCTGCGATCGAATTTTATTTGACAGGGAAGGTTTTTTTGTTGAGAAAAGAAAGATTTAAATTTTTAAAGATTTGGATTTGGATTTTTTGGGAAGGCAAAGTTTCGAGGATCCTTTAGCAGAGTTTTTAAAATACTGGTAATTTTGGAAAGCGTAAGCATAAATACACTTTCAAAATTTTGAGTATTTATACAAAAGCATAAGCTATGCTTAAAATACCCAGGAAAGCGCAAAAAAGTGTATGCCTAAAATATTTTTGGTAAAGTCCTCTCACTGTTGAACATCAGAAAACACCTTTGTTTTCACTTAGAGGGTACCGTATATCCTCGAATAAGTCTCCCGGGGAGTTATTTTTTCGTCAGTTTTTGAGGGGGGAGTTATTCAAGGGTGGGGAGTTATTCAAGGGAGGGAGTTATTTTTTCCTCATAACTTTCAGGAAAACTTGCATGTAGATAGGTGTGTATACACTGCGTAATACACACTGTGCATCTGCTTTCGCTGCCGTATGCTGACATCCTTTGTATTTTTTGTGTCACACACTGCACTGCATTTGCATTTCGTTTTTTTTCACTTGTTCCAGTATCCTCTTTACTCATCACAGGGGGAGTTATTCAAGGGTGGGGAGTTATTCAAGGGGGGGAGTTATTTTTTCGTCAATGTTTTTGAGGGGGGAGTTATTCAAGGGTGGGGAGTTCGAGGATATACGGTAATTTTTAAATCATTTCCATTTGTTCATTTGTATCTGTATTATAAAACAGGGTGATCATATAAAAGAACGCACATATTTACAAATATAGGTACATCCAAATAATTTATTGCATAGGTATTTACATCTGTACACATTGACAGATTTCATATTAACATTATTAGTGTTTCATGAAATTTCATGAAGGTAATTAAACGGCGGATTTTGGGGAAACATGGTGTCATTTTTTCAGTTCATAACTGCATGCATGCAGTTATTTTTTGTAACTACATGACACTGTTGTACACATGGTTTGAAATGGCAATGTGCAAAAACTTACACTTTCCCAGTATCTGGGTATTTCTGCCAGGAAAGCGTAACAAAGCATAAGGTTATTTTATAAAATCATTAGCATAACCACCCCACTGGATTTCTCCAATACACCCAAAAACAGACCCACCTAAATGTGTGTACATCTCATCAGTAGTTTCCTGCCAGCACTTTGCCCTGCACAAGTTGCACTCATTTTCACTGTAAATGATGTCATTTGTGGCCTGGGCGCCAGGCGCCGTTTGTAGGGCGTGCCCTATGTAGGGTTGCGAATGGACTGGGCCGAGGTGTAGGAGTAGGGTGCCTGGGTTATGTAGTAAATAGTAGTTTGGTTTTGTTGTATTTAGTTATGTGACCCGTCTGGCGCAGTGTAAAAGCTGCACTTATTTGTAAAATGTCATTTAAAAACTTTAATAGGTATGTAATTTTTACTAGGCATTTACATGATGTTTAACAAATTTGTATGTCATTTTACAGGATACAGCATTGCCCCTGGCTTTGTGGTTCAGCCCCAAGGTAAAAAAGGGGCTGCCCGGAACTTTTGACTGAAATCGTTGCGGGGCTGCCTTGAATCCGGTGAAGTGCAAAGTAAAGTGTCACATGTCATGTGAAATGTCAATTAAATTAAAAACAATTTCATACCTAAACTTTTACATTTTCATGACATTTTACTCTTTACAAAGTGCGGGACTGCTGCCAGGGGCCAGTTCCGCACAAGAAAAAGTGAAAAACCATTTGAGGAGTGAAATGAGAGTACTTTTCAATTCACTTCTCCTTTTGCGGAACTGGCGCCTGGTGTCACTCCCAGAACCTGTAAAATGTCAGTTGTGTGAAAATTTTCGCGTTCAAATTTTCTTTACAATATATTTTAATGGATGTATCACATTTTATGCTATTTTTCACAATACTTTTGACGCTTTTCATTACATTTGACAATCTACAAGGCTTTTTCAGGGTCTGGGAGTGATACCTGGGAAATTTGTATGTAGGTAGATCGATCATTTTATGGATTAATTTGCATGAGTGAAAAAAGGTGGACCTGGGGCCAGTTCCGCAAGTGAAAAACGTAAGATGAAGTTCCGAAGAAAAAAAGTAAAAAATAAAAACGTAAACAATGAATTCTGTCTTAGACAGCATTATGACTGATAACGGTTATGATGATTTAGTGGGAAACGTGCTGATTTTTCGCTTCCGTCGGAACTTTGGAATTGAAAGTTTTAACCTATTCAAAAAACTTCACGTCAAAATTTCACTTCTCATTTCACTTCTCACTGCGGAACTGGCCCCAGGTGTGAGAAGTGGCACCACTCATTTAAACAAATTTGTGTGCCAGTCTTCTTCCTGCAAACAACAAAAAATGTACCGTAAATCCTCGAATAAGTCCCCCCTCGAAAAACTCCCCCCTCTAAGCAGGCTGAGGAAAAAATAACTCCCCCCCCCCCCTCGAATAACTCCCCCCCCCTATTTTATGGGTGGGAAAGACTCCACGTATAAAAAAACGTATTTATGTATACGTTCATTACACGTACCTATGCATTATTTTACATTTGATGCACACTAACATTGATTTCATTCCATGAATTATGGGATTTCTATACTGGCTTAGACCTTTATGCGACTAACTTAACCCTATTCGGATGATATATTGATCATGCTTTTTACTCAAAATTCCGACGAAAAAATAACTCCCCCCCTCGAATAACTCCCCCCCATCGAATAAGTCCCCCCTCAAAAAATTCTGAGGAAAAAATAACTCCCCCGGGGACTTATTCGAGGATTTACGGTAGATAGCTCACCGAATACAATTGCCGTTGGCATGCTTAAATCGCACTTTCCAATAAACATTGCCACAAAAATATTGAAAAATAATTCACATTAAATTTACAATCAACTATTTTAAAAGTTTAAATTGCTCTTTTAGCCGCAGCTCCAACTTTATACCGGCAGTTAGCTCATAGGTTTTAGTATTATGCAATCTAATATTTTCCTCAAGGCCATGATAGTAAATTTAAATACCTAGTGCCGTGTTTCGCTACTACAATGATGTATTATATGGTGATGAAAATAGTGCAGAGATGTTAAAAGTACTGAACGTTTTAACAAAGTATGCAAAGGTATTTCAAGTAGGTATTTTAAATACTAAATTCCTGAGTGCAGAAAATTTTAAGTGAAAATTGTCACTTGGGTAAACGTAGCAGTACCTCAGAAAAAGTACCTAATTTTTTATCTGAGAAAACGTAAAAGAAACGAACTTTTACCTAGGAGAGTAAAAAATTTCTCACCAAATCTGGAAAATAACAATTCGAGTCCCTTTCCTATACACCCTGGGAACCTATTAGATCACTTACCCAAACCCACTTTTTTGTTTAGCGAAAGAATGTAGTGTACACGACAGATACCGTATTTCTTCTAATACAATACCTTGAATACCTACAATCAATAGAATGGCACCTTCAATAGAACGGCAGGTTTTGGTTCACTGATGAAAAAATAGAACGGCAGGTAAAGGAGTTGACCACAAAAAAGAACAGCGCTCTTATATTAAAAGAAATACGGTATAATACTTCATTACACCTTCTTTATATCTGGAACCCTTTACCTCTGTGCCTCTACATCAATCTCTATAAAATTCTATGAATCTCTATTTTCGGGTAAAACTAAAAATTATTATTTTTTAAATTATTATTTATGCATGCTTTTCAAGTAAAATTCAATCCATTTTAACAACGTTGAAATGATGTATGACCACCATCGAAGACCGATCACCTATTTAGGCAACAATTTTGAAAGCAATTTCGCGTCACGCGGGGGTGCACTCATAAAGTGCTCGCCGCATTGACGGCATTCTATTAAATGGCGCCTTCAGACGTGTTTATGGCGCTGGCGCCATGGCACTGATCTCCTGAATGGCGCTGTATGAATATGACGCCAAAATATATTTTATGGCGCTTTCCCAACGACAGAATTAATGTTTCATAGTGTAGTATGTTCAATCAACTACTACAATAGGTAGCATGATAAATTTGCACATGGTAAAATACATATTGCTTTCCGAGCGCACGTTATCAGAAAGGCGATTCACGTGAATACGTTTGAGTATAAAAAACTCGGCGGACAGCACACCTAGTATGAAAACCTACCATAATTTAATGAATAGAAACTTGTGATAAATTTCGTAATTAATTATTCTATAGTATAAATGTTATATTATGATGAAAAACTGTATAATTTTTGGTTCATTATTCAGATGGATTATGGTAGGTTTTCATACTAAGTGTGATGTCCGCCGAGTAGTGATGGAAAAGCGCCATGGCGCTGGCGCCTGGCGCTAGCGCCAAAGCAAAAAGCGCCATGGCGCTTTTGGCGCTTGGCGCTAAAACGCTCTGGCGCTTGGCGCCAGGGTCGGAGAAAGCGCCATGGCGCTTTTGGCGATTGGCGCCATTTTCTGGTGGCGCTATTGGCGCCTGGCGCTGGCATTTTAAATGGCGCCAAAAAAGCGCCAACCATGATTATAAAAATTGCTATAGTATTGTGAAATCGACACTCCAGTTGCTCAATTTTGAGAGCAACTGAATAAATATTGATTTGTGTAAGCGTGTCATGGGACATTAATAGTTATTAAATATTGATAAATATTAGGAGACAACTTTATTATAGTCAAAGTACACAAGCATAGGTGTTTAAATGTGTTTACTTTTTACTCAAAAGGTCCTCATATTTGGAAGTGGAGCAAATACTTTTGTTTGATAAAAAAATGTACTGGTATTGTATTCATCCACCTTTTGTTCATTTTAAGCCTCAACTGATAAACATTGATAACTTAGGCGGTGTTTACACGGATTTTGTGTGACGACCAAAAAATGCAATTTTTAAACTGTTCTTGTGGAATCAATGTGAAATATATTACATGTGTGATACCTCGATTGATCCTGATTGTGCCAGGTTCACTGCCTGGGGCAAAGATAAAATTCCATAATTTCCCTAATAACGCACACTAGATCACACTTTCTTCTTGTTGTCGTAGGTTTGTCGGAGGGTTTGTTCTACGCTGCCTCGGAAAAAAATAATTATTGTTCCATGTAATGGGGTCAATCAAATAATGATTAATTGAGGCGTCCGATCTATCTACTTATTGGTTTTCATCCCAAAATATGGTTGACAAAATCACAATTTTTGTTGTCACAAAGAATCCGTGTAAACACCACCTAAGACTTGATTTCAAGGAAATGGATTTTGATGTTTTCTAATCGCCTCGAACACTTTCCCTTCCTGAATGGTTCCCCCCCTTCACAGTGGTCAAATGAAAAAATAATTCACCAGGGGAATTATTTGAGCAAATACAGTATTTACTCTGTATGCAAGTATTTGCATTTTTTTCAAGTAACTGTAAATACATTTTAACTACTATGAATACAATAAATTGCTCTGTATAGCAACAAAAATACCATAAATTCTTGAATAAGCCCTACAATCACTCCAACTGTTAGCCAAATAAGGAACAAATGAATGTCGCTTAAATAAGTCCACCTAAATATCAGCTGTGTGAGGAACATTGGACTGTTTGAACATGGTTGATTCAACTTTTATGGTAAAAGTTAAATCGACCACATGGACATCAGCGGTACATCACAGCTATGCATTCATTATTCTACAAACAAATTCAAGAAAATCTTTTTGGCGCTGGCGCTATTGGCGCTTGGCGCTGAGGTTCAGAAAAGCGCCATGGCGCTTTTGGCGCTTGGCGCTTAAAGCCTGGCGCTTTTTCCATCACTAACGCCAAGTATATTCAATATTCATACATCAAGTAGAGTAGTGGATTTTACTGACCACCGCACATGCAGAAAATGTTTAGCCCCGTGGAAAAGAATTTCCGAGTGGTGGGCATATTATAAATCGGGGGTATCACAAACGGCAGCTTTTGTCATTCTTTTCAGAAAACAAATCGGATCACAAACGTTCTGTTGAGACGCAATTTGGGGGGTATTTCGAGGGGGTATGTTAATTCAGTGCCCACTTTGAGGGGGGGGGGGTATTTCGAGGGTGGTACTTCGAAGAAATAGGGTATTTTGAAAGTTTTGTGTCTACGAATAATCCCCTAGTGCTGAGATAATGGGGAGTATATAAAAAGGTGGTCATTTTACATTACTGGCTGATCTGAGCAATTAATAACTCGACAATTTCTGTGCACATTTGGACCGTTGAACACTCAAAATGATCGGGATCACCTGTAGATTCTATTCTTGTCGTCGGGTTAGTGATTTTTAAATACCATATGCCGATTTGATCCAGTTTTCCAACACGAAACAATGATCCACATAATTTAGACAGGAATTCTTCAGACGCCAGGGGCAATTCCAAGCGCTTACTTCCGTATGCAACGATGGAAAAAAACACAGAAATCGAGTTCCTGTGTCTGCTTTTAACACAGAAACACGGAAACTCACAAATTTTGAAAAACTCAAAACACAGAAAGTGTTTTTATTGGAGAACTTTCCATCGTACATACATACATACATACATACGTGAACGTCATCGTTGAATGTATGGGGCGCTATACGTTTGGATTTAATCTGGGCACTGTAGACCCCGCCAATCATCGAGGTGCCTTTTTTATAAATTAAATAAGTCGACAACGTTGGCATTATATGGCTTTATTCGGTTACAACTTCTCTGAGTAAATCGTGTAAAGATTAGCAACTAAAATTTGAAATGACAAAAAGCAAAACGAAATGAGTAGTTTAAGTAGTTTTCTGTACAACAATGACTTAATCAATATGTTATTTTACCTCGAAAATGTGTATAACCTATGTGTTTGTAAATATGTATGGATCTATATTCAGCACAGATTTGTCAACACACTTACAATTTAATGTGCCTCACATACATACACATTTTCACTACTACAACATTGACTTTTTAAATATTTAAATACAATTGGAATAAATGATACATATTTATCCAACATAAATATTTACTATGCAACCATATTTCCATAATAAATGTAATTTTGATTACTAATTATACATTGCAACAGTAAAAATATGGCAACTTTATTGGACATCATGATAAATATGACATATGTCATTATGAATTTACTTACTTTATATTCTTGAATAAAACAAAAATATACAGTAGTTATTGAATCCATGAATCCACCAAAAGCTATGAGATCATGGGAGTTTATAAAAAAAACAGTTCCTCATTAAACAAGCTGGAAATTATTGCACACTTTAAATCTGGATTTACCTGGAAGTATGTATTTACTATCCATTTGAAATAATATGAGAAAGTAATTACATAAATGGTGCAGATCTCATATGAAAGCCATGAGTATAGTTGATGCGTTAACAAAAAATGTAGGTGCAAAATATGCATTGAACATGTTGTAGAATAGAATGTGCATCTATAGAATACCTATTCATACAGAGAAATTTACATTCTGAATTTCATGGATATTATTACATATATTTACAACCAAGATATTCTTACCATAATTATGCTTATTGAGCGAAAAAATGATGCGAAAATACTTATAATATTATATTTTACTATTTCTTGTAAAATTCAAAGGGAACAACATTTTGATACAAGAATCAGCTTATTATAACTGAATATTGAAAACTTATTTGAGTAGATCTTTGAACAAAATTTAAACAACAGGAAAAAAATCAGATCAGAATCAAGAACCTGCACATTTTTAAGGTAACAATATGGCTGAATTGTTGGTGATTTTCCCATAAAAAATCTATAAGCAATGGAAATCTATACAGGAGAAATCCAAAAAAGCACCCACTTGCAAAGCAAAACAAACACATAATTAGGCAAAAATGAATGGAAAAAAACTAATAAGCACAGAGACACCGGAAGTAAATACGCAGTTTAATTTAAATACAATACAAAATCAAAAATCACACCTCAAAATTGTGAGTAAAATGTGGCGTGTTGCCAAGCAGGTATGGAATGAAATCATTCCAAAAAGTGTTTGGGAAGCCGTATTCATTGTAATTATCTGAAATCATCTACAATGTGATTACAGAGTGTTCCCAGAACAGTGATTTGGGATGCATTTAAGGAATATGTATTGGAATCTTAAAATAAAATCCTGCAGACATTAAAACAAGCCAGAAAGGTGGAGCCAAAAACAACAGAATGTAGTATTCAAAGCTGAAAAACAAATACCTAGATCAAAATCAATTTTAATATGTTTTCCTTTGAAAAGTATGTACCTATTCATGTTGAGTGAAAAAATGCAAAAGTGAATGACATAAGCCAGAATTAGAGTATACATTTGAATCAAAACAATCATAACATAACACAGTCAGATCCACGTTTCCAACCATCCTGCCAAAAAAATGTAAGACAAAGAGAGAAAACAACAAAAAGTCACAATTTCAAGTGGCAAAATCACTTCAAAAAGGTCACAAAAACCAATCTCAATCACCCCCTAACCCCCACGCCACCCCCAGTAACCCCCGGGGCCAAATGCTCCACCCTCAAGTGCCTCTCCAACTCAGCCCCACTGGGACACACCTTCCCACATACGGAGCACACGGTCCGCCACAGTAGCATGGCGGACATGAACGAGTCCATGGTGGAGTTGGCGCCGGACTGGTTGTTGGTGCTCGCGTTGGGCAGCGAAGCGACCGGACTCGACGGTAGGGGGAATGGGTTCATCGGGGGTAGGGGAAAGGTTGTTGGTAGGTTGGAGAGAGGGTTTAAGGGTGGCGAGGCTAGCGGTGGTCTGTGAGGTGGGGGAGGTTGAGTTGACATGTGGCTTTGTTATAGTAAACTATGACGCAAGAGCACATTCCATTTACCGTATTTATAATAATAGAAGCGCGCCGTTCTACTGTTTCATCAACTTTTTTACCTGCCACTCCATTTGAGACTACCGTTTTATTTTTTCACGAATTTTTCACACATTTTTCATTTGACAATACTTTTATCTTTGATGATATTTTAGAAACATTTTAATATCAGAGCATCAATTTGAATATCAATGTCAATATCTAAATGCAAAATTTCTCAAAGAGTCACCCAGTCTACCAACCCCTCAATCCCCACACCAATCATCTCACCCCTCAAACCCCCAACCCCTCCCCAAAACCCCACCTATTCTGAACTGCAGCCCTACTAGCAGCGACCAAGCTCGCAGCGGCCAACATGTTCATGTACGGGTTGGGCGAGGACATCATGGGCACGTTGCCAGAATCGCCGCCGAATGCACCCGAAGTTGGCACCGTGCCAGCGGCTTGCGGGGAGCTTAGAGGGAGGCTGTTGTTGTTGTTGACGGGCGTGTCCGAACTTGTGGTTGTGCTGATCGACTCGTTTTGCGGTTGGCTGGGGCTCGGTGGGGTTCTTGGGTCGTCTGAGGGGGGTATTCAAAAATGTTTTTTCAGTTTTGGATGATATTTTTATGTCGCTATTTTCTTATTTTTAAACAATTAGTCCAACCGTTGAAATCAACTGTACATTGGTGAGTGATTAACTTTGTGATAAATATTGAAGTGAATTTCACCGGTATGGTGCCGGTATGGTATGGTATTCCGATAATCGGTAGACGGTAAACAATATAATAAATCGAGAAATGTCACACAACATCGCAATCAGTTACGGTACAGTAAAGAGCCACATACACTAAATGATATAAAAATTAGTCTCAATAAAATTTTGATTATTGATGTGATTTCAATTTTCCTGTGTGATAGAGCATTGATAATCTTATATCGTGACACTAATTTTCATTGTTTCTTGAAGTGTGATGCATTAAATTTTTTGGTTAGATTTAGTTCACGTTTACTGCCAATGTCAACTAGTGTGTGTGGGCTCCAAGTCAGCACCCCCAACAAATCAACACCCCCAACCCACCAATTGCAACGGGGGGCTCCACGCTCTGCCTTCTCCCCTCTGGCACATTGCCAGCGCCATTCAAACTATTCTGTTGGCAATTCGCGTTCGCCACCAGACCCATGACCACCTGGTCCAAAGTGGTCGGCCGTTTCAGCGTGTTTGAATTTATGTTGCTGCCGTGTTGGTTCGATGGGGGCCGCGCGGGGGGTGCTTGAGGGGGTGCCAGGGATCCTGGGGCCTGTGGGAATGGTAGAGTGTGGTTAGATTATGTAGAGGTAGTGATCGGTTGTTTACTGATGTGCGAAAAAGGAGTTTTGGATTTTTTTTTGTGTTTTTTCTACAAGTTTTTTTTATTTCTCACAAAATTAATTTGGAATTTATGAATTTAGTTTTTTTGTGGACAAATGTACTTATAATTTTTATGTGTTTTTCTAACCCCACAAAGGTCACAAAAAATTTTCAAATTTCATAGTCCCCGATGATCACAATAGTCCAATAAATAAACCCTAATCCCACCTGTGCCAAAAAGGGCGCGGGAATGGCCGAGTGCTGCTGGCTCCAGGTGCTGTGCGTGCCCATGTGCACCTTGAGGTTGCCCTTGGTCGTAAACGCGCGCTGGCACACGTTGCACTTGAACGGCTTGTCACCCGTGTGCGTCCGCCTGCGGGGGTTGAGAGACTGTTTTATAAAGTGAATGTTGGGAAGGATTAAAAGATTGCCCGTGCCTTAATATAGGTAATGATACTTAAACAATATAATCGATAGTAAGCAATTTAGCATAAAATAATGAGCAATTGTTTCTCGTTATGTATTTTCCAAATTCCCATTTTCCCCGTTTCAATATAGTGCAGCAGTGAAAATGTGTATTTTTTTATTTTCTTATCAAAACCGTCAGTCACACTTTTTACATTAAAAAAAAAACAAAAATTTAAACACATCAAAAAAACCAACATGTGAATCTGCAGAGCGGAACTGGAGCTGAAATGCTTGAAGCACACTGCGCACTGGTGCTTTGCTAGCACGGGCTTGGTGCGCGGCTCCGCACTGGCTTCTTGTTGCTGTTTTTCGGTTATAGCCCACATTTTTTCGATTGATTCCAATGGGGAGGGTCCTGAGGAGAATTTGATTTCAGTTATTGTAAATAAGTAAAGCAAAATTTTGCAGTGGATTCGACATTTTACAGGGTTTTCTGAACCTCCCCGGGAACAGTCCCTCACCCTTTGAACTGTAAAGTAAATGTCATGCAACATATCAACGATTTTTTGTCAACTTTTGACACTTTGCATAACATTTGACAAATTTGTATGAGACTTCAAATGACATTTGACACTTTACAGGCTTCGGGACCGCAACCATACCCTAATTTGGGAGCCTAAGCAGCACTTTAAACAGCCACAGCACATCAAACAAAAATTGACAAAAAATGTCACCAACCAGGAGCCACAGGGCTCACAAAATCTGCATCCCCGGGCTTAGTAACCAGTTGCATCGCATCGAATTTGGCAGCTTTTGTTGGTGGTTGGCACTCGTCCAAATCTGGCCGCACGCTTGTCTGAGGAATTTGAGCATTATTCATCAGATTGATTTATTATTTAATGAAATATTACGTGGGTTTGGAATGTTCAAGTTAAAATAAACGAACCGATGCTGAATCGTGGCAACTTTCTGGAAAATCCGCACTGTTAAAGTTTGCAGAAAATGTTCCCGCGCACTCGGATGACGCTCTTTTCCATTCTGCATGGAGAAAAATTCATAAAAATTTATTATCACGTTTATTTTTGTCTGAATTAAGTTTCATTTTTAACTTTCAAAAAAACTGTCCAAAAAAAATCAGACCATTTCTGGTCGCTGCGCATTCCACATCGATATCGTCATCTCTTGAAGGCGGCCCGCACGATTGACTTGTCTGGTCATCTGCAAAGAATTTGACTGAAATTAATGAAATTGATGGATTTGAATAGATTTCTAAAATTGCAAATATGCTTGTGACTTTACCTCTTAAATAGTATTTACAAGTAAAATAGTAGTAAGTGTTCTTGAAATGTTCTGGAAATCGATGTACCGTATTTCCTCGAAATACCCCCCCCCCCCCCTCAAAATGAGCACTATGAATTTGTGGTCCGGGAAATGCATAACAGACGTTCAAAACACTTACTGTGTTACGGTAGAACATCGTTTTTACCATCTACATCCTCATAAAACGCTGTAATAGTTATAAATGGTGGTTATTGTTGCATTTTTCACGTTTTTCTCTCAAAATTTTCACTTTGAAAAAATAAACCCCCGGGGGGTAATTCGAGGAAATACGGTAGGTAAAAATGAAGTACACTGATTAAGTACTTAACTTATTGTGTTGCTCAATACATACTACATATTACCCAGAAAAAAGTCTGTTCAAATAACTCCACGCGAACCTACGACACCTTCAAAATATCGGCACGCCTAAACTGTTAAAAAAAACAAAAACTCACCCAAAACGTCCCGATCTGACAAAGATCCATCCGTTTTTCCACTTTTGTGCGTCAACATGTGCTGTTTCAAGTTCCCTTTTGTGGAAAACGATCTGGGACACAGCATGCATATGAACGGTCGTTCTTGGGTGTGCGATCTGTTTGGAGGAGTAATTAATTAGTTAATTAATTAATTAATGTTGTTGTTGTTGACATTTTTTTGTTGCGGTGATGAAAATTAGTGTTCGCTGATGGTTGCCGAATTTGAAGTTGACAATTCCACAAGTGGACAGTAATATCTTGTAATAAAAGTAAAAAGAAAAGTTGTAAATGATAAGTAAAGTTAGAAGTGGTAAATCTGCCACAAGTAAACTTTTATGTGACAAGCAAATCTTCCACTGAAAATCACTCGTTTACTTGTCACCTGACCTCACTTGACACTTATAACTTTTCCTGTCACTTTTTACTTGCTTAATTCTTCTCAGCAGAGTAGAAAAACGTTGTATTTTTTCGCTTCAGTTCAAAACTGCTACAAAGAAACACTTTCGAAGTTTCACAATTTGCGTTTTTTAAACATCGTTTTTCAAAAACTCGTTTTTTTAAACCGACGCACCTGTAGTGTATTTCCAGGGCGCTATTGCAAGCGAACACTTTACAGCACACTGTGCACTTTGTCTGCAGCGCCGCGTCCGCATCAAAACTTCCCTCGCTCACGTTATTATTATCGCTATTCGAGTGCGTCAAGTGCCCACTTTGCGTCACTTGATCGGTCAAGTTCGAACTTGAATTTTGATTGTCCATGACGGGGGCGGCCGGACTCGACGTGTCGTTGTGCAAGGGGGTGGCGCAGTGAGTTTCCCCAGCCGATAGCGGGTGATGCAATTCTGACTGCGATGGGTTGGTAGGGAAGTTTATGAGGGACATGTGGATTTATTGGAAATGTTTCGATCGGTATACCTAAACAATTTCACACATTCAACACATTCAAACATTTGAACATTTAAACACATTCAACCGAAAAACACACACAAACATATTATAAACCGAATCACTAATATCAACCTAATTTAACCTCCCATTTCCCATTTCCCACCCCAACCTCCAAAAACCCTCCAAAACCATACCTCTCTCTTCCCTCCCTCTCGCTGGCCCTGCAAACCCTCCAAATTTCTATCCGCAGTGGCGCCGCGCAGCTGAATTTGTTGCTGCGCGGCCGCCGCTGCAGCCAAATGGTGCAGTAGGGCTACCGGAGGCAAATCGGAGGCGCTTGGCACCGGGCCAAATGCAGCCGGGGAACCTATCGACGTTGTGGGGGTCCCCCCTGGCCGCCCCCCGTGGGGTAGGTGGCTTAGGTTCGGTAGTAGGTTCGGGGAGAGGGGTGAAGCCTGGGGTGAAAAGGGGTTTATGGAGGGTGAATGTGTGTGGATTTGTGATCGTCATGCGAGTTGGGATATGACACTAGTTTCGGACATTAGGGGGCTAGTCCCGCACCCTGTAAAGTCAAGTGTTAAAGTTTTCAAATGGCATGCGAAATGTCAAGTTTGGTTAAAGAAATTTTTGAATTGATATTTTACATGACATTTTAAACTTTACTTTACACTTTACAGGCTACGGGACTGCCCCCTGCCAGTGAAATGGGCATTGAATATCACTTTCATGTCGACAAATAAAATAAAATAATCAAAACAATCACTCAAACAACCCAAATTCCAAACCCCCCAACTCACCCCCTTAGCAGCCATCAAAGCAGCAAACAGGGCAGCGGCGCCACCCCCAACCCCAGGGGGTGCCCCCAAAGACCCCCCTGGGGGTCCTCCATGCGCCGGGTGGAACCGATTCAAACCCGGGTTCAATAGACCCGGGTTGAATGGCAATGGAAATGGGAATCGGTTCATGGTGTTGCTGGTGGGGGTGTCCATTCCTGGGGGGAGGGGGCAGCTGGTGTTTGTGGTGGATGTCAGCCCTGCCATGCCGTTGCTCCTGGAGGGGGGGGGTTAATTGAGTTGGGTGGGAAGTTGAAACTTGACGTTTGACTAGGTGCCGGTTTTGGACCATGTAAAATGTCAAATGCTATGCAGGCTACTTCAAAAATCATGTATTCTACACAAACTGCCCTGAAAATTGTAAACACGTTTTCCATTTTCCAGGATATTTTACATGTCTTTTGACAGTTTGCATGACATTTGACATTTTCCAGGGCATTTTACATGACTTTTGACAATTTGCATGATATCTGACACTTTACAGGGCCTCCGTGTGCTCCCAGGGCTCGTGTTTCGCTAGTGAGTGATGATGGTAAAATAGAGCCGTTTAGTCAAAATGCAATAAATATTGAGAAAAAAACGTCACGAATGTTATTTGCAATAGACTTGGAATTGGTATTTTACCTTTCCACTACTTCATTGACACTTTGCATCAGCACACCACTTTTCATCACTTAACAACTTTATTAAAGTCGCACTTTCCGCCTAAAAACCGTACTTTCCCGAATCCAAACACACCTCAACTGCTGCGCGTGCATGTGCATGTGCTGCTGCAACATGGGCTGCGAGAAGAACCTCTTCTGGCATATGGCGCACTGGTGCTGGTTCAACGCGCCCGTCGGGTTGCCCGCCGCGCCCGACAGAGCCTGGTGCAGCGGCCTGCAGCCCGACACAAAGGGCGTCATCATCATGTTCGGCACTTGGTTCGACATGCCACTATGGTGTGGGAAGGAGAGTGGGGGGTTGCGGTGGGATGGTAAGGGGTTTTGTTTGGGTTATTTTATGGGTTTTATTTTTCTGAATGCCCTAAATTGTGTTGTTGAAAATATATGGGATTTTTGTGTGTACAGTATCATGTGCAATTTCATGTGCATAATCTGAGTGGGCCGACACACCTCCCAGACACGGACTGAGACTAAATCCAAGTATATAAACGCTGACCACTCACTAAACATCCCCATTTCTATTCAATTTCACCTCCCATCAATTGACAGAAAACCTGGCACAGTGCCAACAAAAAACACAAACCAACATACCTAAACGGATGTTTAGCCCTGTGCACGCCCATGTGCGTTTTGAGATTGCCCTTGGTGGTGAAGGCCCTGTGGCATATTTTGCACCTGAACGGCCGCTCGCCCGTGTGCGTGCGGTAGTGCATTTGCAGCGCCGATTTGCACGATAGAATGCGCCTGTGTGCGCGGTTGGAGGTGAGGTGAAAAGGGGCGGAGTTTGGAAAATTGTTATTTACTGTTGTATTTACAATACCTATCTTCATAACAGAGTAATCAATTTTATAAAGATCAATTGAAAAATGACAACTAGCATTTATGAGAAAAATCGTCAATTTTCGGAGAATATAATACTTGAATATAATCTCAGAAAATCTCTCAAAAATAAAAGATAATTTAATCTCTCTAAAAAAACCTGGAATAAATATAAATATTATACTTTTGAAACATTTTTATATTTTCAACATCTCAGAAAATCTTTCAAAAAAAAGATATAATCAAATCTCTTTGGAGAATGCTGAAAAAATATCAATAAAAAATCTTTTGTTTTACTATATTTTCAAATATTTTTAAATGCCAGAGATTTTGCACCGCAACAAATCAGTACCCACCTGCACAAAAGGCACTGATTGGGGTCTTCCGGGGGTGGCAACCCCTTTTCACCCACAATTTGCCTTATCTTTGCCATCTCATCGATTTGATCAATCTCCATCAAAGCCTCCCAATCATCCTCATTGTCGCTAGCCAAAACTGCGGCGATTGTCATTGCGTCCGGCGCGTTGCCTTTAAGGTGGCAATAAAGTGGCATAAAGTGACAAAGTGATAGGATAAGCACTTCGCACTTCAATTGGCAAAATCCCATCGGAATACGTAGTGACCAGAGTGTTAGTTAGGTATTTTTTTATTTCTTTTTGTAAAAAACATGGCTTTCGCAATGAAACATTACGATGACATTTTTCATGACACTTCTCTCAGCACAATATGGTCATGTTCTGGGCAAAGGATGCAGTCACCTCAGTATAAGTGAAATTGTGACATTTTGTGAATATGTACTTCGGGGGCAGTCGCAGACCTTGTAGAGACCCTGTAAAATGTAAAAAGTCAACAAAGTGTCAAAAGTCATGTAAAAAGCTGTAAAAAATGGTAACCGTGTTTGCCATTTTACAATACTTTTGACACTTTGCATGACATTTTACAGGGCCTGGGACTGGCACCGGGTGGACGGGTGAGAAATATTTACCTGAAGAAATCTGCGGGCGACTGGTCATAGTGGATGTAGGCGTTGAATTTTGGGCCGCGCTCGCCGCTAGCATGTTTGCTTGTTCTGAAAATGAGTGAAATCGATGTCACTTTCAAATGCGTTGTATTCACACCCGATTTACCAAACACACCACTTTTTCGAAACACCTTTTTCAAACGTTTTAGAATTTTGAAATCTTCTTGTCATCGTTATCACCACCCCATCAAACAAAAAAAAACACCAAAACCCAAAACACCCAAAACCAACCACTATGACTATTGGCGCTATTGTGTCTGAGCGCGGTAGCAGCCGTGTCTGCCAAGCCGGGCAGGTGGGTGCCCGCTTGCGACTGGGTACCCGCTGGGTGCGAAATGGGTTAGTGGGTATACAAGTCGACAGGTGACAGTTGTGGAGTGTGGGAATTTGTACTTCTTTGGGTATGCGCGGATTATGGTTGGCTAGTGTTTTTCAAGTGTAGTTTTTACTTAGTTTCGTGAATGAAACATGTCGTGGACACGGCTCTTCAACTGATTTATGATACTTGAATATGTTTGCTGATGTTCTATGCCTCGATATAAAAACATTTTAATGTCCTTTTAATTCCTTCAAGCCCTTTTAATTTTAATTAATTTCAAGTATCATCCAGAACAAATAAACAGCACAAAAATAAACTTTGCAACTAAATAGGGCAATTTAAAAACAATCAGATCAACAAACTTTTCTGCAAGTGCCAAAATGGCGCCATGGCTTGCGCCACGCCAACACCAACACCACTGGCGCCAGCGCCATTTCCCTGTTCAGTTTTGGCGCCATTTTGCGCAGCCGGCGAGCACATGGTGGACGATGCGGCGCTGCTTCTACTGCCGCCCGCGCGCCTGAAAGTTGAGGGATTGGGTTTGAAGAAGTAGCTACGCCAAGTAGTAGTAGCTGTAAAAAGCGACAATACTTTGGCGCCAGGCGCCATGACGCTTTTATAATCATTGGCTTCTAACCTTTTCCAAGCGCCAATGTCACCACAGCAAAATGGTGCCAAACAGTGTGTCATACATAACTCTTTTTACGTTGGCGCTAGCGCCAGGCTCCAGCGTCATGGCGCCTTTACATCACTAATTTTAATCCTAAATAAAAACTACTTTACACCTAAACCCACCTCAAATCTAGTGGCTGTCCATCAGCGCCGGCACCCTGTTCAACCTTGGCCTCGTGTTCACCATCGACACTGGGGCCATTTTCATTGGAAAATTGCTTTTGCGCCAATGCCGCGTGCCGGAGCAAAGCGGCCAATGCTAGTTGCGCCTTTTGCTGGTGACTTTGTTGCTCATTCTCGCTGGGTATTTGAGACACTTGCAGTGGGTTCGATTGCAGTGGGTTGTGGGTTATTGGGTTCGATGTGGGTTCGCAGTGGGGTGGGTACCTGTGATTTGGGAAAATGTTGTTTGAGAAAAAGTACATAACATTTTTAGCAAAATTTTACTAATATGAATGACATCAAAAAACTTTCTGTAAAAAAGATATTACTTTATTTACATAGTTTTTGTATCCTATTTTTTCTTTTTTAAATTCATTTTCAATCTAATTTTCCAAATCCTTCCACAATTTGCAAATCCAAACAGCTACACTCACCATTGCATGGCGCTCTGCGGTCGATCGCACGTTTCCGGCAACAAATCCTCATCGACCACACTCTGACATCCACCAAAATCGCCAGGGGGCACACTTTTAGACCTCTTGGCACTTGGCCAAGTTGCGGTGGTACGCCTATGCTTCACTAAATGATGCCTATTCATTTCTGACATGGATGTCATAGTGCTGGGGCAGGTGGCACAATGAAGCGCCACGCGGTGTGTGAGGTGCCTGAGTGGGTACGAATGAGGTGATAACTTTGATGTGGTCAAAAACAAGTGGTCAAAAATGCGAACTAGGTGCCAATACCAGACCCCGTAAAGTGTAAAGGAAAGTGTAAAATGTATTGTAAAATGTCATGGAAAGTGTTAGTTATCATGCAAAATTTCATGGAAAGTGTCAATTGTCATGACAAAGTTCAGTAAAAAATTTTTTTATTATGACCACAGACCATGACATCTTACATGACATTTGACACGACATTTGACACTTTACAGGGTCTGGGACCGCCCCCAGGAAAACCAACCTATGTGCGAACAACTGTCTCCTATCCCCGAACTTTTCTCGGCAACAATCGCACTGAAACGTGCCATTCGTGCCCAAACTATCCCCGTGTCCACCAATTTCACCAGCCATATTCCTGGCGCGGGTGCCCATGTGCAACATGGACGTCAACACTCTCTGTTGATAGTCGTTCAGCTCGGAGTGACTGGTGCCGGCGGGCAACGGGTTGGACAGGGAATTGAGAAACCGCTGCATTACGTCCGTGGAGTACATCTGCGGGTGGTTGGAGTAATTTGCGGATAAGTGGTATGAAATGTTAAGTGGTATGAAATGAAATGTTAAGTGGTATGACATGTGAAGTGGTAAAGTTAAGTTACCTATAAGCGGTAATTATGATTAAAAGTAAACTTATAAGTGCCAACTATTCTTATAGACAACTATTTTTATTCACTACCTACTGGTCACTTGAAAGTCTACTTGTCGCTTGACTGACCACTTATAGTTCGGTGTCAGGAATAATGACACTCATGTATAAATGCACAGTTATTTATGTCTCACGTTGAAAGTAAGCCCAAAGTCATTAAAGAATACGATTTCTGGAAAATATCCAAAGTAACAATATCCAATAGTTGTTGAATAAGTTAGCGTAAAACGTTAATCATCAAATAAGTTTTGCAATGTTTCATGGAAATCGCACTTTATTGTTGTCAAGCTTCCGGAATGAAGTCACATACTTGTCACCTAAATTGCACCAACCTATAAAAAACTACCTATTCACAACTACTTCCACCCTCAAGGCTCAAAGTAACCACACACATTTATGTATGTGTATTTACCCGCCCCATTCATAACCAGTCATAACAGGGCCGCTAAGCCCCGCCCACTTATGACAGAGCACATGCGTCCGTAAGAGCGTTTAGATGTATCTAACTCTTTATTATTACAGTAAGATTGTGCATGGATGTATTTGTGGATGTGTGTTTTGGGTTGGGTGATTTTTTTTATTGGATTTGGATGGATTTGTTGGTGATGGATTTTTGGAGGGATTTTTGGACTTTTTTTTTGGGGGGGGGGTTATTGAAAACCTTCAAATTCAGGGTCAAATTTCGACAAACAACAACAGAAAACAAGAAAAGGTGCTCATTCAATCTACAAAATATCAATCCAACGAAATGGCACCTAGGGCTATACTAGGGTTAGGGCTCTGAACAAACCCAGGGCCATATCACTATATTATGTCATGCGCACGCATGCATTTTTGAATGAAATCCGTGAAATATGCCCTCCGGCGGGCATCTAAATTGCCGCCGCGCGCATTAGAATACTTCTTCGAATGCAGCCAGCGGTTTGTTGGATGGGCGGAAAATTTTTGGGGTTTCGAGAAGATGAAATGGGGCACTACCAGTCTGTAAAATGTCTAATGTCAACAAAGTTTACAGAGAACAGCCATTTTACAGGGAATTTTACTTGCCTTTTGACACTTTACATGGCATTTTATGGGGTCTGGGATTGGATAGAATTGTAGGACCAGTTTCGCAAGTGCACATGTGGAAAGGAAAGTAGTAACTGACAAGCTAGAAGTGACAAGTATTTTAATTTGTACCGTCAACTGAATTCGTGTCAACTAAATTTTAGTGCATTATGTGATTTCAACTTTCCTATATGATACAGCATGGTTAACTTACACCATGACACTTTGTTTCAAGTGTGATACCTTAAAAAATTGTTTTTTTTTCAGTTGATATTGACACGAATTTAGTTGACACGAAATTGCGATGTCAACTAGCGTGTTTAAGCCCATTCCAACCCAAACCAAAATCTCGAGTCAACCTCAAAACCCACGCCCAAAAAAATTTCCCGCCAAAATCATCCACATAGGAAAGTGTAATATTTATGTATGATACTCAAAGGCGACATGTCGGCTTGTTAGCGGGCGGCGGGGTATCACAGTGAATCAACCGAGTTTCGAGGCCCGAAACAAGGATGGTCAGACGCAATAATTCTTGTTCATAGGCTTTATTGAGGTGGCGACTCGAATTTAGAAACCCGACCCGACAGTTGAGTCGGGTTTGAAGGTGAATCGGGTCGAAAAATTTGGACGATTTTGATTACCCGACATAGGTTTTTTTTTCCGGAGAAACCGATTTGTTGTAAATATTTGAATAGGACAATTTAAGACACAATGCAGTAGGATGTCCAAAAAAGCGCCGGATTTTTTTATTCTCGATCAAATTTGAAGTTCAATGTTTCGACCCGACTCGAATCCGAACATTGATGGGCACATTTGTAAATATGCAGCTGTGTGAAAATTTGAGTCGTCTTTAAAAAAAACTAGAAAAATACCCGATTCGTAAATCGGGTCGGGTTTCGAGTCCTACCCGGGCACTATAGCGCATTTATATGCATGAAAGAGCTGCACTTGATGTGATATGGGATGAACATTTTACTTGCGTCGCGGTCCAGCTTATTTATGAACTGTTTTCAAATGCGACCGGCCATGCTCAGAAATGACATGCGATTTGAGTGGCATATAAATTTCTGGCAGATCACTTAAAAGCGCACTTAAAACATAGCTCAGAAACGTCACTTTATGTATGGAATTAAAAAGACAAACTCTCAATTCAAACTCACTTCTTCGGGTTTCCGAAATCCGACGGAATTCGGATGTCCGTGCGGCGTGGAAATTTGCTGGCACGCCATTTTATGGCGCCTTTTCTCTGGCGTTTTAGAGGTGCCAGCTATATTCGAGTGCGCGATTTGCGACGCGTAATTTGAATCGACACGATTTTTAGCGCCTGAAAATTGTAGATTGATGTAAAGTACAGTTAAGTGACAAAATCGACAAAAATAAAGTTTCAAAGATTCGATACTATCCCACTGTGAATCATACTCAATTCATGTGGGCGTATATAATAGGTAGGTAGACTATTCAACAAAATGGTAGCGCATTGTTATTCATAAAGTCTACAATATTGATGGCACCACGGCAAAGTGAATTTGGTCAGCGGGAGCTATTATTGAAAGTTAGCGATCCATAACTTTGTGTGCCACCTAGTGCCATGCTTGCAACGCACAAACCAGGGACTAGATTCGATTAGGGCGCGTAGGGCGCCCGACATGTGGGTAAAATGCCCTGTAAAATGTTTGTTTGACATTTTGCAGGGCATTTGACATTTGCTGGACTCTGTGAAATGTCAAATGTCAAAACCGTTTGCGATTTCACAGGGCATTTTACATTACGTTTGACAGTTTGCATGACAATTGACATTTTACAGAACATTTTACAGAGTCTGTGAGCGCCCGACACGCAGGTAAGCACAGGAAAGTATCGGGAAGCCCGATTTTTTGTGTCTCAAATTATCCGCTGCCCGATTCAATTAGAATCGACTCAAACTGTCGGGGAAAACTTGTCGGGTCGGATAAATTTCGCTCCAGCCCAAGCCCCCGATATTCTTAGTCATATATAAATGGCTCAAATCAAACAAATCGGCTAAATATTCAATTGTTTGCTTTAATATATGGTTTAAACGGGTCCGTCTGTGTACAAAAGCTGCAATAATCGCGCACAACACTTTCATAATTGAGCAATGTTTGTGCCCGAAATCAAGGGGTTAAGTGAGCGGGTAAAATGGGGTCATGTGTTCGCAGTTTCCCGGGTTAATTGACAGTTAAGTGCAGTTAAGTTGACTTTGCAAAGTGACATATGGATTTTGGATGCCCGGCGCCAGGTAAAACCAACTATACTCGGCGTACATGATACTCTGCCGTCGCACTGATTTATGTCTGGTGTTGGAAGCGTGCCAATGATTGTTAAGTCATGCGATTTCCGTATAAAGATGAAAAAAATTCATCGACGTAAATATGTTAATGAATAACATTATAACAACAATCAATTTTGTTATCTTTTTATGAAACTCGCACGCGCTAACCATCGTTGGCACGCTTCCAGCGGGAACCACGCGTGCAGGGTGTAAAGTAACCGGAGTATACCTTCTGAATAAATCGCCAACTTAATCTACTTATCAATTTAGTCACAAAAGTTGCTGGTTGAGCAAAGAGTTGACTGAGAAAACTTGTGGGCAATTCAGTCAACCCAGGTGTCAACTGAGTAAGTTTTTTTGTATTTAATCATAAACAGTGATTAGTTTTAAGTGCATCAGGTGAGAAGGGTAACCACCAATTTTCTCCACTGCAAAGTATGGTGTGGTGTGACACAGCTGACTGTCTAAGCTTGTGCCAGTGTTGAAATGAGCATATTAAATGAAGTAATAAATTATATTTATTTTTTTAATATCTTCTCAAAATGGCACCCACATTAAATATTGAGGTTAGAAATGCAATTAAATATGATGAGTACCATTTATTCTGATTACAAGTCATTATTTCCTTTGATATATTTGAAGTGCACACTTAGCATTTGGTCTGACCTATGCAATGTTGTAATTAAATGAATAACACAGATTTAGTCAGTGCATTGGTGCCATACTTAGCATTGGAGCCAATTAATATCCTGTTTTTAAATGAGTTGTCTGCAAATTAAATTAAACTTGTGCTTGTATGCAGAGTTAATTAGCTTATTCAATCCACCAACAAAGTTGCGGACTTGATCAGCTGATGTAATTGATCACATAGCTGAATTGGTATTCGGAAAACCAGGTAGAGATAGGGTTCAAACGGGATTGATTTTTCGGAATCGGGATTTGACAATTTTCGGGACCGGGACCGGAATGCTTTGGGATTCGTTTTTTTGAGATTGCGGGATCGGGATCAGGATCGAGATTGAAGTTTCGGAATCGAAATCGGGACTGCTAAATCCTGAAATTTTCCCGGATCCACGATCTGGATCCCGTTCGAACCCTAGGTAGAGACCACGTAAGTAACCAATTAAGTATATACAAACTTCAATAAAAAGGTGCAACGCTCACTTCAAGTGGTCTGTCAAGTGATAAGTTAAGTGACTTCGAAAAGTTTATTGCGGAGGTTAAAACAAAATGTGCATTTGCATGCACAAATAATGGGGGGAGTACTTATAATTAAATCTAAATGAGTTTCCAAAATACGTTTCCAGAAAACGGAAACAAAATATGCCTGAAAACTACCTTTCAGAAATCGCAATTTCTTCCCACAACATTTCCGAGCTACCAAAAATCGCCTAACTATTTTATTAGGCGAGTGGGATCAAAATAAACAAGCTTATTCAGCGCAAAAAGATTACTCATTTCATGGGAAACAGCTTTCAGTTACAAATACATATCCAAAATGCAAACAAGTCGATGTTCTACGCGACTATGGATTGCAAAAAACTACTGTAACAGTATATTGAAATGAAATACCCGCCCATAAATCGCTAATCCCAGGTAAAAAAAAATGTCAAACGTCAACTCAAACCCAAAAAAAGTAGTTCCCCAAAAAATTCCCACGCGACATGTCAACGAAGCATGAAATGAGTGAAAGTTCCGTCAAAATGAGCACACGAGCACTGTTCATGAGCAAACAGAGAAACAACAAGCACAAACAGTTGACAAAAACGCTTTGAGATTGACCGACAGGTGAACTCCCGAGGGCCAATTTAGAACTGTGTCAAGTGTCATGTCAAGTGACGAATTGTGGATAAAGTTGACAATGGCCCAGCAGGTTGAGTAAAGTTGAGAATGGGCGGGAATTTGAAACTTTTTATTGTCTGATAGGGCATTTGAATTGTTGATAAGGATGAAGTATAGTAAAACAATATTTGATAAATAATATTGTCAAAAATATGTAACACACTTGACAGTGTGCGGGATTGGCTGTTGGTATTCTACCATAATTCAATGAATGTCCAGATAAGTCCAATGAATGTTCAGAGTGCTTAAAAACGTTGTGGCCATAAAAATCATCCACCCATATACTCTCATTAAAAATTTATTTGAAAATACTTACCTAATTTAACTTAATTTAGAAGTGTACCCTTAATGGGTAAATAAATAAAATACCCGAAAAATCAAACATAAAAGGAGTGACCAACCAATATTTACACATCCCAATAATGGGTCACTCATTTTTGACTTTTAACGCCAGCCCACCAGACAAAAAAAAACTATGTTTGCTTAAAACACAGGAATGACAGAATACGCGAGCAAACATCTTTCTAAATAGAAAGAATATTGAAAAGTGTCCCTTTACGGTAGCCGACAAAAGGGGGGGAAAGTGCCGCGAAAGTTATCCAAACAAAGTTGACCTTTTGGAGGCCCCATTATTGGGATTCGATTTGTTTGACCCGACAAAAGTTGTCGGGTTACCCGATGAATTTATGTGCGATTAACTTTTTCACCATTTTTTATTTACTGACCATTAGTGACTTAATCCAGGCAAATCACTCAACTTTTTTGGTCCTTTTGAGGCTGATAATTCTGTGTTTCTATTGCCGGGGGGTTTATTCAAGGGAGGGGGGGGGGGGTATTTTACCTCAAGCATTTTAATTGTTGGGTAAATGGAGGGGTATTATTCAAGTATATATTTACAGTACCTTAAATCGGGCACCCCCAAAATACGTGTCGGGTTAAGCAAATTTCCCGTCAGAATATAGAGAAGGGCGCCTTCCCCAAGAATCTCCCAAGTGCATGGAAATGATTTATCGCAATTTTTTCTCTCGCTATTTTACTCTCATTCGAAAATCAGCTATCTCGACGGCGCTAAAAACGTTTGAGATGAACGTTTTTTCTTTGGCGGACTATTTTTTTGCGTAAAGTTTCTGTCTGGATGTTTGAGTGGTTTTGAAAACGGTTTTTAATGGTACTTACAATATATAGGGGGGCAAAAATACTTCACAAAATCACGCAGAAATCGAGCCCGGCAAGCACACATGCTTTGTCAACTGACGAGTCAAGTGTAAAGTGGCATCGTCAAGTGACAGCATTTATCAGCGACGAGTAAATTTCGAGCCAGAATTTCACCTGGTATTTACCACGCTTAGACCGTGTAAAAGACCCTGTAAACTGTAAAAGACCCTGTGGCCCCTCACAAACGACGTCATGTAAAAAATGTATCATCCCCTACTTTTTGCACACTTACCGTTCAAGGGTCATGCAACAAACGTGAAAAATTTATGAAAAGTGCATGGCTCCACAAAATCAGCATGGGTATTGGCACAAAGTTATTATCATGCACCGGAATTTGATTTGCCGGCGAGTGCGAAATGAATTGAAATCGAAATGATACGCACAACAGACAACACAATTTCCTACAGAATGTACCATAGGATGTAAACTGTCGCTTTGTGGTAGAATGTAAACTGTCCAGGATGTAAAGTGGCCTGGCCTCTCACAAACGGTGTAGTGCTATTTGTGAGGCATCACCTGTAAAATATCATGTGTCATGTAAAAGACCCTGTAAAGTGTCAGGTGTTACCAAATATTATTTTATCGTATCCAAATTTTGTTTTTGTGTCCAAATGGTATGACAAAAAGTAAGATTTAGAAACAAAGACATAAGATTTGGATACACTAAAATAATATTTGGTAACACATAACACTTTTCAGGGTCTTTGACATAACATTTGACACTTTACAGTGTCTTTTACATAACACATGACATTTTACAGGGTCTTTTACATGACACATGAAATTTTACAGGGTCTTTTACTGACATATGGCATTTTACAGGGTCTTTTACAGGGTCTGGGGGAGTGGCACCAGAGGCTTGTAAAATCGCTGCTTACCCGCCAAAGTTGAAGCGCAGCTAAATAATATGAATATCAATGAGTTCGCAACAACATCACGCAGGTATGCGCGGGGGTGAATTTTTTAAAAACGCATTCATTTATATTTTACATCGACATTCAAATTTGATTCTCAGCTTGTGGGAAAACGCTCGGGACCGATTTATCCGGTAAAAAGGCACGGATTTGAGTAAACACTAAACACTTAGAAAACTTTCTTCTGGAAATAGTCTAGAAAATACTAGAACAAGAACATGGTACATAAGTACACAAAGCGTACACAATTTGTATACTTAACATATTTATGATTATGAATGTTTCAATCATCTCGATTCCCAGCATTATTGAATTAATAATGCTATAGAAGAATAACAATTGCGTAAGAAGCTGTACACAAGCTCGGTAATTAAAAGCACTTGAGTAAAAGTAAAATGTCTAAAATAAGAACATCACAATTCAATGCACACGTTCTTGCACATGTTATGGACTATATGTAGACTGGGCTGTGATAAATATAACGAAACTTACCGTATATCCTCGAATAAGACCCCAGGGCCCAGGGGAGTTAGTATTTCGTCAGAAGCTTTGGAGGGGGAGTTATTCAAGGGGGGGTGTCATTCTTTGGGGGAGTCGTTTTTTCCTCAGAGCTTGCACTTTATTCATTGTAAATATGAATGTATTCCATCAACTCGTGTAATCCAGGTATAAACCAGTTCAACAACAACAAAAACAAAATATTCATGCTATAATTCATGTTGATCAGCATTCAAATCATTCAAATACGCATTGTGGACACATATCATTTAACCAGAGGGGGGCGTTATTCAAGAGGGGGAGTTATTCAAGGGGAGGAGTTATTTTTCCTCACCTGGCGAACAGGTGGGAGTTATTCAAGGGGGGGGGGGTATTCAAGCGGGATGTTATTCAAGGGGGGGTCTTATTCAATGATATACGGTAAGTCATTGGTTGAGAGTAAAGATGGGAAAATAAAATTTGGAAATTGAAAGCTTGTTTTCTGGAAATCTAAAACAATACAAACTTTTGACACTTTTGAAAATAAACCATCACTACTGATTACAAATATTTTGAATTACAAAAATTTCGGGATATTTTAATTTTTTGAAGTGAGGGAGTGAGCGTATGAATTTGGGAAACGCAATTTCAGTTAGCTGGCGGTCAACGTTGACAACCGAAATTTCCAATACTGATACCGTATCCGATAGAAAGCACCTCCAATAGAACAACATGTTTTGGCACGTTTTTGTGCTCACAAAAAAACACAATAAAACGGCACCCTCCAATAGAACGGCAGTCCCCAATACAACGGCAGGTAAAACTTACATTGGAAGAGTGCCAAAGCACTCAACTATTTATATAAAAACTGAGGTGAGAACGTCCAAGCATCCAAATATTGATAAAATTCCAACTTGATGCTCTCATATTAAACATCAAAATCTCATTTAAATAAAAATAGGCTCTAATGAAAAATGTGTGAAAATGATGACAAATATAACGGCAGCTACCAATAGAGCAGCACTTCAGATAAACGGGATAAAAAAGAGTTGACGAAAAAATAGAACGGCGCTCTTCTATTAAAAGAAATACGGTAAATCTGTTAGTGTTAAATCAAGTACATTTTGGTTCACGATGAGGATATAGGTAGATATTTTCGATCATTCCTGTGAACTCAAATGTATTAAAATCATATTTATCAGCTTTGGAAATTTCCGATGTCAACTAGCCTTTATAAAACCATGGACATTCAATAAAAATGTCACTTCAACATGGGATAATAAAAAAATATCAGGTAAATAGAATTATATACTTTTCTCACTAGAAATGCATAAAAATGTGCTAGGCGAAAATCACTCAGTAGCCACAACAGCCATGACAAACGTTTATATTTTTCGGCGGCAAAAAAAAGCCATGGCCCTTTCTCAATAGAAAAGCATAATAAGCATTACATTGATATGATAGTCTCAAATCGTGAGTCAGGCGACATACTGGCGCCGCACATGCATATGCCCTAGTGATGGAATGGCGCCATGGCGCTGGCGCCATTTGATTGCGCCAAGGCATGTCACGCCATGGCCATTTGAAAATGGCGCCAA
This sequence comes from Sphaerolaimus hirsutus, assembly GCA_964036195.1. Classification (NCBI taxonomy): domain Eukaryota; kingdom Metazoa; phylum Nematoda; class Chromadorea; order Monhysterida; family Sphaerolaimidae; genus Sphaerolaimus; species Sphaerolaimus hirsutus. Next base: position 20,354,152 of record OZ038456.1, read on the forward strand.
AAGTGTTGGCTATGTTGTAGTATAAGCGATTGTGCCAATTATCTCTGGCGATTTTGTTCAAAGAGCGCCATGGCGTCATTGGCGCTTGGCGCCATTTTTTTCTGGCAATTTTGCATCACTAATATGTAAAAACATATCAAGGTGCAAAAATGAATACATATCTATATAAATATCAGTTTCTTTGCCGTTTTTCCTGTTTGGGCGCCAAAAATCGGACAATATTGAATCGGCGCCAGGAATGTAGGCAATAAAATAAAATAACAACTTGTATTTTTACTGGTCGACAGAAGTTTGTAAATTATTATTTTGAAGATATAAATATCTGGTTATCTCTGGATATTATACTTATCGCAGAAATTGGCAGAACACTTTCGTATCGCAAATGATATTAAACGAAAAAGCTACAGCATGGAACGTAAAAGCTACATGATAGTATCAAATATTTCAGTTTAGAAATATTCCAGGTAAAAGAACAAATTAAATAACCCGTCTCAATTTTTAGCCTGCCTATATTTCATCAAACCGGGATCGTGATTGTGATTTTTTTTTTGAGTTTTCAGGACCGGGATTTGGGTGGGGGGTTTATAGTTTCCAATAGGGGTTGCTCCATTTTGCCAATTTTCACCTTCAAAATCGCTATCTTTGGCCACCGTATAAATATAGGTATTTACATGGTTATATACCTATTTCAAGCTATTTATAACTAGGGTTCAAACGGGATTGACTTTTCGGGATCGGGATCGGGATCGGGATTCACTTTTTGAGATTTCGGGATCGGGATCGGGATTGGGGTTTCGGGATCGGGATCGGGATTGGTATTTTGAGATTTCGGGATCGGGATCGGGATTGGCCGGGATTGGGGTCACGGGATCGGGATCGGGATCGGGATTGGCATTTTTTCGGGATCGGGATTGGGGTCTAGGGATAGAGATTTTCGTCACTGTTCTGGCATTCACAGTTGTTCATAAAGGTCTCAAAACACTGTTAGATGCCAGAAAAGTGACATAAAATGGACGCTGGGGGTTTGCGTTCACATTTTTACACGCAAAAATGTCATTTTTTCACTTTTTATAATTTCCACTATTTTTTCCGGGATCGGGATCCCGGACTTGGGAGATTCTCGGGATCGGGATCGTGATTTGAAAGTTTTCGGGATCGGGATCGGGATTGGTATTTTTGGATTTCGGGATCGGGATCAGGATCGGGATCGGGATTGGGGTTTCGGGATCGGGATCGGGACTGCTAAATCCCGGAATTTCACGGGATCCGGGATCGGGATCCCGTTTGAACCCTATTTATAACCTATTTTTAGCAATTTTTTTCTGCTTTAAACCCTCTATACCTTGAAAAAGCCTATATATTTTGCCAACGCGGGACCACCCCCCTCCAAAAAAAAATCCAGCTATCTATCCCTCCGTCGGAGCTATTTGTAAACTATACAACCCCCGGAGGGTCAAAATTCTGGAGACCCCCTGAAGCTGGCACTTTGCCAGTTGGTGAAGGCAATTTCTCCCAGGATTTATTTATCAGTGCAGCCAATTTGTCACACAGACAGAATATTTATCATATAAAGCAATGTATGGTGCTCAATTCAAAGGAATGTACCGTATTTCTTCTAATAGAAGGGCGTCTTCAATAGAAGGGCGCGTAAAAAGTTGATGAAAGAATAAAAAGTCCGTTTATAACCCACGGTATGGAGTGGTTTTATTATTAGGCGGTGTTTACACGGATTCTTTGTGACGACAAAAATTGTGATTTTGTCAACCATGTTTTTGGGTGAAAACCAATAAGTAGATAGATCGGACGTCTCAATTGATCATTATTTGATCGACCCCATTACATGGAACAATAATTAATTTTTATAGATTACGCAATAATGCACAACAGATAATGTATTTTTCTTGTTGTCGTAGGTTTGTCGGAGGGTTTGTTCTACGCGGCATCGCTGGCGAGGCCGCGTAGAACAAATGCGGCGACAACCTCCGACAACATGCAAAAAGTGTGATCTAGTGTGCGTGATTAGGGAAATTATGGAATTTGATGTATGCCCCAGGCAGTGAAGCTGGCACAATCACGATCAATTGAGGTATCACACATGTAATATATTTCACGTTGATTCCACAACAACAGTTATAAAAATTGCATTTTTTGTCGTCACAGCAAATCCGTGTAAACGCCGCCTTATGATTTATTATTAGTTTATTGAAAGGTGCTAAGTGTGCGGATAATTGTCGGTGTCCGTGTGTGCATAAGTTTTACATATAATAGACTTGGATTATATGTACTTATAGAATATATACTACCTAATTATATAATGTTTATGTATAGGTACTTATGTAAGTAGTTACTTATACATAAATATAAGCTTAGAGATCTTGGATGTTGCATAGAAAATTGTGATGCCACTTGAAGTGTTTCATTCGATAAGTGCACGTGTAAAAATACTCCACTGACTTTAATAAAAAATGAGTGTTATAACGCGTATTCACAACAATGATGTTTTTAATATTTTGCCAAAATTACGTACTTTAATTATCATTGGCACGTTTCCAACGTGAAACATAAAGAAGTGCGAGTGCAGAGCATCAAGCCCGCCAGGAATTATTAAATTCAGGCTGTACGATAAAAGTTTACAGCCGAAATCATATTTCAACATAGTACACCGCAGTGAACGGTCCGTCAACTACAGTTGACGGAGATCGAAAACCATTCATTGCTGTCAACTAAAATGCGTGAAAATAACGACTCGAAATAACTACGCGAAATGGTGGCTTCGCGTTAAGTGCTTGCGAGTAATTTGGATCTACTCAGAGGCAATATGATTTTGTTCAAGAAAAATCATGTTTTCAATATTTGGATTTAATTTGAGAGAAATTTTTTGCACATAAAGTGTGAATCAATACTAATTTAACAAATACTTAATAACATTTAATTTTAACTTCTTTCTTCGACAATTTCTGTAAGCAAATGAAAAATTTGAATTTTGAGCACATTCAAATGTCTCAAAGTTCGGATCATTTGAGAGTAATTAATAAGATTTGGCGTGACAAACCGAAGATTTGCAAATCACAATTACACATGTAAAATTGTCTGTAAATTGCAATTGTTTTCGATTTGCATTAGTTAGTGTGAGAAATGTTCAAATCGTAAACTACAGTAAGAAATTGGAAAAAGAATTTTCCATGCCTTGCAATAATATGATTTGAAAATTTATTTGACAAGCGGTGCGTTTTTACTGAATGTGAATATAATCTACGGTAAAAAAGCATTGAAAAGCTTTTCTACAAAATTTGAGCGCAGTTCCATAAAGTAGAAGGAATAATATAAAATTCCAATTCCAGCTAAAAATGTCAATTCTATTCAATCAAATACGGTAGCGTAAACAATTTCCACGAATTTCTGCAATAAATGACGCATCACTTCATGCCGATTTTGCACGCATTTCATCCCCGAAATAAAATATTGTAAAATTTCACACTGCCGCTAATTTCACGGCGGCGATTTTTTTACACGGCGTTTCACTTGAATGAGTTTTATTTTGACAAAAAAATTCGAGATTTCAAATTTGACGCTTATATTTATTCGTGTACATGTGTAAATCGACCGGACAAAAGTTATTGGCTATAATTGATGAAAGGCGCCACGGTAAATTTGTTTGGGTGGGTTAGCATTGAAAAATCGTTGATTTTCGGGGTATATAGGTAGGTAATTTTATATACCGTATTTCCTCGAAATACCCCCGGGGGGTTTATTGTTTCATAGTGAGAATTTTGAGGGGGGGTTAAACGAGGGGGGGGGTATTTCGAGGGGGGGGTTTATTATTTCGCCAGAAATTTTTTGAAAACCAAGTACTAAATTGTCGTCTGAAACGTACGCAGACGTCGAAAATGCAACAAAAATCGCCATTTATAAGACTCTAAAGACTTGTATAAGTGTGTAGACGTATAATCACTGTTCTCACATAAAAGAGTCATCGTTTTTAACGTGTGTTTTGCATTACCCAGATGACAAACCGCAGCCTTTGTCATTTACGTTCTCTATACACTAGATTGGGGGGGGGGGGGGTATTTCGAGGGGGGGGGGTTTATAAGTTCATAGTGTCCATTTTGAGGGGGGGTATTTCGAGGGGGGGGGGGGTACTTCGAGGGGGGGGTATTTCGAGGAAATACGGTAACCACAAAAAAATCTATAAAATATAGCTAGGTAGTTAAATCCTTCTAAAAAGCCTGGAAAACAAAAAAAAACGAAAATAAATTTGTCAAAATAAAAATATAATATATATATCCTTGGCAAATTCTGGAGAAGTGATAAATATAAAAACTTATGTTATATACCGTATTTTCTCGAAATACCGAAATATTTCAGTGTGAGAATTTTGAGGGGCGTTAAACGAGGGGGTACTTCGAGGAAATACGGTATCTGATATTTATAAACCCTTAGGAATTTTTCTGGTAATATGGGTGTCGCTAAATAGTAAATTTGTGACAGATACATCGAAGATAATTTATTTCAAATAACGATTTTCACGCCGACCGATCAGAATTTCAACAGGTGTAACTTTTGCGGAATTTTTTTTCAATTATTGACAAACTGCGCGCGGGGGACGATTATTTGAAAAACCCCGCGTTTCTAAGCCAATAAAATCGAACTGGGTATATTGATCCGACTGAACGCTATACAAAGTGTGTTACCGTATTTGTATGAATTGAATTACGTGAAAAATAGGCACCAAATTCAACCAATTTAATGAAAAGAGAGAAAGATGTAGGGGTTTTATTCGTAAGGAATACGGTAGATTTCATAGCAAAGTGTGCAGTCAGTGTACCATAACACACAAATTTAGAATATTTAGTGGACACGTTTTTCAAATGCAAATCCCACAGTACAATATGTTTCATTCTACCGTGTATTTTATGGGTATCGCAAAATTATTGTCCAAAGGCATCAAATTATTTTTATAACAGGTGAACAAAAAATCGCCGATCAAGGTCGATAAAATCATGAGACATTTTTCATAAAATTTTCAGACGTTTTCGAGGCGCCGAAAAAATATCAAGGATAAATTATAATGTCATCTGGGATAGAAAAAAACACGGAAGAAATTTTATACGGTGGGCATCATTTGATATTTTATGATAAAAATTTGCATGTAAATACTGTAGTGAAGGAAAATCCTGTAGAACAGATAAAAATTCAATTAATGTGGTCGACACGTTTTTGGCCACCAACTTTCATTATATCTGAAATGAGGCATATAAATATCAAATTCTAAAAAAGTGGCTTTTTAGAACTCACCCCCCCCCCCCCCGCTGTCAGATGTTTTTCGATGTTTAAATACAAGTTGTGTATCAAGTTGTGATGTGTATCAGGGGCAGAATTACCTTAATAGAATTAGCTAATATTTTATTAAATGTTCCCTGCGGGTTTTTATGACGCCACTTATCAGTTTGACAAATTTTTATAATTTGCCAGTTCTCAGATAAATCTGGCAATCTGGATAAATCAGACTTATTTGGCACACATTAAAGTCACGCGGAAAGCGGCCAATACGAACGAACCCCGAAAAAAAATTTCGTCTGAAATTTGCCTACAGCTAGTTTGCACTATAAAAATGCAATGACCGGTTACTCGACGTACCAAGTGACAAAATCTGTTAAACGACAAGTGAAGTTGTGACAAGTTAATTCATAAGTGACAAGGAATGCCTGCCATCATGAAATCCACTTGTCACCAGCCTCACAACCTACAACTCAACCCGTCACTCGACTCGTCACTCTCAAAATCCCCGCACCAGTCCACCACGTTCCCCAGCGCCATTCTCTCCGAGCCGCCCTACAGCCCGACGACCGCAATCACTGCATTAAAGTGGCTCACGACCATATAATGCCCGCCCGCCCGCTCACAACAGGCGATATAATGCCGCCGCCGCGCCCGGCTATCAGACGCGTCGCAGAAATGGAAGCCCGGCTGTGTTTGCAGTGCAGTGCATCATGGGCGGGGAATTGGGGTGTTTATGTGTTGGTTGGCAACGTGCCAGTTGAGTGTGTGTGAGTGTGAGAGGTGGATTGATTCATTGTGATGGAAGTGTGTATTAGAGGGGGCGGTTCCAGACACTGTAAAATGCCCTGTAAAATGTCAAATGTCATGCAAAGTAACCAGTTGCCATTTTGCATGCCATTTTGCATGACATTTTACATTTTACAGGTTCTGGTACTGTCACCAGGTGCCACTAACAGACCCTGCAAAATAGCAAACACGCTTGACATTTTACAGGGCATTTTACAGCATGCGAGAGTTGCACCCGCATTGTCATTTACAATTCAAACTGAAAACTGATCACTTCTCAATCCTCAACCCCAAAGTCGCCACCCACAAAAACACCCTAAATTCCCCGCCAAAAACCATGCACTCTCAGCACGCGTCACTGCCAACTGTCACATGTGAAATGTACTTGATGCGAAATATTGCCGCCGCGGCGGGCGGCGAGGCACTTTGAGCCGGCCGCGCGGCTTATGATTCCCACGCCGGTCGTATGATATCACGCAGAAGCGAAATATACGCCGCTTTTATAAGGCTACCCCCCACCCCCCCCCCCCGCCGCACCCCCGAAAGTAGTGCGATGCGTTTATTTGAGTGCTTTGCGGAGGGGAGATTGTTCCCCGAGCGTTTTACCTTTGGCGTGAGTTGAGGGGTTTGAGAAACCCGACCCGACCCGAAATTCGAGTCGGCTCGGGTCGGGTCGTGGTTTGGTGCCACTGCAGGGGTATTCTAGATTTTTACTTTCCGGGGGGTTGGATAGATAGCAAATCGTTCCTCCGGATGGTTAGATTTTTTGGCGGGGGGGGGTGTTGGGGGTGGTTTGGGTGTAGGAAAATCCGCCCCCAACCCCCCCTCTCCTACCCCTGTGTCACTGTCAGGTCCTTTAAATTGTCAAATGTCATGCAAGGTGTCAAAAGTCATGTTAGGTAACTGCACTGTAAAATCCGGAACGGGGTTTGTCATTTTACAACCCGAGTGGACCAACCCGAGTAGTGTCGGGTCGGGTCAGGTCGGGTCCTGTCGGGTCGGGTATAATGTCGATCCCTACCCAATCGCAAATTTAGTTGTCGCAAAACGACGTGTGTACCGTGACTCAATGCATGAAAATGTAAAATATCCTCCACAAACTAGCGGCATAACAGCCCGAATATAATGGGCAATAATTTCGCTCTTAACTCGCCGACGCACTGCGCAACGGCAACATTTCAATATCGAAATCTGTCGCGGCGGCAAACTTCAAAGGTGCGTGACTGCGATGCAACCGTTTCATGACTGCATGAATATGTATGAGCCTACACGCACTAGTTTTCAGCCGAAATTTCGAAAACTCTTAAATCAGCTTTGGATGCATTTGAGTTGACCGAAATGAGTTATTTTTAATCCACATAAAATATAGTTGACGGCCAACTCATCAAGGAAAACTCAAATGCGTTCAAAGCTGATGTTTGTTAGTTTTCAAAAACAAAAACAAAAACAGGTGAAAACCAGTGTGTAAAAATATACATTTAATTCAAGTTTTTTCATCTCAGACCCTCACTACATCAACTAAAATCATATCCACAAGTGCAGCGCATTATAGTTTACGCAATTTATTTCCTGTCCACATAAAAACAACCGGCCGCACTACCGTAATTCGCGCGGGGGAATTGGTTATAGAAAAAAGGCTCATAAAAGCGCATATTGCATTTATCTTTCGGGTTCATTTTGGGCTACATGCAAAAAGCAATCATTACTATTCAGTATTCATGGGCCGATTTTATTTCACGCCATTTCACCGCGCCGGTTAAGCTCTAGTAGTGGATTGAGATCATGGATTTGAATGGCATTTGAGTTGACTGAAATGAGGTGTTCGTCAACTGCAGTTGACGGAGTAGAAAATAATCCATTCCGGTAAACTCAAATGCCTTCAAGGCTGATGTATAAGCTGACTATGTTCTTTAAATCTCATCAGTAAACTAGTGTGTGCAGCAACGTTAAGGTGCTCAGTAAAATCGACCAATTTTCCGCTGAAAGTACTTCCAAAAAAATCGCGCCAAAAAACCATGGCGCCAAAACCAATGCAGCGCCATAAGTCTAATATTCATCTTTGAAAAATCGCAATATAGCACCGAGCGCATATGCCTCGCGCAGTCGAACAGATATTAGCGCGGCGGCGCGGCGGCGCCTAAATGCATGAACCGAATGCGGCAAACATGCGTTTTTGCCGCGCCGGGGGCCGCCGTCCTCATTGTGACAAGTGTCAAGTGTCAAAAACTTGAACAAAGTGACAAATTGCGTGTTAAGTGTCAGGAAGAAGTGCAATTCAGGGGCAGTCTCAGACCCTGTAAAATTCCCTGTAAAATGTCAAATGTCATGCAAAGCGTCAAAAGTCATGTAAAATGGCCTGCAAAATGGCAACGGTTGCCATTTTGCAGGGCATTTTACATGACTTTTGACATTTCGCATAACATTTGACATTTTACAGGGTCTGGGACTTGCACCAGACACTTGCATCCCAACCGGCTATCTCGTCAAAATTTGCAATTGCACCCAGGTAGCTTTTTTGCGCTCTCCCGGCGGCGAGAATCTCGTTAAAAACGATAGCCATTTTTGCCGCGGCGGCATAAGCTGAAGAATGAACGGGTCGAAATCGCGTCTAAGACTATACGCTCTTTGGGTGCAAATGCGAAATGCATTTGGCGGGCTAAAAGGCGCAATTTTATGGCACACATCGACCATTATCACGGCAATAACAAAAGAATTATCAGGTGCCAGTTCCGCAAATTGAGAAGTGAGAAGTAAAATGGCAAATGCGAAGTAAATTGGCAAAAGCGAAGTGAAATGGCAAGTGAATTGGAAAAAAGGAAGCAAAATAATAATAAAAAATATTTTTTATCTTCGCTTTTGCCATTTTACTTCTCAATTCACTTCGCTTTTGCCATTTTACTCCTCACTTCTCATTTTGCGGAACTGGCCCCAGGTGTCAGAAAAAAAGTGAATTTTTTATCAAATTGAATCACCGTGCAGTCATTTTTGCAGCTTATGCATTTTGACGGGCGGTTTTTGCACGCGTAAAATACGAGGTAATGTTAGCAATGCAAATGACATTGATTCTAATAGCGAGAGCCACCAAATCATGAGACGAGAATGAAATGTAAAATGCATGAATCAACTGAATTACACGCGTTTTTGTGCGTGTTTGTGCATGTAGAACGCTGGTGTGTTTGTGATTATTTTAATGTCGAGCTAAAAAATGTGAAAGAAAGGTGTATCACCCAAAATTTCGAACCCTGATTCAGAACTGGAACCAATACCACACTTTGTCAAGTGGTCAAGTGGCAAGTTAGAAAAACTGTAACAATAAAAACGTCCACTGTGAATATTTTAGATAATCGCAACTCGATAACCAAAATTTCACTACAGTTTTAATTCCACATTTAAACATTCTCCCACTAAATAATCCTACCGAGAACAACTTTGAACTCTGAACAAAATGATGCTAGTCTCAGTTTCATCAAACAACAAAACAAATTAAAATTGGCATCAAAATACCCACAAACCCCCAAAATAATCACACATTCACAAACACAAAATACCTAACCTACCTATTCATATTTCAATACATAACACCTCCCCCAATCCGCAAGCCCCGCCCCCTTCCATACTGTGCTAGGTGCAATGTCATATTTTCATGTATCATAACCAATAAGCGATTATGGTTATGGTCACTGAACATTTCATGCACGTGCACATGGATTATGAATGCATGAAGCAAATAAATTGTGTGGTTCTGACTTTGAAAGAGAGATTTTTTTAATAAAATATGCTTATTTATTTGTTTGTGTATCGAAATTGGATTGCGAGCGTATTTATTTTTCATATTTTTGTGAACGGAAATTAGCTCTTCTGGGCTGGCATTTGAATTACCCGACAAGTTTTTTGTCGGGCATCCCGTTTTATTGGATTGACAATTAAACGTTTGGGTGGACGCCAAAACGAATAGAACATTTAACACTGCCAGACAATACAAAAATGAACTGGGAAGCAATGTGCAAACGTCCAATAAATCGGGTCGCCCGACAAAAACGTGTCGGGCACAAAAATCCTCCCCAGGGTGCGTCCAGTTGGTGGAATTCTCGGAAAAAAAGACTGCAAAAATGTCACATTTGACACCAAAATCTTCCCTTAAAACAAACGGATCAAAAAAGCCTAAACCCACCTTAAAATTCCATTTCACGCATCGGGCGCATGAAAAATAATCGGGAAACAGAAAAAAAGCAGTAACTCCAATGCCAAAATAAGACTTATTCCATCATTTTCCATTTACGCAAAGGAAATAATGGGGGCAGTGCGCTGCGGTTCATAGTTGTAAAAACGTATTTACGTTTACTAAAAAAGTACGTATACTCGAGTACTGAGTAAATACGTTTACGTATACTTTGAAAAAAGTGCCTGTACTCGCTTTTACGTATACTTTTTGAAAGTATCCGAGTACAGAAAACGTATTTCATATAGGCTTTGATATAGGATTTTTCAAGGCATAGGTGGGAAAAAAGGGAGAAAAACGTGTAAAATAGGTAAGAATTTCCAAAACTAGCTCGAAATACGGAAATAATACGTGAACTAGTGAATTTAAAAGTTAAAATAGTCAAAAAGGTACAAAAATTTGTGATTCTGAGTGAAAATTGGGACAAAATTCCCAAAAAATACTCACTTTTACGTTTTCTTGGGAGAAGAGTATTTTACTCATGTTTACTCATGAGTAAAAGTAAAAAAATTTCCTTTACGTTTTCTGTACTCAAAGGGTGAGTAAAAAAATACTTCACACTTACGTATACTTTGAAAAAAGTTGGGTACTTTTAACAACTCTGCTGCGGTTTCGCGCAGGGCAACGCATTTCTGCAGAGCTTTCGTTTCATGATGCAAAAGGCCATTACTATGGCTAAATTACGACATAACACATATAAACAGTCATAAAAGCGGGCCATGATATGCGCGTAATGTTTGGAAAGAAACCATTACCGCGGTGTAGAATGTGTCACGGAGATAATGATATTTTATTTTGGTTTCCCAGATGGAAATGGTGCATGCATGCATGTTTTTTTTGCTGGGTGCAGTGCAATGCAAAATTACGCGAGTTATATTTTATTATGATGTATGCAAAAATTGGCCTTCAAAAGGACACTAATTAGGAAAGATACATTTTGATACTTTTATTGGATTTGATGGAATCCCTCGATTAATCCTCCTCGGTTTATCACACAATTTATGCGATAAATTCATAATACATTTTGATATTTTATTTTGAAAATGTTGATGAAAGGTAAACTGACTATCAAAAAATCCTGTCTGATTTTGCTGCCGAGAAAAATAATACACAATTTTTCAATTCATCAAAAACGTGGAATAATATCCCGAGAAGAATATTGTAGACATCTATCACAGAAAACTAAAGTAGTATTTAACAGACACTTTAAATTCCGCAAAGTTCAATATTCCACATTTTCCCATGACACCCTACAGAAGTATCAATGTGCACATAATGCATCAGCGGCCGATGCGCAACTATCATTTTGAGATGATATCATTATTTCAGAAACAGCAAAAATACCATAGCACACAATGTACGGCCATATTCAATTTCTCTTTTATTTTTAGACAACTCAAATATCATATAAATTTATTCATAAAATGGACATTTGCATATACGGGTAATATTTGAATTGACGCATACAAGTTGTGTAGAAGCGCGCGCGGGTCATATTGAATGTTCAAAATGTTCGAGCATGAAATCGCCGGGAGAAATGGCATCGCGGGTATGACCCGACCCGAAACTTGACCCGACAAAGTTATCGGGTCAAAACTTTAAAATAAATTGGAACTCAGTGCCAAAAGTTTCCTAGGTTTTGACAATGCGCGGGTGGGATAATAGCAAATCGCTCCTCCGGAGGGACAGATAGCTGAAAAAATTTGGGGTTGGGGGTTGAGGGGGGGTGCAGGGGTTCAATATATTTACCTATAGGCTTTTTCAAGGTGTAGAAGGAAGACAAGGGAAAAAAAGCTAAAAGTAGGTGAAAAATATCTCAACATAAGTATATAAGAGCTGAAAATAGGCAGTTAGACACATGAAATAGCGATTTTGCACCTAACAAATTTGAAATGAAGTTCAAATTCCAGGTGAAAGTTTCTTAACCAATAACTTAACGGGGTAACATATCGGGAATGTGAAACTTTGTCCCTTAACAGGGGCACTTCAAGGGTCGGGTCGGGTCTGGTCGAGTCAAGTCAAATCGGGTCGGGTCAAATCGGGTCGGGTCAAAATTCTAGCCCTAAACCCGTCGGGCAACCCGAACCACGCGGACATCATGATAGTGTTTACGTTATGCCATGTGCAAATAGTAATAGCCTCAAACGGGCCCAGAAATGATGAGCAAAAGGCGGAAATCAGAAAGCGGAGCGATGAAAATTAAAAATTCGAGCCGGAAAACCGGGCCGCCCGATTCTGAACGATTTCTTCAATTTAGAGCGAGAATGAAGGAGGTTTGAGTATCCACACAATTGAAGGAATGAAATGCATTGATGCGCGCGTCAAGTTTCATGGAAATAATTGAAATAACGGTAGAGTCAATCAAAGCATGATTTTAGGGCGGATAAATTTATCTCCAAATAAACCATCTGCCACAAAATTCACCCAAATGCACCCTTCATCGAGCCTCAAAAACGGGTCACGTAACAAAATTAAATGACACATCATAATCGCGAATGCGGCAAATGTCAGCTAAAGAAAACATAATCCGCAAAACAGCAATTATAATCAAGCTCCGCGAAGCCCAGCACTGCGAATATACAGTAAACGGAAATTCTACTGCGCAGTGCCCTGCAGGGGCGGGTTCCAATTTGCCCGACATGTTTGTCGGGCTGCCCGATTCACTGCGATTATGTATGTGATATAGCTGGTGCCCGCTTCAATTTGGTCACATGGAATTTGGGTGGTGATGAATTTCGTGCACCGACAGTTGGGCCGCTCGAGGAGAATAAATTCCAACCCCAGGGCTCAGATCCAATTCGAACGTAGGGCGCCCGACCCGCGAAAATCGTGCACATTCGTGCTACACTTCCGTGCACAATTTCACGCTCTCACTATCCTGTCGGGCGCCCCACCTTCAAATTGAACCGAGCCCCAGACGCACTCGGCGCCCAAAAGATTACTAAGCCGTTATAAAAGGTAATCATGATCAGTGTTTGCGAAATGTTTGCGGCCGCCCCGCTTTTCATTTGCGGGCGGCGCGCCCAAGTCAATTTCGGCCCACACTGGCGCATGCATATGAGCGCGCCAAACGACTCGATGCTGGCAGAATGGCGTAATAATGGCGCGGCGCCACGGGAAATTGGCGTGGGTTTTGTGAGGGTTTTTTTTGGTGGCTCTTTGATGAAGCCAGGGGGCTGTCTCAGACCCTGTAAGATGTCAAATGTCATGCAATGTGTAAAAGTCATGTAAAATGTCCTGCAAAATGGCCATTTTGCCATTTTGCAGGGATATTTACATGGCTTTTACACATTGCATGACATTTAATATTTTACAGGGCATTTTACATGGTATGGGACTGGCGCCAGGTGCCAATTTTTGTCAAGTGAACAAGTGCCAACAGAAATCTTGTGACAAGCCAAACGAACAGTAAATTCGCAGGTGACAAGCATTTTCATTGACAAAAGTAAGTGTGACGTATAAGCTCACATGTCACTTGACACTTTTCTTCTCATTTGTCACTTAGTGAAGTGTTAGGGTGCATGATCACATGGAAATGTGCCCCAGCGACAACAAACGTTTGAAAAATCGGTACACTTTGCATTGGCGCAGCGTAATTTCCCACCACTAGTTATCCTCAACATGAATTGAGCACATTCCCAACGGTATTATAATATCGAAACATAATTCCATTTTCGATTTGGCCCGGCCGATTTTAGCATGTTTTGCGGCTATATACGCGCAAATGCGAAACACTGACATAACATAAAATACTGTCCGCATGGAGATTTGCAAATTGCGAATGATGAGTGGATGGCAAAAAAGTGAGTAAAAAGTGCTTAAATTGGGATAGATTGGGTGGGAAAAACGCCCAGAACACTGTATTTACATAATGAATGTTTGTGGATGGAGAAACTCAGTAAAAATAAGAAAAAAATCCCAAAAAAAAACAAAATGGGTTTCTCCAAATCTACAGTAACACAACATACATAAATATATTCCATCCTCAATATTTTATAATACTCAAATACCACCCACACAAAATAGTTGCCCAAATTTTCGCATCATAAAACCTTGTAACCAACTTTGCAGTTTCAGAATCAATCAAAATTCAATGATGTTTAAATGGAATGCTCCAAGGCACAACAATAACCGAATTGTAAGGTCAAGTATACTCGGATTCCCTTCACGGTTCATGCACATTTGAGCTTCTTAGCTAACAAGCTAAATTGGGAGGGGGCATGGGTGGAAAATTTGTGATTGTGGATATTTGGTTTTTGACAAGTGTCAAGTGACAAGACAAGTGCTAAGTGGTAAGTACAATGTCAAGTGATAAGTACTTAAAACTTAAAAGTAACAGTATAGTAAATACCAAAAATTGCCGAAAATATGCAGTAAGACATGTGAACTAGTGATTTTGGAAGTGAAAATCTATAATAAAAGTATGAAAACTAGAGATTTTCTGCAAAAATTTGGGTACAATTTCGCAAAAATCGCTAGGTAGCAGGCCGATTGGGGGGGGGGGCGGGAGTTCAGGGGATAGTAGAAAAATTTGCCTCCGGATTAAATATATAGCTGGGCGGTTTTTTTTTGTGGGGGTTACCCTCTCCAACCCCCCATTGGAGACCCCTGCTTAACCTATTTGCTTGTCACTTATCATTTTTCCTTTGAATTGTTGAAGTTGTTCCGTTGAACTGAACAAAACTTGATAAATAAACGAAAAAGGAGTCAAAAAGTCACACCATCTTAACTACCTCCACAACAAAAAATTTCCATCAATGCAAAATCCCGCGGTGGGAAGCAAATGGCAAAATATTGCCGAATAACTGGCGGTGCAAATCGAATCAAAATCAGAAATCAATGCAAAGCCTGGGGAGCTTATTGCGTTATTTCTCTCTCTATGACATTTGTTTCCTACTTAGCAATCACGGAGTGCCCCCGAGAAAAAGCCCAGTTTTGATGGGAAAATTTGAAACCCGGAATAGGGGTTCCAGTTGGCACGTTGCCAAGTTTTATTGTGATGTGATATTTGTACCTATTGAACTGGATTTCTTATTGGAATACGTTTTTTTGAAGGAAAAGTTGGATCGTGAGACAAAATCAATCCAAAAATTCGGTGTCCGGTTCTATTAAATTTGTAAAACTCCAAAAAAATTGTTCTGTCCGAGAAAAGTGTCGGTTTAAATCAACCACGCTGCCATTACACTACCACATCACAAAAAATCATATTTCCACCACACAAATTAAAAAAACCCGAATTCCGAAACACTACCCGGAACCGATTCCGAAACCCGAAACTCGATTTCTCACGCAAAACGGGACCCAATTTAAATTTCAACTCAGCCAAACCGCGAGCAGATTACTTCTGCCATAAGATTTTATATGCTAAGCTAAACTGAATGTTGTAACTTTGTTATGGATGGACTTCGCAATTGGGCCGAGCGCGTCGACTCATTGCAAATTGGATAAGTTTTGAATTTTGGGCCTATCCGGTTGATAGATTGAGATTATGGTAAAGTTGGCATGGGTTTCAAAAAGCTCTTTTGGTTTTGAAAGGGAATTTTCAAATGCAAATTGCAAGCATAAAATCATGTCTTTTTTGCGCAATAAATCAGTGATGCAACACGTTAAATAATTCTTAAATTTACACTAGGTAGATAATGAACAGAAACCGCTTACTGTCGTTTCGTTCAAACCTATTCGAATTAACGAACATTATTCTCTAAGCATAACTACATACAAATTTTATTAGCAAAAAACTCCACTCAAAATCTCCTACCATAATCACCATCAAATGCCGGCTGCATAAAATTTACAAGAAAAACACGGACATAAAAATATGCCGAACGGACAGATCAAAAATACGCGAATTTCAAGAAAAAATCAAAATGACACACACGGCGCGACAAAAAAAGAAAGTGTCAGACCATAAGATTTTGCCAGGGCCCTAACCCAATTAGAACGTAAGGCGCAAAACGAGCACAGTTTCATTCGCTTATTGGGCACCATTGGTCCTGCACACAGTAGTTGACAATGACATCAAATGTCAACTGGTTCAGATCCCAATTCAAAGCTTGCTGACAAGCTGATGAATGAGGTTCAAATGCAAAAGTCTTTATTCATGTTGCAAATTATTCATGTGGTGTTGAAAACATATCGAGGTAGATGCAATGTATTTACATGGCCGGCATGAAAAGCAGTACAATGTGAGAGTAGAAAAATGGGATTGGTTATGGTTACTCATCAACAAGCTTTCAATTGAGATTGGAACCAGTTGACATTTGGTGTCGTTGTCAACTACTGTGTGTAGAGCCATCACGTTCCAATCAAATCCAACCGCAGGGCCCAAATCCAATCCATCCTTACTCCCTTGTCGGGCGCCTTACGCGCGCCCTACCTTCAAATTGGATCCAACCCCAGGGGTTCATTATTCACCTGCGCGCTCAAAATAGGACGAAATCAAAACGGAACGAGCCCTCAGAGACCAAACCGAAAGCCCCACAAATCTACGGTCGCATTTTTCAAGGTTCCACAAATACAGATCTATATATCGAAATGCGATTCGATATTCGATTCAATTGACGGGCAGCGAATTGAAATGCGTGGAAATTTTTCGCTACGACAACAGACAATTGCCAAAGAACACACACAACATTATGAATTATGCGGGGCATCAGTCAATGCTGGTATTTGATGCATTTGATGTCTGGTTGTCGAGTGGTTTACATGCGCTGAGGGCTGGCTCTATGTTGGTTTGAATAGGGTTGGGAAATGGGTTTTTAGAGGTGGATTGAGTTTTTTAAATAATGTTTTTAAAAAATCCAATTTTTTTAATTCAAAAGTACGCAGATGTAGAAAAATTCAACAATAACCGACATGTATAGGCACCTACAGTTTTATAAAAGTATCTACCTAGCTGGTATAAGTCCTGTCCTAACATAACTTTGTCATTATTTTTAACGTGTGTTCTGCATTACACAGATCACTAACCGGAGGTTTTGGCAATTGCACTCACTTTATACCCATTTAGGGTTGGGGTATTACGAGGGAAGGGGATTCATAAGCTCGCTCAGGGGGAGGGTATTTCGAGGGGGGTATTCCGAGGGGGTATTTCGAGGGGGGTATTCCGAGGGGATATTTTGAGGGGGTATTTCGAGGGGGGTATTTCGAGGGGGGTTTAAAGGGGAGATTTCAAGGAAAAATGGTATGTAGGTATGCTGCAAATCCACTGAAAATGATATATTTTGATTATGTTGATTTCAAGTTTAATTTTGCATCTAAAAACCCTTTTTGCTAATATTTACTAGCACCTCAATATTTGGCAGTGGTTTTTGAAAAAAAATGTGTCCGGTGTTCAATTTTTTATTGTTTTTGAATAATTTTCGTAATAACAGTTTAAAAAACGCTGGCCAACGCTAGTATTAACAAGCTTTATGACAGTTTTGGCAAATCGCAAATAAAACGCATGAGATCAATGTCAGGTGAGATTTGATACGAAATTTGTTGGAAGCATGCCAAGCGTGAAATTCCTGTCACTTAATCACGCAATAAAATGATTCAAAATTACTAAAATTATCGTTCCTACATGTCCACCTGTCTGGGTATTTTTGCAATCGCAGAAACACTCGAATTTTGGAAGATTTATTGGCACTCAATCAATCGGGGTCGGATATTCTAAAAGGATTTTCCGCGTGCGGGGGGACAAATTTTAACGAGATTCGAACGAATTGGGAACATATTTTTCATCACTCAAAAAGTGGACGTCCACAAATTATGGTAGCGTCTTGGATTTTCCACACACAATTTCTCGCGATTTTGACTCGCTTTGAAGCTGTCAAAAATCGTCCGCTTATTAGAAGTGACGCATTGCCATTATTCACATCACATCATTTCAAAAAGAATAAACACAATCGGCATTTTCAGACGCGCTAGGGGCGGCGAAATTAAAAATTAATGCCGCAAAAAGTCAGTTGGGATTAATGAAAAAATTTGCGAAAATTTTCGCCCTACACCCGCGCATCAAATTAACCAGTTTTTATGATTTAGCGCCTGGAGAATTTTTGAAATAAAAACCTGCCACAATTTTACAATGGTCGTGTCAAATTTCGAATTAATATGTCCATGGGCGGCGTGGACACAATGGAAATGGATTTTATACGTCTATAAAAACAGCGTATTAGATCACAAAAGGGGCTTAATTTGGCAATCATCGCAATTTTGTCAATTTTTTAAATATTACACAATTTTGAGAGGATATTTCCCCATGTTTTCTACGAGAAGAAGCCAAAAAAGTTGATAATTTGAAATAGCAAAAAGAAAAAATCTGTGAAAAACAGTCAAGTTCAAAAGTAACAACTAAAAAATTGGATGGCCCAAGTAACATATATTCCCATCCTATTTCAATGAAACTTAAAAAAGCTTATTGTGTGAATAAAATGAGTGTTGAACACAGGATGCTTATAAATCATCAAACTTACTCTTCAATGGAAAAAAAACAGTACGATGATAAATTTACTAGCTAAACTAAGCAAAATAAAAGTGCATTTCATTTCACTTTGATTCAGTAGGTGCGCTACCGTAATGAGCGAAAACGTGACTGGGCTTGGGGCTTGTAGCTACCATAACCCGACGAATTATGTCCCATGGGACCAATTTGACCAGAGTGAGGGAAAAATGAATGTGTACAGTTTAGCATTCATTCATAATTCACTGTGGCGGGAATAATATGACTGGGAAATTTATAAAAAATAGACCAAAATAGACACTGAGAAGATGTGTTTGAAGTAAATTAGAGAAACGACAGAGAATTCTTGTCAGAAAATGAACACTGATCGATTGAATGTTCCATTCCGGCGAGCTGCAAGTCAAAATCACATTGAACTATGTCACTTGATCTACCACCTATCATCACTTCAGGGGGACAGCCCCTGTAAAATGCCATGTAAAATGTCATGCAAAGTGTCAGAAGTTATGTAAAATGCTACAGAAAATGGCAAACTGGTTTTACAGGACTTTTAACACTTTGCATGACATTTGCCATGTTTGAGGGCATTTTACATGCATTCTGACACTTTGCATGACATTGAACAGGGTATAGGGTCTGGGGTGGGAGTGCCCCCAATTTACAACTTTTTGGACACTTATCTGCTTGCGTAATCGACCTCAGAATTTAAAAAAAACTTTATCAAAACTGAGATTACTGTAGCAGTCGGCAAGAGACCAAAGGTAAGTAAGCTCACACCAATTTCAATTGAAAGCCAAACTAAATTGTCTATGAACTTTACATCACTTTGTTCAAAGCAACTTGACCGCTAAAAAACACAGTTTTCGGTTTTCACCCACTTTACCTCTCATTTATTTTCCGCACATAAAAACGCGATTACTTATCAATGGCGGCTTTATTCAAAAAGATGAGCAGGTTGTTTTCAAAAAAAAATACAAAAATTCGGCGGCGCGCGGCACATGATTCACAAATGATTTGCAAACGCGGCGATTAAAATGGAAACGCGTAAAGTGGCATTCTAAGGCTTTTGCCATTCATTCTCGAGGTGCCTTATCCCGCGTGCGCAAACAGAGTTGTTAAAAGTACTGAACTTTTTAAAACGTAAACGTAAAGTATTTTTATTTTACTCACACATGAGTACAGAATACGTAAAGTATTTTATTTATTTTTTACACTGCGTAAATGGTGAGTAAATAACTTTATCCCAGAGAAAACGTAAAATTGAGTATTTTTTTCCATGGAAAACATAAAAATGGGTATTTTTTCTCACAGAAAATGTAAAAGTGAGTATTTTCCTTACAAAAACAAAGTATTTTTTTCTTCTTCAATTTTTACTCTGAAATAAATCATAGATGCATGTTTTTCTCCCCTGATGAGTATTTCTTGGGAAAATGTCCTGTGTTTGTCACTTCTATCTGGCAAAAAGACATTTTGTGTCCCCTTAAAATACGTTTTCTGTACTCGCGTACTTTCAAAAAGTACGCAAGTATGTGAGTACCGGTATTTTTTCGGGAGGAAACGTACAGTACGCGAGTATACGTATTTATCGAGTAAACGTAAATACGTTTTAACAACTATGCGCGCAAAGGTGCAAAATGGGTTGGTATGATTAAAAGAGAATGATTACCGCAGCATCCTTATATTAATCATGAATGAAAATGAAGTCTTTTTAAAATAAATACCGCAGACCAATGATGCATTATTTTAAGCGCCGCCCGCAGCGGCGGAAAATTTGAGTGGATTTGTGTAAAATTGTGAGTTTTTTATAGATTTTTGGCAGCAAAAACGATATTTAATTGGCCAGACATTATTTTTTGTGTCCTGGTTTATTATGCCCGAGTTCTGTGTATCAAAGTCAGTTTGGGAAGTAAAAAGTGGCAGGAAAAGTGTATAAGTGATAAGTAACTTCGGTTGCCATTTTACAGGGCATTTTACATGAATTCTGACACTTTACATGACATTTGACATTTTACAGGGCTCCAGATAGACATAAAGAGCCGGGTTCCTGGAAAAATATTGGTTTCGTCATCTCATTGGACTAATTAAATTTCACCACGTGTCCAAAGTGATTTCCAAAAAAATGTCCACAAATATATCCTGAATTTTCCACCAATAATTTATTCCCCTTTCAAACAAAGCCAACATGAATCCATATCATTTTCCATGTTTCACACAATGAACAGAGTGAATCGGTTTTCCATAAAAAAGCTTAAACATGAATTTTTCAGCTTAACAAAAAGATTACAGTAATATTTAGCTGAGCCATAGTTCACACGAATTTGATAAAACTTAAGTAATGCTGCCTTTCTAGAAAGTTTCTATTATGCAAGGTTAAACCAATGTAATGCCACTTTTCCAATGTAAAGTGGCAATAGAAATATTCATGTGTCAAAAAAGTTACAAAATAGGTACACATGAAAGTAAGTGAAATTAAAAAAATTCATTTCACAGTAAAATACATACCAGAGAGTTCACTTTTTGTTTGACACTTTACATCATTACAATTGTTTTGCATGCAGAATACAACTTTTTTGGTCCCTGATATACTTCCCATTGTCACTTGACAATGTGCGCAACTTGTTCAAGTGCGAACGAGCAAAAAAATAAAGTAAATTCATCAGAATCTAAAAAGCCCACCAACCCAGACTCACCACAATCCGACTCCGCCCCTTTTTTCGTTTCCGTGACAATTGGCACCTTGCCAGCGGTTTTAATTTGACCGGAAAAATCGCTCGATCCCAATGACATATCACAATAGTGACCGGTAAATCAAATTTGTCTTGATGTAGATTTTTTGATTGCAAAATTGATCCATAGAATTTTGTAGTTGATATTTTAGGATTTATCCAATATCTGTGATTTGGGGGTAATTAAATTAAAACGTTTTTAGTCGACATGTCAAAAGTTTACGCAAATAATTCCCCATGCGATGGAGGGAGCTTATATGAATCAATGTCTTGATTTTTGATGTTTCACGTGATGTTTATAAACACCAAAGCTATAATTATTTATAAGACTAGGTTTGACACTTTATAGATTTATAAATTTAAAAACACGACACTATTCTCATAACGTTGTAAAAACACGCTTAGTTTGAGGATATCTACGGTTTAAAGCGGTTAAAAGTGGTGTATTATTAACTCGATACCACCATAGATGGAGTTTTTTTTACTTTACATTACTTTTTGAAAAAAGTTTTAGTTGTCATAACGGATTAAAATTTCACTTGTTAAAATCATAGAAATCACGTTTGGGTTTCAAAATACTGAATTATATTGTAAAGTTGATCATAGGTGGTCTCAGAATTTGGTAAAACTAGAGAATTTGATAGAAATCCAGGGTTTGGTTTTTAAAATACTTTTAAGGGCTTTATTTGAAAAGGTAAGTTTCTTTAACCCACTGAGCTTTTTGTAAATACAAAAGGATAGTATTATACCCATTTAAAAAAGACTTCACAGGACATGCAGTGCGCTGGCAAATAAGCGAAAATTGACATTTTACAGGGCATTTTACATGTCTGTTTTACACTTGCATGATATTTTACATTTTACAGGGCACTTTACAGGGTCTGGAAATGACACTTTTCCTCCCCCATCCAAGTAACTTTTTAATCACTTCACAAAAACCAAGGCGTAAAATACAATCGATCAAAACATGGACACACATTTAATTTTGATCGATCGTTGATTAAAGTTTCTGCATGAAAATTTTTCGTTCTCACCAAATGTGCGCGCGACAAATGTTACACAAAAGTGTAATAAACATTTGGATAGTGACTTATTAAAATTGTGTAGGTTCAAATAGAACCTACCATTATCTCAACAATGGAAAGACAAATTGATCAGATGAAATTTGCGTTTCGAATTTCTAATTTACACATTTTCTGTCAACTAATTGCGAATTTCAGTACGCGGGATAAAATAAAAGGGATAAAAGAAAAGTGTCCAAAAAGCTAGTTTTAACCTCCGAAAAGTCAATTACACAAATAATGACATACTACTAATGAGCGAAGCAAAAAATTCCATTTACCGTCACATCACATTTTCTTTTCCGCATGAAAAACTTCATAATGCGTGGGTCATTTTTAATTTTAAGCCCGATTTTCTTATAAATTCATACTCGAAAACTGGGGATGGGTGGAAATAATAAGCGAAATGGGTAGAATTTCATCGGCGCGGAATTTTTTGTCTAAAAAAGTAGGATAATTTTAACGTAAATAATTAAAATAATAAAAAGTAGGATAATAAAGTAACGCGAGGAAGTTTACACGAAAACGGGAACTTTATTTCCCACTTGACAGGACATTTGAAACTTTTCACACTTTTTTATATCTTTCTATTTACCGGGGTCTAGAATGTTATTATCTTTACACTTTGAGCATACACACATTACACAGTACACTTTCAAACAAATTATCACTTGACATAGTGCACGATTCGTTGTAATACCTATCTAAATAATGCAGGGTATTATATTTTTTCTCACATGAAAATTGCACAAAGTTCTTTGAAATACACTTTACACTTCTCACTTCACACGCAAAACGGAAAATTCCCCGTCAATGTGGCACTAATTTTCATCAAATCAAACCCTGTGTCGAAACTAGCTTTTAAATAAAAACGCGTCACTTTGATGTTTGGAATGTTGCCGGGGGGGCCCAGATTCAATTTGAACGTAAGGTGCTCGTAGAGCGCAAGACTCGCGAGTGAGCGCTAGGGAACCTGTAAAACACCTTGTAAAATGTCATGCAAAGTGGCAAAAGTCATGTAAAATGCCCCGTAAGATGTCAAAGTTCATGTAAAATACCCTGGAAAATGTCAAATGTCATGAAAAACGTCAAAAGTCATTTAAAATGCCATGTAAAATGTCACAAAAAGTGTCAAGTCATGCAAAGTGTCAAGAGTCATGTAATACCGTGAGAAATGACAAAAGTGTTTGCAATTTTCCAGGGTATTTTACATGACTTTTGACACTTGTCAGGGCACTTTACATGACTTTTGACACTTTGCACGGCATTTGACATTTTACAGGGTCTGGGATTTCCGCCTGAAACTGCGCCCAATTTCACGCGTCACCTTACCTTCAAATCGAATTTGCCCCCTGCTTTTTCTCGGGGGGGGGGGGGGGGGCGGGGGGTGTTTTGGCGTCGGGATTCATGCAATGCATCATGCATTTATTAGTAAGATCGGCCGTTATGTATTTATGAAACGACGGCAAAGTTTTTACACACAGGCGCGTAAAAACGGGGAGATGCGCAAAACTGGGAGAGAGAGAGAGTTTTTGCCGCCGCGGCACGATTTTCTCGCAGAGATAGCGCCCGATACGAGAAAATGAGTAGTTTTGGCGGGGGACGGATGTTTTTGTTCGAAAAATTAATTTTTTTATAAAAAAAAATAATAAAAACACTTGGAAGCATTCAAAAGCAGTGCACTGCACGAGTGCACTTTTTGGTTTCGAAAAGGTGACGTGGGGTAAGCACGCACCGTGTAAAATATAAAATTTTAGAGAGATTTGTAAATTGTCATGTAAGATGTCAAATGACAACAATTTTGCACTGGTGATTTGAAATTTATAAATTTGAACGCCATTTTACATTCCATATGACACTTTACAGTATTGGTCTCTGAAATTCGCTGCACTACACACTTTTGTCAAAATTCAATCTCACAAACCTGCCACAAGCTCACGATCAAACACAAAAGTCAACAAAAAAAAAATAATTTTGACAAAAAAACACAATAAAATTGTCAAAATTTTCCACCCCTGCGGCGGCGGGGCGGCCAGTCAAAACGCCGGGTCATAACGTATATGTCATAAAAATGTTGAAATATGCAAAGTGCGCATCGACCATTTATTAC
Organism: Sphaerolaimus hirsutus; assembly: GCA_964036195.1. NCBI lineage: Eukaryota > Metazoa > Nematoda > Chromadorea > Monhysterida > Sphaerolaimidae > Sphaerolaimus > Sphaerolaimus hirsutus. The sequence continues at coordinate 20,378,777 of OZ038456.1, forward strand.
CCATTTATCGCTGGCGCTTGTTTTTACACACTGATTTGCATCAGTTGTCCAAAGTTGTCGCGTCGCCGCGACGAAAAGTTCTCAGAGAACTTCAAATAATTTCCAATGATCAAAATTGACAAGATAGCGCCGAAACGGAGTTTTTATGGCCCGGACGTTTATAGTATAGCATAAAAACGTGACCGATTTTTATAGCGATTTATTTATTTATGGAAATATTTGAAGGTTTTCAAATTGGAATGCGGCGAAACAATGAGAAGGGGGCAAAAAGGAATGTATTTTTTAAAAATGGTAACAATATTATTGAGGAAAATTTCGGGCCGCAAACCAAAGCGAAACTCGAAAAGTGCTACATGTTGCATGGGTCAAATTTGTCATGGGTGCATTGAGTACAGGTGCCACTCCCAGGCCCTGTAAAATGTCAAATGTCACGCAACTAAGTTCGTTATTTGACAGGACGTTTGACATGACCTTCGACACTTTGCATGAGATTTGAAATTTTACAGGGTCTGGGAGTGGCACCAGGTGACGCCTCCTCAAGTGGACAAGTGACAATAAAAGCAATATTATAAGTTATAAGTGAGATATGATGAGTGAAAATTTTGAAGTAAACTTGTAAATGATAAGCTTAATCGGAAACTATCACTGAATTTATGTAATTACATGAAATTAATTACATGTAAACTGGTGGAAAATATAAATGAGAAAATCACTTTATTGTATTTTACAAATCCCACGTGCAACCTGTTAGGCTCTCATCTTGTGTGAGGGTGCCCCCACGTATTTACTATATATACCCTAGGGGGCACCCCCCTCAGGCCACCCTTGCTGCAGAAAAAAGTATTTTTCCACATTTTTTCTGGAAAATATAAATGAGAATTCATACAAATTTTTGTTCCTGAAGAAATTTATATTTTTAATTTTTTTTTCTGGACATTTGACACCAAAAAGTTTTTTCAACATTGGTAGATTGTAAGTATGTTTAACTTTTGTACCCCCTCAGAACCCCCGGAAGCCCCACACAATGATGGCGTTGTTGATCAAATCCAAAAAAATTTTTTGAGAAAAACATAGGTTTGAAAAAGTGGACAATCCACTATCCCAAGCTATTCATGGAGCACATGGGGGCCAGAATTGGCTCACTCAGTGTCAGGGGCAACATACGGCTGCTCCTGGGCCCCGTTTTTGCACTTACATAATTTTTATAGCGAACGATAAAAACAGCCCTCTGTAAAGATTGCACTCGCGTGACAGCGTGTCCAGCGCCTGCAGTGATGTGATGCAAATTACAAAATACTTGTGCCCATTCAATGTGGGCACTAATTATCTGATAAAAACCTGTAGGGGGCAATGGGGCAAGTGGGTCAGACAAATAAAGAGGTCATGTCCAGAAAATCAAAAATCACAGTTTTTTAATCAGAACCACCATTTAGGTAATCACAAAGTTTAAAATCATTGTTGACATGGCTCCGTGGCACATGTCTGTATATTGGGGGTAATTTTTGTGTGGGGGAGTGGGCAGGGGGTCAGAATATACCCCCTAATTACCAGTGGGTCAAAAGATGGCTTTGGGCAAGCCACAAGGACTTTTAATTTTTTGAAAAAGCACCAACACAAGTGTATTCATCACTTGTGTTGTCACCACACCAAAAAATTGCTGTAGACTTCACCACAGCTATATTTTGTGTGGTTTTTTGAAAATTCTCATTTATATTTTCCGGGAAAAAATTGGCAAAAAATCTTCATCAATCTGTAGCAGCAGAACAGGGGGGTGCCATGGGGTGCCATTTGGCATATATGTAGGCAAATGTTGTGGGCACCCCCACAACAAATGGCAGCCATATTGGGCTGCACGTTTTCCTGTGAGATTGTTATGAAAAATGAGGTACCTGATTTCTCATTTAAATGTGCCACCAGTTTAATACATTGCATGCACATCGTGTATCTGCTGTCGCTGCTGTAGGCTAATATTCTTTTGTATTTTTTGTATTGTATCCTTTTCATCGAGAGGGGGGAGTTATTCAAGAATAGGGTATTCGAGGGGGAGTTGCTCTTTCGTCACCTCGCCAACAGGGGGAGTTATTCAAGGGAGGTTATTTGAGGGGGGGTCGGTCTTATTCAAGGATTTGCGGTAATCTATTTACACTTTTGGCCCAGTGCCAAGTTGGTCGATTTTCTCCAGCTGTTGCCTGAGCTTTCTCACGTGTTGAATTTAGCTCAACAGTGTATGCATATAGGTGGTGTATGTCGAATATCTAGGTATCACATCTGAGGCATCTACTTCTAAAAGTCGACAAGTCCACAAAATGTGATTTTGAGTAAATCGCATTTTAAGTTTCGGACCCAATTCCAGGCCCGTGGTGCGTGTCCAATATTTGGCTCTCTCATGCTTTCCATTAAGTTCCATATGTTGACAATAAAGTGTCAAATTTTCAGCCCCTGCTCTCAATCTTTATGTGAAAAATTGGGTGTCCATAAATTTCCATTCAGTCAGAGCAAAACTGTTTCTGGGAGGGACTTGGACTTGTCGACTTCTTGCACTAACAAACATTTTTGTTCCCGGGGAAGCCGAGCCTGCCTTATGGGCAATTTATGCACTTGTCGACTTTTAGAAGTAGCTGTCCACAGTGGACATATCACATTTCTTGCTATTTTTTCCCATAAAAAAAAGAAGCGGAGGAATGGACTTGTCGACTTCTTGCCCGAAATTTTTGCATTTTTCCCCAAAAATGTCAAATTTGGCACTTTGCCATATGAACATGTGAGGTCAAAAATTTTATGGAAAATGATAAAAATGTGCGGAAGTCGCCCCAGATGACGTTTTCGGACCTAACTCGAAATTTTCATATTTGTGACTTGTCGATTTTTAGAAGTAGACGCCTCAATTGTAGTATGCTATCATCACCTATTAAGACAAATGATAATTCATATGAAAAATATTTAAATATCTCTTAAATCGCCTCCTCCTGTTTTCCTCCTCCTTCTAGATGACCATTTTCTGGTATTTTATACATCACAGACTGACAATACGAAAAGTGAAAAATGCAAATGCCAAAAACATATTCCAAATTTAAATTTTGCAAATGGCCAAAATCGTAAGTTCTATCGTAAAATAGCGAACCTAATCGTAATTTGATTATCATAAATGCAAACAAGCAGCCGGCGGGCCGTCATGCGGGAAAAGATCAAAATCTATGCGAATAGGATAGGAAAACCGATTCGAATCGGGTACCCGGTTTCAGAATCAGATACACGGGTAGCATTGAGATTGTTGAAATCAGGATCGGGATTGATTGAGAATTTCGGGATGGAACTTTGAGTTTTCAGGATAAGGTAAAAACTGTAAGTCAAGTTTCAAATTACTAGCAAGTGTTTCTGGGCGCGTGAAACTTCAAGTTGTAAGACGACAGAAACAGGACATTGGAATATTTCTAGACATAGTGCATGACACTTTACCAGGAATTGGAAACTTTATCTGAAATCTGGCACTTGACAAGATCGGATTGGTAAATCAATATTGGCAAATGTCTGTCACAAATAGTTGCCGTTCCGAGCCGGGATGTCATTTGAACCGAGTCCGCGTCACTTTATATGCTGGCCACTTTTCATGAAGTGAAAAAGTGCCACTTTATATGACACAAGGGCGACAGTTTATATACTCAGGTAAACTTCTCTCATGCCAGGTAAATGCGACACTTTATATACCTACTCAATTTATGTTCTCTCATGTCAGGTAAACTCGTCACTTTATATGCTATGTTATGTTCTCTCATGCTGCATTTATTAATTAGTGACATTCAATGTTTAAGTTGTTGTCAGTGGATGGTCAAGTTATTGTTTGCTAACATTTCTAATTGCATTTGATTTGCTTTATTTAGATTTTTTATACATTGTTCAAGCTTCCCGTTGCTAACGCAATTGAAAAGTTGATTTGCAAAGCAGGAATTCAGGTGTATATAAAAAGATTCAGAAATCATGAGTATATAAAATGAAATTTTACAAACAAAATGGTGGCAACATAAACAACAGCATCAAACATAAATATGTGGCATCTAAAGTGATGCATTTAAGCAGCATGAAGGAACAAACTAGTATGAAAACAGTTGCACTTTGGCATATAAAGCGTCGCATTCTAGCAGCATGAGAGAAAAAAATCCTAGTATATAAATTGTCGCACTTTGGCATCTAAAGTGTCGCACTTTGGCATCTAAAGTGTCATTTTTGTCAGTATATAAAGTAGCCAGCATAGAAAGTGTCCTGGCCTCATTTGAACCCGGGTCGAGACAAAGTCGAGTCGGGTCGGGCTTCGAGAGCCACCAAAAACGAGCCATCTCATTTCCAAATGTATCATATCGAAGTTTAAAAATCGCCGTCAATTCGAAGAAGGTCGAATTTTATTGGCCATGGAATTATTGGTCTGCATAAAATTTCTCGAAATGAATTTTTGATCGGCAACGACCATTGAAAATCGAAGGAATGCAACAAAATTTCGGGGATGTCAAATTTGTATTGATAGATTGCGGAATATTTTACTGGATATATTTTCAACATGTTTGTATGTAGGCTAATGAGTAAAATTTCTGACCAAAACCGCACCTTTTAGTGACGAAAATTTTCATTTTTTGACACAAAAAAATCGCTTTGATCGATGGAAAGTGACAGAAAACTTGGGTGGTCTTGAAAAATGTTCCATGGCAAGAGTAAATTAACTGATGTCCTTTAATGATAAATGTCTGGCATCAATAATTTTCCGCACTGGGTATATGCATACCTAGTAGTTAAAACGTATTTACGTTTACTCGATAAATACGGATACTCGAGTACTGCGGAAATACGTTTACGTTTCCTCCAGAACTAAATACCGGTACTCACTTACACGCGTACTTTAAAAAAAAAGTACGCGACTACAGAAAACGTATTTCAAACAGGCTTTTTCAAGTCACAAAGGAAAAAATGGAGAGAAAAGCTAAAAATAGGGATAAAATATCGAGAATACCATAAAAATAGGCAAAAACACATTAAAAAGTGAATTTGATGGTGAAAAAGTCCGAAAATTTTTGATTTTGAGCGAAAATTGGGGCAAAATTTGACAAAAATACCCACTTTTACGTTTTCCGGGGACAAAAGTAATTTACTCACGTTTACTCATGAGTTAAAGTAAAAAATAAATACTTTACGTTTACGTTTACTTTCAAAAAATTTCAGTACTTTTAACAACTCCTGGTACATGTAGAATGTGAAAATTCATGGACTGTTAGTCAACCGTTCATGTAAATAAATATTGTGTGACTTGTTAATGTGGAGTTACATACAAATATTTATGATTATTTTTATGTCTAGAGTGTATTTAAAAAGCGAAATTATTTACACGGTCATTAGCTTGGGTCAGTCCCGCAAAATTTCAAGTGTAAAGTCAAGTGCCGAATGTTATGTAAAATGCCATAAAAATTTGTCAATTGTCATGCAAAGTGTCAAAATATTTTAATTGTCATTTCTCATGACATTTTACCAGACCCCTTGAAATGCTTGGACTCCCAGTAATTGTTCAAGTATTTATCACTGCCAAAGCCAGAAAAATGTCAACTGTAATGTCGACACTTTAAATGATTTTTTACACTTTACACAACATTTTACTTGACATTTTACTGGGCCAGCTATACCCAGCTAATCGGGGACTCAGCCATACACGAACGACACCAAAATTTACCGTATTTCCTCGAAATACCCCCCCCCTCGTTTGACCCCCCCCCCTCTCGAGACCACTATGAAACAATCACCCCCCCCCCCTCGAAATACCCCCCCCCAAATTGAGTGTAAATGGAACGTACATGACAATAACTGTAGTTTGTGTTCAGTGTACTGCAGAACACACGTTAAAACAATGTCGGTTTCACGTTAGAACAGTGTACATACCATCTACATACTAATATTAGTCTATAGAACCTTATAAATGGCGGTTTTTGTTGCATTTTTCGACGTCTGCGTACGTTTCAGACGACAATTTCGTACTTGGTTTTCAAAAATTTTCTTGTGAAATAATAACCCCCCCCCCCCCTCGAAATACCCCCCCCTCGTTTGACCCCCCCCCCCCTCTCGGGACCACTATGAAACAATCACCCCCGGGGGGTATTTCGAGGAAATACGGTAACTAAACACGTGAATTTTTTGGGAGAGAAAATAATTGTTGTTATGGTAGAGCGGCAGAAATTTGTAAAAATTAATGTGTAATCAAATTAAGGCTACTCTTCTAAAAAATTAAATACACAATCGTAAAAAGTTACCGATACGCACACTAAAAGTCACTGTTCTTCGTTTCCGTTTTCCGTATGAAAAGTTATGATCCATTTCACAGTTTATCAGCAAAAAAACACTAAGCGAAAATTGAAAAACCGGTTTTCGTATCATATTAAAAACAATTAATAATAATGAGCCATTTTTGTAAAAATCGAAAACTCGCACACAGCAGGATATTTATAGCACATGTAAAATATTTTAGCGACAAATTGTAATCAGTGCGGCGGATTTTAATGGATTTTTACTTATGCATTTATCTACACGGTGATCATTTTCGACGGATATTACCATACCATAACTGTTTGAATGTAAAATGCAAATGTCGGGAAGTGAAATATTGATTGAAAAGTGTAGTGTTTATAACTACAGAAGTACATTATAAAGGAGGCGAATGTATTCGAACAGGCAAATTTAATTTTTTAAAGTTATTTTCTCTGCTATTTCCATTACATAAACATATTTACCGTATTACCTAGAATTATCCCCCCCTTGGATTAACCCCCCCCCCCCACCTCGAAATACCCCCCCCCCCCTAAAATTCGGCTGAGGAAATAATACCCCCCTCGAAATACCCCCCCTTAACATTGAGTGTAAAGAGAACGTACATGACAAATACCGCAGTTTGTGATCTGTACAATGCAGAACACATGTTAAAACTGATGATTGAGTGACGTGAGGGGCAGGGTTTATGTGTATATACAGTTATATATGCCTATAAAGACAAATACATCTATGTAATTGTTCGATTTTTCTACGTCCGAGTATCGGGAATTTCCGAAAATTTCTGGCGAAATAATAGACTCCCCCTCGAATTACACCCCCTCAAATTTTGCTGGCGAAATAATCAACCCCCTGGGTGTATTTCGAGGTAATACGGTATATCAAAAAGCGGGTGACTAAAAAGTAAGGATTCAAGTTCAACTTTCACGGTAGTTTGAAAAAAAACGATTTTGAACGTGGGTGCAGTCATTCATTTTGAACACATAAATATGTGTAAAACTAATAGCGCAGAATGAATAAATTGTAAATACATAAAAAACAAATATCCAGTAAGAATGAAAAAAGTGACGTCAGCATAAAGTGACATAATTTTTCACACTAACATTTATTTACACACTTGATATTTATTTCCCACTTAAAATAACACACATAATATTTCATGTGACATCACAACGTACATGTAAAATGAGCATGTGACAAGTGACAAGGTCACACCATTGTGACAAATTGCGAATATTAAACAGCCGTTTATCAATTGACACTGACTTGAATTTGACAAGTGGGGCATCTCATAGAAATGCCATTCAAACAAATCATTAGTCACAAAATATACATATTTATACGCATTGTGAAATATATCGAGAATAGACAAATGTGGGTAAAATTCATAATCAGATAATCAGAAGAATTATATTTACTTGTAAAACATGTATATTTCTTATGTAAGTACATGTATTCATAAATAAACATTCACGCTTTACATGTGAACGTTTGTTTTACAGCTCAAATGTGGCGGGCAAATACGCAAAAATAAAAAAATGTCAAAACATGTTCAAAATGCTCATCATTTTGTCGCGATGGATGATTTATAACAAATTACTTTTAATCAGTAAGAGCAAATTTGTGAAGAACAAATTTCATAGCCTGTTTAAACCTGTTAAAAATTATAAAGAAGTATTCAATAAGCAAAAGTTCACACTTGCCTAATCTGGGCTTTGCAACAAAAAAAACACAGCTAAAAATTAATAATTTCCACCGCTAAATAAAATATTGTAATTTAATATTTACAATTAAATTTAATCAGGTGACTAAAAAATTCAAATAGGTATTCAAACATTCATTAATGACTTCTGATGCTAAAAATCCTTTAAGCACTTAATTACAATATAAATAAAAAACGTTTGAATGGATCTACAGAAAAATCAGTCAATATTCCAAAAATTTGAGCAAAATTTTTGAGATAATAAAAAACCTTATGATGGATGTTTTTCATGTCACAGTCACATTAATATCCAATTGATATGACCACAATGGAAATATTCAGATAAATAGGCATACAATATGATTATTGCCAAATCTCGAGCATTTTTTCAAATATCACATCCAGAAAAGTGACCTTGAGAAGGACAATTTTGAAATCAAAACAGTTTCGAAAATCGGCGCAATTCCATCCATGTTCCCTTTTCAATTCGAAATTTCGCTGGATATCAAAGGAAGTGCGATATTTTCGACTTTCTCAATTCAAAATTGAGATGATTGTGATTGGGGATGACAAAAAAATGGGTGATGTATTTTTTTATTGTGGCTCTGCACACTAATTTACTAACAGAAGTAAACCCAGATTGGGTGCTCATAAATCAGCTTTGAACGTTTTTGAGTTTACAAGAATGAGTTATTTTGAATGTTCGTAAACTGTAGTTGACAGATACCTCGTTATGGTAAACTCAAATTAGTTCAGTCAATTTATGAGTTTACCAAAATCCGAGTTTACTGGCAGTCAACTGGTGTGCTCAGTTCCATTGTGGTTCTACAGCAAGTTTACGGCAGAATTTTTGGAAACTGATGTATCCTATTCAACACATTTGAGTTTACCAGAATAAATCATTTTCGATCTACGTCAACTGCAGTTAATACCCTTCTCATTCCAGTAAACTGAAATGCGTTCGAAGGTGATTTCTCAGTTCCCGAAATTTCGCCGGTTAAGTAGTGTGTGTAAACCCAAGTATGCATTATGCGGAACTGAAACATGTTGAGTTGATAAAAAAATTGCAGATACCTATCCCGCACCACGTTAAGTGACCGTAAAGTGACAAATGTCAGAAAAAGTTGCTAATTCTGGGTGAACCGCGTGAAAGTATCCAATGTCCTATTTATCAACTATGATTCGATTAGCAAATTTCGAAGTGCCCTGTAAAAATTATACAGTTAAACTCGGCGGACATGAAACGAATCAGCGATTCGGCCCTTCGTTACCAATGACGAATGTTTTTAAATTCGAACTTGAATGGACGGATTCCATTCGGTTCACGATAAATTTGATACAATCCTACTTTTTATGCGAGAACGATGTGAATTTGATAGACAAATCGTGATAGAAAGTCGGATTGTTAGGTGTTAGGTAAGATCTTATCGTCGCAGTCCCGACAAATTCATTCAAAAAATTACGTATGAACTTACCGCTGCGTCCAAGTTACTTTTGCGTTTTATAGGAACGAAGTAAAAGACGCATGATTTCCGTTCGCGTCAACGATAATGACCGCAGAATGCAATTAAGTCAACACAAGTGTCAACTCGTGTGTGGGCTGCCATTAGCGACCAATTGCGGTCGCTTAATCGCATTCCGCAGCAATTTTTGTTGACGCTGACGGAAATCCTGCATCTTTCATACTTGGTAACATTCTCGCAAACGGTAACTTGGACGTGTGCCAACTAAGAATATACGCAGTTGTACGAAAATTCCTTAGACCATTGACTTCTATAATGTCCGTCGAGTTTAATTTGAAAATTAGTCAATTGTCATTCGACACGGAAATAATGAAAATTCTCGAAAATTTCACATTTGGATGAAAAATTGAAAATTAAAACTACCATAATCCGTCAAATCATTTCAGCCATTTTACGACACGATGATTATCCGATGCGACGCAAAGCGGTCGAAATGAAATGAGAGACCGTTGTAAAATAATTAGGACACCGCTAACTTCATTATTCATGACGTTACAAGCGAAGCGGGATCATTAAAATGTCGTAAAATCTGTACCCGATACGGGGAAATTTGACAAATTCCGGTCCGGAATTCAAAATCGCCGGTATTTGGGTCGAAATTTTACCGAGCGCCTAATAAAGAACAGTCAATGTAACATTTCCATTCGTCATAGAAACACTTTCTGCACTCGCAAAAACCCGGAAAAACTCCAACTCTTTCACAAATTCATTATGACGTCATCGAGTCTCGATGAAACCGGTCAAGCCTATTACGCATGTAAACCCATCACGCATGTAGACCCATTATAGACACATTACACTCGCAGGGGTAAGAAAGGGGCGGGTAATCCCACCCCAAACCGCCTAGCTATTTATCTATCCCAGAGGCAATTTTTTGGCTACCTTCCCCTGAACACCCCCACAAATTCCCTAGCTATCAGGAGCACTTTTGATAAATTTTAGCCTAATTTTCATACTTAAGATTTTTACCTTCAATATCATTAGGTCAGTCATGTGTTTGATTGCCTATTTTCAGCATGCCGAGTATAATCAAATGCGTGCCGGGTCTACATGCGTAATGGGTTTACATGCATAATGGCACAGGGCCCGATGAAACGGCTCAAATGAGTTGCAAATTTTAAGTGCCGCGATCTATTTTATTCGCAATATAGAGAAATTGGCATGGAAATAATGTGGGGGACGGAAAATACGGTAACTCATAAGCCGCCGGTAAAACTGAAACCGATCACTAATTTGATAGCTTTATTTGAGAGACGCACACGCGCGCGATCGTAAAAATTTCATGACAAACTTGAATATTGCATAACTGTATCTGCACACCGCAAAATGTGGGGTAGTGTTGGAAAAGATCGGTTTCGGGTCGGGTCTTGGAACTTGGCTTGTCGGGTATCCGGGAAGGGGGACTGAATGGTTGGACGTTAATGTGAGGTGTAGAAGTAAGTTTGTGGATAATCTGTATAGATCGATGTTTTTATGTTTTGGTTCTCTCTTTTAAATAAAATGGTAATCTTTTGTAAAATTTCTGCAGGTCAATACTTACGAGAGAGTACCTATTCTACATCACAAACCTGTGAACCTTCACAAACTCTGTGCGGCGACCCAGACCCCATACTTTGGCAAAGTTCCAATTCGAGACAAGCACAAAAATGTTGACAAAATAAAAATGTTGTAAGGGGGAAGGAAACAAATTCATAGATCATTCAAAATGCATTTTTTAATTTTAAAACTGTTTCTTTTGTAAAACAGTTGAAACCAGTCCTTAAAGTCAAATTCAAAATTCATTCTGATTTTAAAGAAAAAAATGATCATAATTTATTTACAAACCTCAATTTACACAACTGCATTTCCACTACCACTAGGTCGACTGCCATAGTTTTATAGCGTTTTATTATGTAGATGATTACTGAATTGGAATGGGGCCCATGTGCCGCACCCCATACATATCTTTTAGTGTTATTGAAAACTTATAACATGAATTGCTTCATCAAAACTTGGGTTACGGTAGAGGGGAATATGTTGAATGTTAAATAAAAAAGGCTTTTCCGATGCAAAAGTGTGGAATTTATGGGTGAAATTCATGTGTTCCATATTTATTTACCTACCCCATATATACTTGAAAGGATGGGAGGCGTTTCTATTTTTCATAAGGGGATTCAGCGTGTATCAATTGAGTAGGCTACTCTATTCAAGCGGGTGAATATATATTTTAATTGTAAAAAAGACTGGTCATTTCTATGTACTTAGTGGATTAGCGTTATGCACACCGAAAAAACCATGTGTATAAAGTTTATTGTGATAAAAAGTACGCATCTGCGCTAGAAAGGGGGGGGGCGAATGTATTCAAACAGGCGATATTGTTTAAGTGTTATCTACCTGCGTGTCTTTTCAAGCGGGCGGCTATAATTAAACATGTGTAACTATTCAAACTTTTACAGTAGATATAAATACCTCTTTACAACTTCCTTCAGATTCCCAAAAACCTCCAGAAAAGGTCCACACTCAATACTTTAATTCAAAGCCGAATATCGTAAATACAAAAGTGCCAATAAATTCCTTTGCACCAGTGCCATATGTTACGGGCACCTCTCAAAATGGGACAGCCAATAAAAATGTGTCTATAATTTACAATTAGAAACGCATCTATGTATCGTTGAATTAATGTATTTTACGCAGTAATGTTTACACGCACGTGTCCAGATGGATAAAATTTTCCGATCAAAATTTGGCAAATTTCAAATTTTCGGTCGTTTCATGAAATGTGTGATGTGATCATGCTTCCACGGTGTTTAAAATAGAAAAGTTCTGTGATGAAACTAAAACTCAGGGGTCAATTCTGCAAGTGGCAGTCCCACACCCGGTAAGGTGTAAAGTAAATTGTCACATGTCATGTAAAATGTTATTCAAATTTGTCAAATGTCATGCAAAATGTCAAGACTTCAGTTATAAACTTTTCCTTATTTTTTTGATTGTCACTTTGCTTGAGATTTGATGATTTGATCCCGCAAAGCGACAAGTTTCCGGAAAAAAATTTTTATTTAGAGCACTTAAAAGTTAACCTGTAATTTGACAAAAAGTCTCGCATGCACTTGTTATCTGACGGAGTATAAAAAAAAAATTTGCAGAACAGTTTCTGGAAAATTTGAAAGACACATCTGAATCCTAACATTCAAACAGATAAGAAACTTTCAAATTGATGTTCTGATGTCAAAACATTTGTCAAATTAATTGAACGACAGGTAGCAAGGTTGACGAAACAAGGGCGTTCCTCTATTAGAAGAAATACGGTAATACCAGCAACGTTTTGATCACAGACATCCAAAAAAGTATTTATTTCAAAAAATTTCGCAACATCCCGACACGGAAATAATGCGCAGTAACCCATAAAAACGCGACGCGCCATAATTTCCATCAAAATATGAGACATTTTTCCGCAGAAAAATATAAATTTTTAAACATTTTTCTACAAGCGCCGCGCGGCGCGGCAAACATCAAAGGCAATTGACTTTTGCCCGGCAAAAAGTTTTTCGCTCGCGCCAATAAGAAAGGGGCCATAAAAATTTGAAGGGGGCGAAAAACCATAAAAGGTGCAACGATGATTGGCGCGTTTGTGTGCAACATTGGCGCACAAAAAAAATTAAGTTTTTGAGGAAAACAAAGGGTAATCGGGGGGTTTGCATGTACCGTAAATTGCCAATTAGTTCCCCTAGGGAATTATTTTTTCCACACTGTTCCATTCGCTTGCCGCCCATCAAAGTGGGGGCTATTCAAGGGCAGTTACCCTTTCTCACTTGTTTGTGAAGTGAGAACTATTCAGGGGGGGGGCTTTTAAACGGGGAACAATTCAAGGGAGGGGGACTAATCGAGGATTTAGAGTGATTGAATTTTATTTAAGATACCCAGTTTTACATTGATCCATAATCATTGCATGGTAATTTCAATGTCCCATCGGATTTGACCTTTTAAAACAGTGAATATTTTTGTGCTAAGTATGAAATTAAACGCATCTAGAGTTTGCTCTACTTACCCCAGCAGGGAAGTTTGACAAAAAAATTTTTTATTGTCTCCATACAACAAAATGAAATATGTACCTATAGATACACGCATTTGTGTCCGGGCTTAAGAAAAAAACAACGTTCTCTCATGCCTTCAATCTAAAGTCACTTGAGTTGCAAAACTTTTCAAGTTTCTCAGATGCAAAAATCCAAGTCTGCATCAGAATCCAAGCACAGCACAATCCAAGCAAAAGTTCTGCAAAATAATGCAAAATCCAAGCACTTCCAAATAAGTCCAAGCACATTTTGATGAGATCACCACTTCCCATGTGTTGTTCTGAAGCATGAATTCAGTTCCTTCTCAGTATCCAATTCAGGGGTCCACAGTGGGGGGAAGGGGCAAATCGCCCGGGGGCCAGTTCCGCAAAATGAGAAGTGAGAAGTGAAATGGCAAAGGCCAAGTGAAACGGCAAGTGAATTGGCAAAAGCGAAGTAAAAAAATGAAAATCAATCGTAATTTCTCATCGCTTTTGCCATTTCACTTCGCTTTTGCCTTTCTACTTCGCCATTTCACTTCTCACTTCTCATTTTGCGGAACTGGCACCAGTGGCAGTCAGTCCCAGACCCTTCACAAGACCATGTTAAATGTCACGTGTATCCAAATCTTATTCTAATCTTATGTTTTTGTATGTAAATCATATGTTTGAATATATGATTTGGATTCAAACATAAGATTTGGATACGATACTATCTATCCTGACGCTGCTCAGCTATCCATCGCAAATGCACATTTTTTGGATACTATTGCCTGAACCCCCCCCCCCCTCATTCGTCCCGCTTTCTATCGGGTGAATTTTTACCTTTGTCATGTTTTTACCCTGCTAATTATATCTATCAATATTTCTATCTATCCTATACGATTTTTCAGAAACTTTGCCAAATTTTTGACATATTTTTGCACATTCTCACCTTCAAAGTCACTAACTCATGTGCCTTTTTGCCTGTTTTCAGCTATTTCGGCTATTTATGTGCTGGTAAGCCTATTTTAGCAACATTTCCCTATTTCTTTTACTTATTCCCCCCTCCTTGATTCTTGAGATAACAAAAAAAACACAGACAGACGCATTATGAATTTAATAGATTTTTTCCGCAAAGTATCTTACTGTGACATGTCTCATGTTAAGAAAAAAAAGCGACAGACAGAATTAGTAGTCATTGCGTTTAAGGAATTATAAATAGTCATGTCAACTAAAAACATGCAAAAACGTTCCAGCCGGTTTAACTTATCTTCACGGGTGTCGATGCAAAAAAAAACGTCAAATTTTCATCAAAACAGACATAATGCACATTTAAAAAGGCTGTAACGTCAGCGCGGCGAGACCGACACCTCGACAATAACATCAAATCAATTCCACAAATTTAATTGGTTCTGATCAATATCTCAGAAATTGTCATAAAACTTTGTAGCGATTCGAAAAGCGGCCCCAGGTGACAGTTCCAGATCCTGTAAAATGCCCTATAAAATGTCAAATGTCATGCTAAGCGTCAAAAGTCATGAAAAATGCCTGGTAAAATGGCAAATGTGTATTGCCATTTTACCGGGCATTTTACATGACTTTTGACACTTTGCATGTCATTTGACATTTTACAGGGCATTTTACAGGGTCTGGGACTGCCCCCAGAGCGCCGGGCGGCGGCACTTCTTTTGTCTATCGCGCGTTCAAAGTGCACACAAAATCGCATAAACATCATATGTACGAAGACATAAGTTGCACACGTGAAAGTTATGTATTTATGTCAAAGTGATGGGCGCCCGTCATAAAAATGCATAATGTAGTGGCCGCGTAAAACTTGTAACTTATGGCAAATATAAAATGTTATTACTGCATTCCGATACGCGTCATTGGCGGAATGTGTCCGCGCCGCGCACCTAGTTCAGCTACGGCACGCACTTCGAGCTGCCCGTCACTTTTCAGGACACATTGAATATTTGTCCATTTGTGACAATGAAAAAGTGGCAATTTTTACCCCGCCTAACACGGGTGGCAATAAATTCAAGTCATTCTTATGCGGACAAATTCGCATGATCCGGGAAAACGCTAAATATGTTTATGAGGGATCGTTTCACTGTCCGTAAACTTGAGTTTTGAACGTTGAAATTAGTGAAAGAATTGTTTCAAAAAGACAACGTTTTCTTAGATGACAAAGAAATCTGCTCCACGTAAATACATGTATTTATGTACAATACTATTTATGTGGTAAATAGATTTGGAAAGAAAATTTTAAAAAACTACGTATTTATTCATAGTCGGTTCTGGGGCGAAATTAAATCAGCCCGATACATTATTTTCATCATGATTTATTGTAATGAAATATCTTAAATGAAATTAAACGTGACTAAATGTCTTAAAAACGACACCCAAATGAAAACTCCCGTCAAGCTGACAATCGGGGCCCATTGCCGCGAATGAACAAGTAGCAAGAAAAGTGACAATTGTCATAAGTCAAGTGACAAGTGTTTTCATTTACAAAATTACCACCCACCCGCGTGTTTACAAGACACTTTATCATATTTGCCACTAATAACTTTACTGACCACAAACCACTTTTCTTGCCACTCCTGAAAGTGGTTGAATTTTTTTGCCACTCCCGCATTGAATTCACAGTTGTTAAAACGTATTTACGTTTACTCGAAAAATAAGTATACTCGAGTACTGTTTAAATACGTTTACGTTTATTCCATAAAAATAACAGTATTCAGTATACCAAGTAAAAAATTGAGTAAAAAGTTAAGTAAAAAATACCAGTATACCTTTACGCGTACTTTTTTAAGGTACATGAGTACAGAAAGCGTATTTGAGAACAATTTTCGCGGCGCATAGAAAGCAAAAACCACTCAAATGAATTGAAACGGCTGCAAAAATGACAGCGGAAATAATAGAAGTTGCAATTGGGTTGGGAGAGCGACGACTCTCGCTTTTACTTTTACTCATTTGTATGTTTTTCTAGGTACAAAATCGAGAAAACAAATTCGCGCTTTTACGTTTTCCGTGAGTCAAAATACTGGTATCTACGTCTACCCACCCTTACGCAGCGTAAAAATAAAAAAGTTCTACTTTTACGTTTTCTGTACTCAGGGTGAGTGAAATAAAATACTTGACATTTACGTTTACTTTGAAAAAAGTTCAGCCCCTTTAACAACTTTTAATGAATCGAGCCGCGTCAAGAAATTTTTAAACAAGAACTCGGGTAACCCGACACAAAAAAAACTGTCGGGCAATTTAAATTTTGCGCCCGCAGTGCACCGCGCGCAGATCACCAGATCAGATCAGTGAATTTCGTTGAAAAAATGGCGCCTGGCGCCATGAACAATGATTTGTGGCGCTTCTGAAACTAAAATAATTTATCGTTCGCTTGGCATCATTATGGGGTAGTAAAAAAATTCAGACAAAAATGGACGATTGGTAAAATTCGGCGAGAAATTTAATGCGGAAAAAAGACTGTCTACGTTGATATTTGAAGGAAAAAAAACATTTTTATAATTATGATAGTGCATCATCCAACAAAAACACTTAATCATCCAAAACGCTGTGGTATTTACAATAAAAACGATTCTATCATAAATACTAGATAAATAGTTGCAGACAAATATTTTCGGTCTCAAAAAGTGATATGTGAGAAAAAACTCTGTGAAGTGACAAATTTAAAGTTTCAATGTGATATTTATGAAAATGTAATATCAAGAATTCCGAACAGTACTGTTTTGAGTGGTCTCCAAAATTTTGGCCTCGCGGAGGGGGGGGGGTGGATAGATAGCAAATCGTTCCTCCGGAGGGATACCGTATTTCCTCGAAATACCCCCAGGGTTTTTTTTCAGAGTGGAAATTTTGAGGGGGTATATAGAGCGGGGCTTATTCGAGGGGGTTATTATTTCGTCAGAAATTTTCGTGGCATTCATAGTAAGGAACACGTTTTTACAGAACTAAAACGGGTAACAAACGTACTTAGGTAAATAGGATAAATTGGGACATACAACGTACATTGCTATACAAACTAGTGTAAATATGTGTAGCTGCAATGCAAACTGGCAGCAATAAATACATCATGTACATCATTCCGGACGGGGGGTATTTCGAGGGGTTTTTTTCCAGCTCGAAAACACCTCGCGGTATTTCGAGGTGGAGGGGTTAATTCAAGGGGGGGAGGTAATTCGAGGAAATACGGTAGATAGATAGCTGGGCGGGGGTTTTTTTTTGGGGGGGGGGGCACCCCTACCCCCCCTTGGAGGCCCCTGACAGTTTTCAATGACAACTTCATTTGAAGGCAGTTTCACGCAAATTTACTGGCAAAATATTAAACTGTCTGAATTTGGTCACTTAACTTCTCACGGGGTTGCTAAAAATATACAGGTAAATAATGCTTTTAATGTTATTAATATTTATATTTTTGGATAAATACGAAGTGGATATTGCTTATAAGCTTCTAGCAGGTAATATAAACTCTACTTAAGAAATTTAATAAGATTTACTGAATTTTCACTCCGACCACACACACAGAAATACAATGTACACAAAAAAAATATTGTAGACGGTGAAACCGAACAATTAAAGCCCGAAAATGGTGAAAATGAATAATGAACTATCTTTACATATTTTTCTGCAAACATTACTTATAGCCCCCCGTTAGCAAGTGGCTCATATATACGCTTTATTATATTTTACCATGTAAAGACCCTAAATTTATTTTCTACGTCCAAATTTAAATTTATAGCCCGCGATTTTGCGGTGATAATATCGCATATCGGTGACAACTGTTTTGCAACTTAAAAATTTTCGCCGTCAAAAAGTGAAAATGATTCAGAGATAAAGTAGACAAATTAACACGAAATTAATTTGTTTCAATATTTTTTTTACATAAAAAATATCATAAAATGACAAAAAATACAAGTTGTCAATTGAGCCAGTAAAGTGGTAGACAAGTTTTCGGTGCAACAAATGTTCATCATAACAGAAATAATCTGAGATATTATATGTAAAATAATGTGCGCGCTTAAAGTTATGGTGCGAAATTTGATGGATGGTTTGTTGAACAGATGAACAAGTGTCAAATACAATATGAAATGTGCAGCCTGTAACATAAAAAAGTAAAACATCAGTAAACAGGGGCAAATTCGGCACGTGGACAAGTGGCAAGAAAAGTTCTAAGTTGTATTTAAGTAAATTTCAGTGGTTAAGTATTTAACTTCTGAATGAGAATACCTGCCACTTAAAAGATTTATTGGCACTTGACTGACCATTCACCACTTGAAACTTTTCTTGTCACTTATCCACATTGGCGGGATTTTCATCAGGGGTCTTGTTGGAAAACATTCTTATCAATATGGGTATATCTGTAAACCCGATTGGAACCCGTAAAAGAGTAGGTATATCGTTATCCGAACCGCACCACTTTAGGACACCAATTGGCGCCAGCGCCATGGCGACATTTGTCTGGGGCCATTCTTTCTGATGGTGTCATGGCGCCATCCGCGTATGGCGTCCTATGGCGCTGTTTTTCTGGTGCATTTCATCACTTTTCACCAGTTTTCTTGGCATATGAAACTGATGCAAGGTCCAGACTAGTGATGGAAAAGCGCCATGGCGCTGGCGCTTGGCGCTAGCGCCAAAGCAAAAAGCGCCATGGCGCTTTTGGCGCTTGGCGCTAAAACGCTCTGGCGCCATTGGCGCTTGGCGCCGGGGTCTGAAAAAGCGCCATGGCGCTTTTGGCGCTTGGCGCTATCCATCGGTGGCGCCTTTGGCGCCTGGCGCTGGCATTTTAAAAAGCGCCAAAAAAGCGCCACCACCAGACAGCGAAAAATGCACAGAATTCGTATTTTTATAAATTTAAATCTATACCAGACATTGGGCAGGACTTCGTGATGTTACAGTGAGCAAGTGGTGATTGGTGATTTCTGCCAAAAAATCTATTCACCTATATTTTGACTCATTTACATTTGTTATATTTTGAAGGCTACATTGGGGGACACACTTTGGAAGTATATGGAATGGGTTCAGAAGAAGGTGGGGGTATCCTTACACGCTAGCATGAACAAATGGAAGGTTTTACAGTTAAAAAAAACGCACAACTAATTGAAACAACCACGAATGTCGTCATGTGTGAAAGTGTACAGTAATGCGCCAAAAAATTGCAAAATACCTAGTGAGTTAATAAGTAGTAAAAAGTAAAAAACTTTCTTGATGCAAAAAGTCAAAACAAGACTGTTAAATGATGATGACATTAAAAGTGGATGTCTGCATTTGAATTCTTGGAGCAGCCTAAAACAATAGAACTGTTGCCTATTTTTCCAGAAATTACTCCACATTCTCTTGCAATTTACTTGCATTTGCATAGGGAAAAGTGTTTTGTAAATAGGTCTGAAGATGTACTTGGTGTGAAAAGAAGTAGGCTCTCGCGTTAGAAGCTGGCACAATCTGCCTAAACACACTAGTTTTCACCGTGACTTCGGTAAAAACTGAAATGGTACAATACAACATTAAAGGTTTTAACAATGTTAAATAGGAATGCTTTTTGGTTACAATGAGATACTGCTAGTGGTTTCAGTACTGCTACAGCTTACAAAACTTACGGATATACGACACCAAGAATTGTGTGTGCATCATAAGAAGCAAATTCATTTTGGCGCTGGCGCCATTGGCGCTTGGCGCCATTGCCTCCTGGCGCCATTGGCGCTTGGCGCCGTGGTTCAGAAAAGCGCCATGGCGCTTTTGGCGCTTGGCGCTAAAATGCTCTGGCGCCATTGGCGCTTGGCGCCGAGGTCCAAAAAGCGCCATGGCGCTTTTGGCGCTTGGCGCCAACATCCTGGCGCTTTTTCCATCACTAGTCCAGACCTCAAAAACCGCTGTCGCCAAAAACGCAGGAAATTCAAACAAACGCAAAAACACGTCGATTTACCATAAAAATCGCGCCACCACAATATCAAATATCAATCGGGAATCAAAAACTTTGATAGATTGCCATATTTCAAAGCGGCGGCGAAAATTCGGTTTTGTATCAGGTGTTCAGCGGAATTTCGGAACTACCGCAGAGTTGGAGGGTAAAGCATCGGCGTAAAAGTGGGAATACTAGAGGTTTAGATCCCTGACCTGTTTGTAAAATGTCATGTAAAGTGTCTAAAGTCATGTAAAGTGTAAAACTTGTTGCAGTGCAGTGCAACATGGACGGGGGTTGGATAACTTGGATGGCTAATGCGGTGCACTGCATTCCATTGGTTGGCAAACTGCCAGTTGAGTGTGATCAAATTGTCAACCAGAGGGCACGCCCACACCCTGTAAAATGCCCGGTGAAATGGCCAACATCATGCAAAGTGTCAAAAGTCATGTAAAATGGCCTGTAAAATGGCAAAAAAAATTATTATTTTACTGGACGTTTGACATGTTTCATGAAATTTTACATGCCTTTTTTCAAACTACATGACATTTGTCATGTTACAGGAATTCTTACAGGATCTTGGGAGTAAAAACTAGAAGGGTAGCTGATTTTTTTGTGGGGGTTCAATGACAATTATGTAGTCTTTTCTGGGGTGTAGTATACAAAAATGGAGAAAATACGATAAAACTAGGTGGATAATTGGAGAGAAAAACAGACATAAAAATGCTTGAAGGTAGACTCTAATGTATGATCGTTTTGTGCTTTAATTAGCTATTATGAAGGTTTAAAATTAGCAAAAAGTACCTCCTTTTACAATAAATTTCCTCCTAAACACCATTTTGTAAGAATTTGTCTCAGTTCAAGGGTTTTTCCTAAGAAGGAAATCATATGTAAATAAACAATTCTTTTTGTCAACTACTCGAAAAACGCTGAAAAAAGTAAAAACGTCAACTCAATGGAAAAATTTCACGCCAACGTAAACGATGACTAATGAGTATAGAAATTTCGATATTAGATATTGAGTTACTGCACAAACTGCATCAATTATCGGAAGTTGCGGCACGGCTTTTGCAAGGACAAATGTGACAAATTAACTGTGAAAATTCTGCGATTGTTTTCGGCTACCTATTTTGGATACATTGCAGGCTGCAGCATGTATTGCTCTGCACACACTACTTAAAGCTACAAATATACAAACCTCCCTCGAAATACCCCCCTTCCTCGATTAAACCCCTCTGTAAAATTAATCCCCCATGGACTGAATTTCGAGGAGATACGGTGTATAAAATTTTCAAGCATTGATACCTAGATATGGACAAAACAGTTTTTTTTAATCTGCCGAGCAGAAACCCCCACCAGAGACACCACCAGCACACCAAAAAACGAAACACAATATAAATATCTAAAAATATCACACAAATGCCCATCCTATTTTCACGTTGAAATTTCGCCACGTATTGAAAACCGTCACTAAATACATAGATGTATTTAGATGGCGGCATTTTCAAAGGCATCTTCAAAATGGCTAGCGGTAATATTATGAGCGACGCATGGATTAAGCTTAGTTATGATATGGGCTGCATGCGCTAGGGCACACGCGTTTTAGTGCTTGATAGAACCCGAAACCCGAATTGAAAAACCCGACCCGAAGAAAAAAAAAGGTAGATTTCAAGCGTGTGGTCAGCAGTCTGACAAATATCAAATCATTGTTGTAAAATAAAGGAAAATCTGACATGACATTTTACATGTATTTTTACGCTTTACATGACACTTGACATTTGACAGGCTCTGAAAGTTCCCCCTGGAGCCACTCCCAAACCTTGTAAAACGTCAAGTGTCATGCAAGGCGCCAGAAGTCATGTAAAATATTCTGTACTGACCAGTAAAAAAATATAAGAATTTTTTTCCATCTAAAATTTTACAGGGCATTTTACGGGGTCTGGGCGTGTCACCTGAACCAGCAATGTAAAAAGAACATAAGACCCGGAATTTTTCAGATATTTATCTTCTCAATGGCCGTTTAAAACCGAATAAAAAACCCGAAACACAACCCGGTTCAGTAGTTAGACGGGTTTCGGTTCCGGTTCCCAGCACTAAGCGCGTGCCATAAGTGAGATAAAGGCTAATATAGGGTGCATGATGATGCACCGAGACCGCGCAAAGTTATAGCTTATAGCTCCTTTCATGGCGACCCCCGCGGCACTAAAATGCACACTTTCAGATGCGGTCCATTGTGAAATGTGGCCTCATTCAAATGCATATGAGTTAAGTGAACTGTGAAATCTTATCACTTTGGCGCTGTTATATATTTGACTTTGTAAATATGTCTGAGCTGGTTAAATTTGACAGGTAAAATTCCAAGTATTTGGCTTCGGTAAATTGACGAAAATAGAAATGGGGAATTCATATTGTAAAAAAATTCATGCACTACTACAACTTCCCACTGAGTAGCACGTGATGTGCATGTGATAACAGATGATAGCACCATTTCATGTGCTCAGCGATACACATGAATGAGGTGTTACATATGAATTTTTGACTCATCCACAACAATTGGAAAAGCTTTTGCATTGGCGTGAAAGTTGTTCAAGTTGAGGCAATGTATAAAAGACGACAAAAATATTTTTTGTTGCGAAACGCGACGAAATTTGAACCACATTCGAACTCACGGTGAAGTGCACTACCAAAAACTTTCAATGTCAAGTGACAAGTCAAGTTCCTTAAACGACCAGCAAAAATTCTCAGTCACCTCACCCACCACATTTCAACCAAAAATTTGAAACTTTCCAAAATTCGTCACTTAACAGACCACTTAACACTTAGCGGGCCCGGCCACAATTCCACACTAACCGGCTCAAGCGAAACTCAAACGTGTCATCAGCGCGCATCATTATGGCCCGCACTTATCAGCGTCAACGTGCGGTGACACATCAAAACGGACCCGGGCATCGCGTAGCCCGGAAGGCATAGCGTTTGGAAGTGGACCCGGTTACGACCCGACAAACACGGTTCCGACCCGACAAACCCGGTTCCGACACGACAAAATCGGTTCCGACACGACAAACCCGGTTCCGACCAGACAAACCCGGTTCCGACACGACAAACCCGGTTCCGACACGACAAACTCGTTATCGGGAATCGAGAATGGTTCATCGGGTTTGCGTCGGAATCGGGTCAGTTATAAACCAACGATTTTGTCCACATTTTTTGTATGAAAAGATTTATTATTCTAACACTACAATGTCAACATTTGACATTCATATTTTTTTGATTTTCGATATCGATATTCTGTACTTCAATGGCAAACCTCACACTAGTTGACACATGTTGAAACATAGTTACCGATTCCGATTCCACATTCGAGTCGGGTAACCGGTCACGATTCTACATTTGAGTCGGGTACCCGATCCCGATTCCACATTCAAGTCGGGTACCCGGTCCTATTCGCACTTTGAGCCGCGTGTCATATTCATATTTAATCTATGCATATCGAAATTGCGCGCGCCGACGACGAGACACTGGTGAAGTCGGCGCGGCTAAAGTAACTTGGGTGGGTTAAGTGTTAAGTGCGGGGATGGTCCGGCCGTAAAGTAAACCCGGCTGTAAAGTAGAGGGTGCTACTTTAGGCCGGGCATCATTACGGCAGTGTTGTTTAAAGTACTGAACTTTTTTCAAAGTAAACGTAAACGTAAAGTATTTTATTTTTAGTCACACCTGAATACAGAAACGTAAAGTAAAAATTTTCTACTTTTACGCTGTGTAAAAGGTGAGTAAACGTTAATATCTGTAAATACTCGTTTTCTGTACTCGCGTACTTTCAAAAAGTACGCGAGTAACTGAGTACCGGTATTTTTTCGGGAGGAAACGTAAACGTATTTACGCAGCACCCGAGTATACGTATTTATCGAGTAAACGTAAATACATTTGTACAACTATGCATTACGGCCGGATTTACTTTACGGCCGGATTTACTTTACGGCCGGGTTTACTTTACGGCCGAGATCTCGCCGTTAAGTGCAAGCTAAACAGCAACACTTGATGTTAGCGGGGATAAGCGGAATAGAGCCACGCACGCAACTGCATTTGTGTCAATTAAAAGTTACTGAATTATCTCATTTCAACTTTCCTATCAGATAGAGCATTGTTAATTTTATACCATGACATTTAATTTTCATCGTTTCTGTTAAGGGTTGATGCTGACAGAAAATTTTGTGTTATTTAGTTGACATTGAGTTGACACGAATTTGAGACGTCAACTAGCGTGTGGGCCCAATGGGCGGAATAGTGGCTTTTTGTGAGCTAACAGAGATCATCTATCCGTGAGCATGCTTAAGAGACACACCGTTTTCCTCTAAATACGCAATTGAATTGACCCCCCCCCCTCCAGGATATACCCCCGTTGAAATTTTATTGGACACGAAAAATGGTGTGTAATGTGGAAAATAAATATTTACAAAGATAACACATACACACAAGACTTAAGAAACGCAAAGTGTCACTTCCCAAAATCGAGATATTGGTCTGTGGGGAAAGTTTTGCCGTTTCCGGATCGTATCCCATTGGATCGTCCTGGATGCTCCTAGCGAGGTTTGAGCCGGGGTCTATCACAGGGGTAGAAAAGGGGGGTTGGGGGATTACCCCCCAAACTGCCCAGCTAGATATCTATCTATCCCGGATGCCGCTCAGCTATCTATCTATCGCGGATGCCGCTCAGCTATCTATCTATCCCGGAGGAAAAATTTTGGGCTACTATCACGTAACCCCCCCCCCCCCCAATCGGCCAGCTATCTACCTATCTGGAGCGATTTTTGAGAAACACGACCCCAATTTTCGCTCAAAATCGCTATTTTTCATACCTTATGGATTTTCAATCCCACAATCACTAATCCATGCGTCTAACTGCCTATTTTCAGCTACATATATTTAGTAGTATATGTGGTTATATATTTACCTTTTTTCACCTACTTTCAACGATTTTTCTCCCTTTTATTCGTTCTATGCCTATATATTGAACCCCAGCGAACCCCGCAGAAAATATTTCAGCTATCTATCTCTCCGGAGGAGCGATTTGCTATAAATATGTATGCAACCCCCCGGAGGGTCGAAATCTAGAAGACCCCTGGTCCATGAATACATGAATAGTGCACCGTTTCCGGAGAAACCGCATTTTCAATGAAATTACAACGTAAAATCAGTTGGAAACGTAAAGTTGGAGACATTAAGAAATTTACGCTCGAATTTTACGTTTAGCTGTAATTTCAGCTTTCATAACCGGGTAGAAACCTCCTTAAAATAGTCCAGGACGATCCAATGGCAGACGATCCAGAAACGGTAAAATATTTCCCCACAGACCGTTAAGTAAGAGTAAATTATAAGTGACAAGTAATTTCACAATTGACAAGTGAGGCAAAAAGTCAAGTGTTAAACCAATTTATAAGTGGCAAGCGAAAAAGATAAGTAAAAATGCAATTTAGAAGTCAATTTATGCAAATTTATTTCTTTGTTTTTTCTTCCAATTTTCATATGTATTTTTGTCGGGTTTTTTACGTTTTCATGTTAATTTGTCATTTGCCTTATGACTGGATCGATGTCTGTAAATACTGGGCTGATAAATTGAATAGTTTTGTATGAACCGAGTACAATAAATACTGTTGTACCCAGGGACGTACGCAGGGGGGGGGCGGGGGGGGGGCGGCCGCCCCCCCCCCTTCCCGGGCCGGACAAAAAAAAGTGCCAAAAATGGCACTTTGTGAAGCGATTTTGTACCCACCTAGCAAAAATTTTGCGCGCGAGCGCGCATTTCCGCACCACACACTACTTATAGTTAATTTTTTACTTTCCAGAGTGAAATCACCACTACAAATGCCCTTAACGTATTACCCGGTACCATAAATTTGGCCACAAATAAGTACTATGTAGTACACGTTGGCGTTGGCGCCAACGCCAATAGGGTCATGGCGCTGGCGCCAATGAATGGCGCCAGCGCCATGGCCCCATTCCGTTACTACAGGAACAAATTTTAGGGGGGGCGCCGCCCCCCCCCCCGTTCGCTGGGCTCCGTATACAATCCGCCCCCCCGCTCAAAAATCCTGCGTACGTCCCTGGTTGTACCCTTAACTTGTATCCTAGTCATTTATATCACGCCGAATAAATTACTAAAGTGAAGAAATTTCATAACGAATTAACATGTAAAATACGAGTGAGTAATCGCATCAATATTCATAAGTTTTATTTATGATGTGATGAGTTTTTCATCGGTAGGATTCACATTTAGAATTTAACCCCGATAAAAGAAACGTAAGAAAATACAAGCGTAAATGACTATCATTTGCTGGACATAAAATTTTGCTTGAACTAAAATTGAAAGGACATTTTTTATCGAAGGTGGTTATTCAAAGGGAAACTATTGCCAAGTGCAATTACGCAAGTGGACAAGTGAATTTTTTGCTAATATAACCAGCATAAGTAAATTTACAAGCGTTAAGTCACAAGTCATATACCTTATTTGCTTGAATAATACCACCCCCCTGTGAGGAAATAATAATACCACCCTTGAATAATTCCCCCCTTTCGGCGTATGATCAATTTGTTGTCTCCAATTTGAATAAAAATTGCATGTTATTTGGGAAACACGGTGGGCTTTTTCAACATTAGAAATAAAACAACAAAATGTGCAAAAGGCATTGTGCAATGTGCAAGAGGCAAAAAATACGAAATACGGCGGAAAACCAACACAATCCACAAAAAAACCCAAAATATTAATCAACTTGTGAAAAGTGCTCAAAACGTCGTTTACACAAAAAAATTACACGTTGTCAAAATTACACGTTGTCGCCGTAAATTTGAAATTGCCGGTATACATATTTAGAGTCTCAGACATTGTTTACGCATTTAAATAGGCAAAAGCTTCCTTTACAAATTCAACGACTAATGACATTGAGCTCAGATTGATAAAAAATGTCTCGAAATTATAGACATTTTCGAATTAAAATTGTTACCTAATGTGCTGCGATGCCACACAAAAACTGTCAAAAGACAAACACTGCAGTCTGCCGTCCACAGTTGTTAAATGTATTTACATTTACTCGAAAAATACATATACCCGAGTATAATGAGTAAATACATTTAAATATACTTTTAAAAAGTACCTGTACTCACCTGTACACGTGATTTTGAAAAGTACATGTACAGTACAATGTAAAATGTACAGTGTACATAAAGCGTACAGCGAATAGAAAAGTGTACAGAAAATGTATTTATTTTTGTAAATTACAATATGTGACATACACTACACTGCTATGTATTTACAGTGGTTGAATAGAATATTAAAAATATCTGGGAGAAGTGCTTTTGAATATACAATCTCTGCGACCAGAGCAAAAAGGCTGCACAAATGATAGAAGTGGAAATGAGTACAGAGAGTGATGACAAAATCTATTATTTATATAGCAATGCTGAAATCCCAGCAGACTGGCTAAGGCATGGGTATCCTAAAAATTGGGTGATGGTTTTATATGGTGGGAATCCATAATGAACAACACACTGTGGCTAACAAAATGTATGTGTTGTTGTTGCAATTTTAATGGTTAAAATAAAGAAACTTTGATAAAATCCTATCATTTTCCTATACCAAAGCTAACTAATCAAAAGAAAAAGACATCTGCTATGTCTTCCAGTGTAAAAATAGCTTTTACATGTAAAAAGTACTCATATTTATATTTTCCTGGAAAAAAGTATTTTATTAATGTGTACGGGTACAAAGTATTTTACACTTCCTGTATTCAGGGGTGAGTAAAAAGTATTTTAAATATACGTCTACTTTGAAAAAGTTGAGCACTTTTAACAACTCTGCTGCTGTCTACACACGCTGTAAGTTACAAATCTCCGACAAAATGAAAAATGTCAGTAGACATCATAACACTGCGCATTATTGGATAAACATATACTTCATACCGGTTTTTACATTGCACATACCGCCATATTTTTTCCAACACTACCTATTCATTTGCAACACGATTCAACACTTTTGCATTTGAACGTCGTTCGTCAGCAAGCTTTGAATTGGGATCGGAACCAGTTGACATTTGGTGCTTTGTCAACTGGTGTGTGTAGGGCCATTTTGACAGGGGCTACTTTTAACAGATAAATATGCTTATGCCATCCTACTTAAATATCACGAACAGAAACAGCCCTAAAGCGGCGCCTTTTACGACATTTTCCACCATACAAATACAAACACAAATCCGGCACCCATCATTTCCCCCACGACCAAATAATTCAATCCGAGCAATCAAAATCAATGTCCCATTACAATTTTGCCAATACCCAAATGAGAAATGTAATTCGCAAAACGGGAAAAGGGGGGGTTGAAACGCGGCCGGCCGCTGCGGGCAGATTCAAAATGCGAAATGGCCAATTTTCGAACATTGCGATAAGCTAAATGCACTGCGCCAACGGCGCCCGGGATTACTGTAGTAATGTAGAATAAAATTGCGCCGCCGCGCCGGCAGAGTATATGTACCTTAGCGCGTGCGACCGACCCGTTTCTCCAATAAGTCTGAACTAGACTTTGAAACTCGACCCGACCCGACTCGACACGACCCGATCGAAAATCATCAGCAACACTGGCAACTGATGAAATCGAATGACATAAATGGAGTGAATTTTCAGGCGACATGAAAGAAAAATGTTGCGTTGTTGCATTCAATTGACGTGGCGTCATTTTGGAGCAAGGTCCATCCATACCCAAACCCGAATACTAAACTGAAAATCTCGAGTGAAATGGTTTCAAATCTGAACTCGGATTCGTTTATGTATATTGTCCGACTCGTGTCAAATATTTTCGTAGTTTTTAGCACTGCAATCATAGCCGCATATGAAACCAGACAGCCTTAGTGAATGGATTTCGCCATGAACCTACAGCTGAAATCGGACAATAGGTTGCATTTGATCATTCGTGATTCGAACCCCCCCCCCCAAAAAAAAAAAACCCACAATATTTTTCCTACCCCCAAAAATACCCCCTGACGCCAAAATATCCCCCCCGCTCATAAAACCACCCACAAACCGTACCTTACGCACATATTAGCGGAAAGCAATGCGTATACTCGGCGGACCGCAAAGTATGCGCCCAAAATTATTTATGTCGTGGTCGATAACGCGCGAGCTGGATACTTATGTATGCACTTTCACAAAAAGAAAAGTTTTTTTAAAGAAAAGGCGGAGTCGCGTACAACCGAGAAATGTTTTTCTCCCGTCACGTTTTTCTCTTTTTTTTGCTGGAATTATTTTAATTTTATTAATGATGACGTCATGATGGAGTGTTTCCTCCAGAAAAATGCATAGCATGCGGTCCGCCGACTATACCTCCCATCAGTGGGACCGGGGGGGGGGGGGCTTCCAAACGTCCCCAAAGTATAAAATGAGCGGCGCGGCGAGGCGGTCGCATGAAATCCATTATTGAATATTCGAGTGCACATGCGCTCGCGCCGCCATTTCAAGTCATTTGCCGAATTATGGAAGCGCGCGGCGCCCGCAATCGCTGCAATAATATAATATTAAAGCATATTGGCGGGCGGGGTGGAAGCGACCGCGGCTTGGTACTTAGCTGGGTGGATATTGGCTGCGGGCCCTGTGCCGGTGCGCATGTAAACCCGGTGCGCATGTAAACCCGGTGCGCATGTAGGCCCGGTTTTCACAATTTTTCAATCACACTCATAGTTTATTAGTAAATCGGTTCACGTAATTTCAATTCTCTATAAAATACACCAAATGGAGTGCCTGTCGCTCAATATGTATGCATGTTTACATACATATCAGCGATTTTTAGTGCCAACGCCAATGGCGCCAGCGCCATGACGTAACCATGTATGTAAAATTTTAGGGGGCCCGTTCAAAAATCCTGGATATGACCCTGCCCCCCCCCCCCGAGCACCGGGTCTACATGTGCACCGGGTTTACATGTGCATCGGGTTTTGGCCATTGGCTGCCGGTTTTGTGTTTAGTTGACGGCGTGAGTGAGTTGAAGGCGGGAACTCGGTTGTTGTTTCGCTACAAATACCAGTTGACCGCCGGTCAACTGGAGCTAGCGGTTAATTGAAAAATAAGCTTCAAAACTAAGGATTGCCAGAGTTTTATTTAAAGTCTGTTTAAAACGACGTTGTTTTTTAAACGCAACTCTCAAAACAGCTTTTTTGAAAACAGTCACCGAAATTTACAGTACTGATTCACTAGTTACCGTATATCCTCGAATAAAACCCCAGGGGAGCCATTTGTTCATCAAACCTTTTTGAATGGCGAGTTTTTCAAGGGGGAGTTTTTAAAAGGGAGTTATTAATGGTAGTAGTTTTTTCGTCAGTGAAATGCATGATTACATTACTCGTATTACTGTGATGTCTACGGAGTATAACAAAGTACGGTAGAAGCAAAAAAGTATATTTAGATTAATTTACTTGACACTTTACTTGACAATTTTACTTTTCAGCTTACTTTTCAGTTTACAAGCTTGAGTTTCACATATCAAATTTTTATCACTTATTACTCAACTTGTCACTTGTCCAGTAGCGAAATTGGAACCCCATTGAAAATGTCAAACAAAGAAATATCAAACAAAGTTCCAAATACCCTCACAAATGACAAATGACAAGTAAAGATAGAATAACCGGTGTAGATGCACATCATAAATCTGAACATTTAGCTGCATTTAGAATGTAATGCCCTGTCAAATGTCATGTCATGCAAATTGTCGAAAGTCATGCAAAATTGCAAAACTTACTGAAAATTTGACATTTATGATGACATTTTACAAGCCCTGGAAGTGGCACCGGCATAAAAGTTTTTTTTATTCTACACAATTTCTAAATAAAAATAACAAAATAACAATATTTTGATCGACTATTATCGCTTACCATAACGTGAAGTTTCCGTTTTCACTCTCAAAATGCATATGGGAATGATAAGAATAAGATATCATGGGAAATTCAAATATTAAGTGCTATTAGTCTTTGTATTAAAATCTGAATAATGCTCGCAGCGCTGTGAATTACAAATCTCAATTCTGATATGAATTAATGACAAGTTTTGAAACATAACTGCATACGAAATGAGCTTTTATTAGATGATCGCAAATGGCTGTGGGAAAATGATATGAATGCTTTAAGTAATCATATTTAATCAAATATCCATTTGATCAAATTCTCACAGGGAGGGTACGAATGTAAAATAGCCGCTCAAAATAGAACGAGAACTGATAATTGCATTTATCATCTTTCCTGATAAAAAA
Source organism: Sphaerolaimus hirsutus (assembly GCA_964036195.1). NCBI lineage: Eukaryota > Metazoa > Nematoda > Chromadorea > Monhysterida > Sphaerolaimidae > Sphaerolaimus > Sphaerolaimus hirsutus. Next base: position 20,410,496 of record OZ038456.1, read on the forward strand.
ATATAAAACAAAAAGATGCACTCTCAAAAATATCCAAAAATAAGGATCTAAAACGCGACGCCAAAAAAAAATTGGGGGCGCGCGTCAAATTTCGTCTCTGATATTTCAATCAAACATGAAAGCCCCCTATCAGTGTGATAACCGGGGCCTCAAAAAAACACACCGCCAGCTAAGAATTTATGACTGAACGCCTATTTATGAGATGACACGCATAAATATTATGAGAAGGGCCTAGTGTTCATTCTGAGAGCTTTTAAGCCGCGCCGCGGAAATAGGGTTGGAAAAGGGACTCGGTTTTCGGGATCGGGATTAGAGATGGATTCCGCATGTTGACAAGTGACACTAAGTGGTAAGTGATATGTGCCATTTAAGTGGTGAGCTCGATGGTCAGTAAATTTGTAAGTGATAAGCATTTTCAAGTAGAAATTTATCTGTCACTTTACCAGTTTGTTTATCTTTCACTTCAGGTCCAAACGGGATTTCTATTGTCACTTTACTTTTCACTTATGACTTTACTTACCACATTAAAAAGAATGTTCATGACTTCAAGTGAAGTTTGGCATGAAATAGTGATCAAACAAGGCTATAAAAGGAGGTTGTTACTTTGGGAGTGATGTTACACACTGTGGAGGTACATGGAAGCACATTACCTAAATATAATATACTACAGCAACATATGATGGCTTATTGCATACTACAGCAACTAATGAAAACAACCACCAATGGCAATTTGTGTGTGAAATTTAATGCTGCGCACAAAATTTTTGCAAAATACCTAGTCATTAGTACTAAAAATTTCGGCTGGTGTTTTTGTGTGTGAAATTGAATGCTTGCGCACAAATTTTTTTGCAAAATACCTAGTCCTTAGTACTAAAAATTTCGGCTGGTGTTTTTAAAATAAAAAAACGTTTCGGACCTCGTTTAAAAAACGTTTATTTTAAATAAAACGTTTTAAAAAACATTGGCCAACCCTAGTTAGGATTAAAAAATGCCAACTTTTTCCTGTGTACAAGATTGGGACTGATTACCTATTTGCATTTGGCACTTGACATGATCAGGATTCATGACTTGTATTTTGCAATTTTTCTGCAACAGGGATTGGGATCAGGTGTCAGTAGTGTAAGGATTGTAAAATGTGAAAAGTCACAAAAATTGATCAAGCCCTGAGAAGAAGAACCGGAAAACCCGAAAGTCAATCCAAACCCGGAATCGAAATCGGAATCCCATTCGAACCCTACGCGCGCAACACACAACGTATAAATACTGATATCTATGGGGCGGGCGGCCCAGCTAGTGCCATTTCTCATTGCATCATATCAAGCAAAAAGGCGCCAAAAAGTGCCCATTTGGGATATTGAAAATGGGCGGCAAAGAAATGGCGCTAATGAAATATGACTGGGGAATTTTCAGGTTGTTAGGATGGGAAGTGCGGTCGATGTTAACACGCGTGTTTACGTATGATTGCATGTTCGAAGGTTTGTACCATACTTTTGTTGATAATCGCTAGGGATATACTCGGTCTTACTACAGTTTTACCTCGAACAAATCCACTGTGCGGGACATGTGAGGGACATGTATTTACTACCCACTCCCTTGAATAACTCCCAAGTCCCAACTCAATGGCAGGATTTTTAGCCAGAAAAAAATGACGAATTTATCTACAATACATACAACTACAAGATTACAGAATGCGTCATGTATGAATTTATTCATGCCTTCACCAGAAATGCATTCATGCCCGTGTGACAGTCCCGCACCCAGTAAAGTGTCAAATGTTAAGTAAAATGGCATGAAAATTTGTCAAATGTCTTTCAAAATGTCAAAAGATCAGTAAAAAATCTCTTCTTTTTTATTTTAATTGACATTTTACATGAAATTTGACACTTTACTTTACACTATACGGGCAATATAGTACATTACAGGCAATACGGTAGCCAGAAAATCAGATGAGCATTTCTCCTTACAAGCCGCCTTGGCCGCTCAAAAAGCATCTGTATGAAGCTAATGCATTTTGATCATAAGCTCGACAATATTATATTTTATTACGGCTCGTTCGTTATCAAACACACAAAGTCAAACGGGGGGTTGAAGAAATCTTGGAGCCACTTTTATAACGCATTTTTCGCGGCCAAGACATTGTTCAAAAACAGTTGAAAATCGCGGTAAACGGTGCAGAGAAAATGGACTATTATAACACGTGACAGATTTTAGGTAGCAGTCCCGCACCCTGTAAACTGTTAAGTGAAGTGCCAAATGTGATGTAAAATCTTCTTAAAAAATTAAAAATACTTTATTTTTGAACTTTGACATTTTGCATGACAATTGACAAGTTTGAATGACAGTTGACACGTTACATTACACTTGACGGCGTGCGGGAATAGCACCAGATGACAAGTGACAATTTACAGGAAATCTGAAACCTTCCCAGAAATTTGTCACTTGACAAAAAGTCGCGGAATCGCATCAAAATACAACTTGTTGCCATAAAATCACACCGAACAAAAGCTCAAGTTCGCTTAAAAATCTCAACGTCAGGGGTGTGCGAAAATTTCGCCAAACAACACTCTGCTAGCATCATTCATTCCCTCGTGATATGCGGTTATTAGCGTCGCTCGAAATACGACCAATAAAATCGCGCCATGTGCCGCGCCGCCGTATTGGCAGTGAATCTCGAAACGGCTGCCGTGCCGGGTACCCGACCCGACCCGAAAAAGTCGTGTCGGGTACTTTTGACTCGAAAAAAACGAGTGTAAAATGCGAGATGCTGAGACAAATGAGAGACAGGTTTTTAACAATATGTACTTTTGTTGAATGCAATTTAAAGCGACTTGTTGGGTGAGAATAAAGTTTCAAAAACTATAAATATTCACAATTCAAAAAGATAAATGATATAAAAATAATTGAAAGTGAATTTGAATGATGCCAAAAATTAGTCGCTTGGTAAAATACCCAACAAAATGATAAACTGAAGATCCAAATTCACGTGGTATTTAATAGCATTACAATACCAGTTCAATTCGCATCAAGTTTTCCCAAAAAAAATTTTTTGACTCGACTCGAAACTCGGTTCGAGTCGAGTCTCGGGTCGAAAATCTGGCAAAACGCATGCATTTCAGGCGGCAAAAAGCTGCAATGCAAAGATAAGGATGGTAGTAGAATAAATCAGAGCATATAATGCCATAATGGCGCGGTGCTAATGTTGGCTAGCCGATATCATGCTTTGTGTATAATGAATACAAATTGCATCATGATACAGTGTCATCTCTGCTTGCTATGAATCATTGGCGATTTTTTTGTAGGGTGGGTAAATTTAAAATGTATGTCAATATGTACACCAAGAAATCAGGTGTCAATTCCGCAAGTGAAAAAGTGCCACGAAAGTGGCAAGTGTTGAGTTCGATAACTATTAAATAAATATGCTAGGGAGTTTACTTATAACTTGACCACAAGTGGATTTAATTACAAATAACTTTGCTACTTGCTACTTGTCATGGCTGGCCCGTCCCAAACCCTGTGAAGTGTCATGCGTAAAGTCTCAAAAAGAATAAAAAATGAAAAAATTTATCACTGAACTTTTGACATATTGCATTACATTTGACACATTTATACATATGACATTTTGCATGACATTTGACACTTCCACGGGTGTGGGAGACCCCCTGATTGTCAAGTGGTGTGTGAAGTGAGACGTATTTTGACATACAAACTTACTTGTTGCTTATTAGCTCACTTATCTCTCCACCTAGAACTCGCCTTTTTCATGCCACTTGACCACTTTCGGTTTCATTTGACACTTTCCATGCAAATGTGACACTTGACAAAATATCTTGTCACTTGACATATTGCGGAAAGGCAACTGACTTCTGCAACATCAAAAGGCATAATTTCTAGGTGGGATAATGGGACTTTAAATGACATGCAACAAAACTGCAACAGAAACACATGTGTAACCACTCAAACGTGTCGTAAAAATTTAGAAAAAAGCAGTTTAAAAGCAGTCTTTGTATTGAAAAGAAAAGATCTTTATACCGAAGGGTACCTTAGAAAATTATGAGCTATTTTGACTGTTTTCATATGTTGCAAAAATGCAAACCTGTTATGGGGCGATAAAAATTTAGGCGGTGTACTAAAAGGAAGTGCCGATTTTGAGCAAAAAAGTGCTCGGAAGAGACAGGTTCATAGATTTCAAAAAAGTGAAGCCCAAAAGCTGACAAAAGGTTCAATGCCGAAAAAAACCCTAAATAGTTAAGTGATTACTGAAAAAAATGCAGCACTGCAGCCAAAAATGTATTTTTTTAAAACACGAAAAATGATACAATTGATAAGTTGATAGGTCAAAATTTACAAGACTCCCTTTGTTCCCTCAAATTTGGGTGTGTCTCGGAAACTATAAAAACTTATCGCAGTATGCAAAAGTTATGTCATAATCATATTTATCACCCCCCCCCCCCCCGGCATTTGCATGTGCACTGTGAATCAGGGGTATTCTAGATTTTGACCATCCAGGGGGTTGGACAGCTGGAAAAATGGGAGGGGTTGGGGAGTTTGGGGGGGGGGGTTCCGAGGGTTTGAGATATATAGGCTTTAGGCTATAGGTTTGAGATCAAGGTGTATAAGGAAGAAAAATGCGAGAAATCGCTAAAAGTAGGTGAACAATGGCTTACTAAAAATAGCTGAAAATAGGCAGTTAGACACATGAACTAGTGATTTTGCAGGTGAAAATCTCTAAAAAAGTATGAAAAATAGCGATTTTGAGCGAAAATTTGGGTATAGTTTCTCAATAGTAGCCCAAAATTGGGGATAGTAGCCCAAAATTTTGCCTCGCGAAAGATAGATAGCTGAGCGGCCTCCCGGATAGATAAAATGGTATGGGGTGTAACCCCCCGAACCCCCCTTTCCTACCCCTGCTCTGAATCGAAACAAAATTGTAAATGATCCGCGAGCATAGCATTAGTTATGCCGATTTTATTCCCGGCCGCGCCGCTAATAAACTATAACAAATGTTGTCGTAAGAAAGCGAAATATAAGAAATAATGATTATGCAAAATGGGCCAAACATGGCGCCGGCTTTTATGGGCTACGCATGAGATAATAATAATATATACATATCCACAAATGAACACACAAAAAATACTCCACAATATCCAGGCTCCATCATAAACTGTAACTTGTCATAAAAATTGACAAGTAAATTGACAAGCAAAGACATGCGAAAAGGCTCAAGCGGCAAAGCATCAAATATGGGCAACAAAATGCGACGACATTTGACATGGATATGATTGCGGAAGAATGGCATGATGCATAATGGCCGCGCCAAGTACAGGGTGGCCCAGTTAAGTGCGGCGAGGATGTTTTTGCACTATTTTAGTTATAATGTGGACAGTTTGTAATGGAAATTTCGGCAACTGATAAATCTGATTTTAACACATTTGAGTTGACCAGAGTGAATCATTTTCGATCTCAGTTGACAGTAGTAGATGGACCTCTCATTCCAGTAAACTAAAATTCGCCCAAAGCTAATATAAATATCAGTTTCCGCAATTTCGGAATGTGCACAATTCAAAAGGGAAACGCATAATTGCAATTGACACACCCTGTACATTCATATAAAACAAATGAATTAGCTTCAGAAACAAGACCCGAAATGACATTCGGAACACTAAATCCGGCAAATTATCGCGGCGCCAGTTTAAGAAAAGCCATGGCGCCTTTTCCTTGGCGCTAGCGCCAGTTCCCAGCGCCAGGCGCCATCACTATTCCAGACACTCGCCGAATTGGCCCCACACACGCTAGTTGACATCGACATCAAATGTCAACTGGTTCCGTTCCTAATTGAAAGATTGCGTTTGAACGTCGTTCGTCCACTCGTCAGCAAACTTTGAATCGGGATCGGCACCAGTTGACATTTGACGTCGATGTCAACTAGTGTGTGTGGGCCCATTGGCACCAAATTCTACCACTTAAGCACAACTTTCCACACACTTAACACTTGACCACTTTCAGAATTCGTGCCAAAATCGATTCCATCGTTCAACCCTATCACCATGGCGTGATATAAATAATATCCATAGGGCGCGCATCCACAATTTATTATGGCTCAAAGTCACGACAGGCGGAAGGAAGCACCAATTGTGGCGCGCCCGCTTTTCATGTGATCATGATTTTGATGATTGCGAAATGATCTCATGCTTTCATGAGGGCTGGGCCCCAATTCAATTGGAAGGTAGGGCGCCGGCACGCGAGTAAGCTCGGAATTTGTGCACATCTGGCCCGCACGCCCATTATTTCTAGTTGACATCGCAAATTCGTGTCAACAGAATGTCAACTAAATAAGGCAAAAAATGTATGAGAGCATCACACTTAACAGAAACAACGAAAATTAAGTGTCGTGTCACAATGTAAAATTAACTAGGCTTTATCACACATGAAGGTTGAAATCACATAATTTACCAAAATTTAATTGACATAAATTTTGATGTCAACTAGTGCGTGTGGGCCCATCCGTGCACAATTTCACGAGCTTACTCGCGTGCCGGGCGCCCTACGTTCAAATTGAAACTGGCCCCCGGATTTTATGGCTCTATGTCGCATGCTTTGATGCGGCTGAACACTGGCGAAAATGGGCAGAAATAGTGATGGAATGGCGCCATGACGTGGGCGCAATTTCAAACCCGTCAAAGTTTCTGTTTGACACCAAATTGACACCATCAACAATGCTGATACCGTATTTCCTCGAATCACCCCCCGGGGGGTTTATTTTTTCAGAGTGGAAATTTTGAGGGGGGGGGGGGGATTTCGAGGGCGGTTATTATTTCGTGTGTTCTGTGTTTCCCGGATCACAAAGTGTAGCTTTTGTCATTCACATTCTCTATACACTATTTTTTTTTTTGGGGGGGGGGTATTTCCAGAGTGAGGGTTATAAATTCATCGTGACCATTTTGAGGGGGGAGGGGATTTCGAGTGGTGGGGGGGACTTCGAGGGGGCTATTTCGAGGGGGGCTATTTCGAGGGGGGCTATTTCGAGGGGGGCTATTTCGAGGGGGGCTATTTCGAGGGGGGCTATTTCGAGGGGGGCTATTTCGAGGGGGGCTATTTCGAGGGGGTATTTCGAGGAAATACGGTACCTAAATGGTAAAAACCAAGAAATGATGATGTTGTTTTCGCTCAATGGCGTCATGTTTCTGAATAGCGCCATGCAAAGATTTTCTTAGGCACAAACCGCCATTTCTTGATGTCTTCGCATCACTAGATAAAAAAGTTCGCCTTAAACGCTGTCAAAATTTTGAAAAATTTCCAACGAACGCTTGCAAAATATCATTACAACCACTGCATGGTCGCTTTTTGGCAGTCACTTTTTGAATATAATTTTTTTGCCATTAAACCTGCATTTTATTCTTTACGAAAATGAACCCGACACATAAGACTCGTAAATCAAGTCAAATTATCGAACAAATTTGCTATACCCCCGTGCTTTTTTAGTTGTGGGAATGCGTTTTTTACTTTGTACTGTGCCGCCGCCGCGACGTATTTAGCGAGTTGCAAAAAAACACTCCACTCAAAATCGTCGCACATTCGTCAACTGAAAAAAAATGCAAAAAAAAATTGGGCAAGAAAAAATTATTGTAAAAATTCCCACATGCATGCGCCCAATTACAAAAACAATTTACATTTACGCGCGTGTCTAAAATATGAACTTCACCTGTCCGCCCGTCACGCTAATATGTCATCGGAAAATATGACAAGCGTGTGAATATGTTTATGGGAAACCTGCGGCGCCGATTTTCGGGAATGGAAAAACGCGTCGCAAAAACGCGAAATTTCGGCCGCGTCAATAGAACACCTGGCGCTAAATTTCGACAGGTAAATAAAATGGTAATTCTGCTTTTGATTGATATCGACTACCGTTTTGTTTCGATGGATCGAACCCAAACACAATTTTAAATACGTACCTATTTGGAATTACATTTTAGATGTCACATATTGATGTGATCGCAGTGGTGGAAAGTTGTCTATTTTAGTGTAGATTTGCTATGCCGAAAGTTGGCAAGGAAGTGATAAACCAGAAAACTTACAAGTAGTAAGAAATACCGCATTACTTCGAAATACCCCCAGGGGGTTTATTATTTCGCCAGCAAAATTTTAGAGGGATAATTCGAGGGGGGTATTCAAGGGGGGGGGGGTCTATTATTTCGCCAGAAATTAACCTTTCGCCTACCACTTGGGCAACCAAAACCTGAAGTGTGCGGTCAGCCGACTGTAGGCATGAAATAACGTGTTTTTTTTAAACGACCGTTTGTTTTTAAACGAAAAAAACGTTAAACGAAAAAAAACATGGTTTTTTAAACTTGAAGTGCGTAAATGCTCAAAATTTTGGCCGAGTTAAAAAACAACAGTTTCGATACCTGTGTTTTAAAAACGTGTTTAAAAGAAACTTTAAAAACGACGGCCACCCCTAGTCAAATGCAAACAAATAATCCCCCATCCAACCCAGAACCCCCCCCCCTCAAAAAAAATCCCCGCCAATGCCGATTCAACATGCAACCGCAAAAACAATCTTCAATCAACTTTAATTCACATGCTCAAACGCCAGCTGGCCCCGATTCCATGATGCCATCGGAATTTTTGGAAATGGAACGGGGCTCATGCGAAATTTCGACTGTCGATCGTAAATTTGACGTAAAATTGAGGGGCGGCAGAAAAACGTGAGAACGTGTCAACAGATTTGAAATGTCCTTTTGTGATTGGCCGGGCGTCGATATCGGGGCTGGATTTTTGGATAATTGTTTTTGATGGGGGAGGTGTTTAGTAGATTGGAGTGGACCCCAGGGGGCAGATCCGCAAATGGCAAAGGACTTATACTTTATTCTTTATTTTACACCTTACACTTTACTTTACGCTTAACTTTCTATTTATCATTTTACTTCACTTAAAATTTTACTATTTCATCTTTACTTGCGGAACTGGCCCATTGGCGCACCGCACACTACTGCAAAGTGTAACGGGAAGTTCGGACGATTTTTGCATGGGTGGAATTCAAAGGCGGAATTAAAAAGAGGGGTGAAATTAAAAATCGTCCGCACCGACCCAATTTTCAGTAGTTTTTTAGATGTGTCGTAAATAAAATCGTCCGAACTGACTTTATAATTCTGCCCGGGCGGAAATTAAAACGTCCGGACCCCATCGTTACACTTTGCAGTGTGCGGTGCGCCAACGGGCCAGGCCTCCTACGCACAAACGCCCGGCGCGCACAAACGCCCGGCACGCACAAAATTGAGCCCGCCACGCACAAATGTCCAGTACGCACAAATCTGATGCTCTGTGCGTACCGGGCATTTGTGCGTACCGGGCAGGGGATTTTCACACGCCCCCCACTTTGTGTTTGCCCCCCCATACATAAGCACCTGGATTACAAGAGTACACGTATATATGGGCAAGAGTACACCTGCGTGTCTTGGCTGCATTGAGTGCTATTGGATCGTGAGTGCTGTTTGATTTGCTGCGGCAGCCAATACGACAATGAGCTAAGTCAACTCGATTTGCTATTATCGCTATTTGCTATTAGCCAATCGCTTTAAGTATGTGGTTAATCAGTATAATTGACACCATTATGCAATGTAGGGCAGCTAAGTTTTTGCATTATTGTAAATACTTGCCCTTCACATCTGCACAAATTGCACATGGGTAGAGACAATTTCACATGAGGGCTGTGCATACTTTGTGTTATGGCAAATGGATACCCATTTTGGGGGTGAATCTTTGCCCGCCATGGGGAATCTTATGTCCCCATGTGCAATTAGTTAATTTGTGCAAAGCGCTGCACTTATGGGAGGTTTATTACAAATGTGCAATACGCGGTTATGGGGAATTGGCAATTCCCCAGCCAGCCAGCCAGGATACAAGCCCCGCCCGCACATATGACCGGCGCGCACAAACGACTGGCACGCACATTGTGCGGCACGCACACAGCTACAGTTTTGTGCATACCGGGCGTTTGTGCGTACCGGACTTTCATTTTGTGCGTGTCAGGCGTTTGTGCGCGCCGGGCGTTTGTGCGTACAGGTGCGGGGCCGCGCCAACGTGTCCATTTTGAGGGGGGGGGGTATTTCAATTTAAGGGGGGTAGGAAATACGGTAGACCTGTTTTGGACACATTTGAGTCAATTAGAATGAAAAGTATGTCAACTAGTATGTTAACAAGTATGTTAATTTTGGCCAACTATCGTCCAAAAGATTCGAGTATCCCAAATATCGCTGTAGTGCGTAGTCACTTTTACCACGGGGTACAAGAGTTCCATAAGGACGCAAAAACGATCACAAAAGACTAAAAGGCACCAAAAAGTTGCAACCGAACCTTTGCAAAGACCAGCTACTAGTGGTAAATATCCCTGTCACCTTCGATAAACAGTCGATTTCCACTTTTGCAGACAATGGAGCCGTAATTGCGCCACAACGGTTGATAAATACTCGATTAACCATGCAAAGCGAATCGATTTGACTATCCGAATGTGAATCTACCATAACCCACCTGAATAACGAACCAAAAGTTCAATTATAGCTTACAGATGGGCAATGTGGGATAATGTAGCAAGACATTTATCGCCCGTCTTATTTTTTAAAAATATTATTGTAACGTTTCGTGTTAGGTTCTCAGATCAATCAGTATATACTCCGGTTACTTTACACCTTGCAGGCGTAATTCCCGCTGGAAGTGTGCCAACGCGTGGTTAACGCGTGCGAGTTTCATAAAAAGATGACAAAATTGATTGTGTTTCATTAACAGATTAACATCGATAATTGTTACATCTTTTTATGGAAATCGTATGATTAAACAATCATTGGCACGCTTCCAACACGAGACATAAATCAGTGCGAGGGCAGAGTATCATGTACGCCGAGTATACTAATAACTAATCAACTAGAAAGTCAATAAAAAAACTAAATGATCAAACGATGGAAACACCTGCCAAAGCATTTTATTTTTTTCGTTTATTCAATTTAAATAACTTCGATAAAACAAAATAAAATACAATTAATCACAACGATGGGTCTTATCATGTGTGCAGTGCATAATGAATTGACCAGGTAACACAAATGATTATAAATATGTACAATACATACATAATTACAATAGTTAAAACGAGTACCTAAATTATAGATGGACATCAATTTCACCAAAAACCTCACTTTTTACCAAAAATTTTACAAAACAATAAAAATATGTGACATCATGAAAAGTGACAAACATTCCCACCATCAAAAAACTGCCATCATCCTAGGCCACTTTAAAAAAGTGTAATAAAGCAATTATTTATGTGAACACAAAATATTTTACCACTTCACCTGAAGATATCATCAAATTTTCAGAATTTGTTGTGATGATGGATTAACTTATCAAAAATAGCAGACAAATTTATAGGGCACAATGAGGGATGAAAGAATAAAAGTATAAACAAATGGAAAAGAAAAATCCCAAAGGAAACAATAACTTGAATGATCATACAGAACAAACAAAACAAAAATTCTATGTGCCACTCACAGACCATGTAAAATGGAGAAAAAAACATGTAAAATGTCATGGTCATGTAAAAGACCCTTTAATGTGTATCCAAATATTTTTTATCGTATCCAAATCTTATGTTTTTGTATCCAAATCTTACTTTTTGACATAACATTTGGATACAAAAACAAGATTTGGATACAATAAAATAATATTTGGATACACATGACACTTTGCAGGGTCTTTTACATGACATTTGACACTTTTACAGGGTCTTTTACATGACACATGCCCAGGGACGTATCTAGGATTTTTGAGCGGGGGGCTGCTTGTTTACGGAGCCCGGCGAGGGGGGGGCTCAGCCCACCCCCTAAAATTTTAGCTACATAGTGGCGGAATGGCGCCATGGCGCTGGCGCCATTAGTAGGCGCCACGCCATGGCGCCATTGGCGTTGGCGTCAGCGCCATGGAACGCTGTATATCTATGTAAATATACATACAAAACAGCAAAAAGCACAACATTTTTAATGATTTGCGGCCACATTGAGCAAATCTGATGATAATACCTTATATCTGGTGAAGAATGCGCGCTTGTGCGCAAAATTTTTTACGCTGACGTTGAAAAAGTCGCATTTTCTGGTCTCGCCCCGGGAGGGGGGGGGGGGCTGCCCGCCCCCCCTGGATACGGCCTGCACATGACATTTTACACGGTCTTTTACATGGCACATGACATTTTACAGAGTCTTTTACACATTACAGAGTCTTTTACACATTACAGAGTCTTTTACAGGGTCTGGGAGTGCCCACATGCAACCCCTTAATACAATCACCAATTATATAACAGGGGAATCTGACAAAAAAATAACTCCTCTGGGGACTCATTCAAGGATTAGCAGTATACCCCCATCCATTTCACGATAAAAAGCATACATAAGAGTATTTTTGCATAAAAACAACGTCAATGTGGATATTGGACCACTGCTTTGAGAATAGCTATTGAATTATTTTTACTGACATCAGAAGAAAAAAAACAAGAAAAACCATAAGACAGGACAAGTTCGAATTAGCCACACAGGTGAAAAATACATTTGGGTAAGAGTTTTTTTTGCTACAAGAAGCATTCAAAATTATTAAGTAAATTCGGACCAGCGATAAGTTTTTTAAACATAAGTCCAAGTATTTGTATATTTCACAAAAAGTTGCAGACAAACTATTTACAAAATTCGCTTGCAAAATTTGGATTTCCCGAGGTTTTACATATCTCACCCCTGGAAAGGCGAGGGTGCAGCCCCCACCAGACCCCTTTTCGGTGTAGATTTTTTTGCATAATTTGAGTGTTGCACAATCATATTTTAACAAAATATTCATCACATTCTGTGCGCAATAAACCATGGATTTTATGGGGGACAGCCTTAAAAAACCCTAAATATACAGTGAATGTAAACCTGAACGCTTACAAAACATATTTACCTATTCGGATTGGTTTTCTTTTGACAAAACAGACAGAAATCAGGGTTTTTTATATAAAAATAAACAAAAGTAAGCAATTTACAGCTGCAATACAGAGAGAATGAACTAAAATATAAATAAAAAGTCAACCACAATTAAATGAAGTAAACTTATGTTAAGATAGCCGACCTATGTATCTTATTGTAGCAAGGTAAACTCATCACCTACCGTATTTCCTCGAAATACCCCCCCTCTCGAGACCACTATGAAACAATCACCCCCACCTCGAAATACCCCCCCATATTGAGAGTAGGGAGAACGTACATGACAAATACTGCAGTTTGTGTTCTGCGTAGTGCAGAACACACGTTAAAACAATGTCGTAATCACGTTAGAACAGTGTTTATACCATCTACGTACTACTATTAGTCTACAGGAGTCTATACATGTCAGTTATTGATGCATTTTTCTACCCCAGTGTACGTCACAAACGACGATTTTGTACTAGGATTTGAAAAAATTTCTGGCGAAATAATCCCCCCCTCTCGAAATACCCCTCCCCTCGTTTAACCCCCCCCCTCTCGGGACAACTATGAAACAATCACCCCCCGGGGGGTATTTCGAGGAAATACGGTACCTCATTACTTCAGCGCTTATTGTGAACACAAGTAGGTATGCATAATGTAAATATTTGAGGGCAAAATACGTAACATTTCTTATAAGCTTTGCTTTTGTATAATCTAGCATTGGGACGATATATTTACCATGCCGGCTGACGATCCACTTTTTGATATCGAACATCGACGTGAAAATATAGATTTATCAAAAAGCACTTTTGATGTCCAAAATCAAAAATAAACGCCGAAAATCTCGAAAAATCATCAAATATCGACATCAAAAACCTCAAATCGTCCGAACTCTATCAATTTTTTATCGTGTGAAATACTCAACAAAACAAATTCCTACGCGAAGTTTTGGTCCCCGATCTTAGCGAAATGGCTCCGGATTATTATCAATCTAGAGCTGAAAGCAGAAAGCGATATCGATTCCCGGAAAGCGCCTACGCGACGACAAAAATAAATACAACGGTGATTTTAGTTACAAAATTTACGAAACGACAATAAAATACTCCAGAATATGGGTTGACACAGCAGTTGACAAAACTGGAAAATCCATTTTAAATAACTTTTAATAACGTAAACACCTGATTTCTGTTCACATTAGCTTGTGCTGAGGGAGGCCAAAAAATAGTTTGTTTTCGTCAACTAAAACAACCGGTTTAAAACGTTATTTTTAGTTGACCGTAATGCGGCGGTCAACTAGTGTGCGTAGCCACAAATAACCTAATTATATTCGCAAAATATGTATTCAGTTGTAAACACCTTCCCGGACAAGTTCACCACCCATTTTTTTTATTTCACTTCGGTTGTAATATCTCCGTCTATGGTGGTGTTATAAAGCTGAAACTTTGAATATAGAAAGTTGTAACACCCCCTACTCTGCTTAAATGGGGGGGCGACTCCCTACAGGGTGTGTTGCCCTATATGCAACAATTTTTTTGGTGTTTTTTGTGTCGAAACAAGTTCACCACCCACTTGATTAGCTACACTTCGAGGGCCGTATCTCCAGCTTGAGGGTGGCAGAAAGCTGAAATTTGGGAGATGTCTTGCCAACAACCCCTCTTACAATACCCCAGTGGGGCTGCCTGCCTGCGACCCACTACAGTATGCGTTGCTGCATGCACAGTTGTTCATTTTTTTTAAACAACCCAAGTGTCCAAACAAGTTTGCCACACAACTGCATTATAAAAAAATGTTGTGAGAAAATACCTGATAGAAATTGTGTCAGATTTGAACCCCAGTTCTGCTCATTAAAAATTTTCCAGTAGGGCACACACCCCATCCCAAGAAACAGCAGACCAAAAATTTCACTGTAAAGCAATTTTTTTGTTTCACGCTTAAAAAGTTGGTTTACAAAGTTCACTAGGGAAGGGTCCAAGGTTCAAAGTTACATAAACAACATGGCCTCTAAAATGCCTAAATAAGGAAATATATTTGGGGTGAAAATTATGATGTCATAATCACATCATCACAGGAACAAAATTTGACAAAATTTTCACTTTTTCATTCACCCCAAATAAATTTCCTTACGCAGGCATTTTAGAGGTTATGTTGTTTACATAACTTTGAAGTTTAGACTCTCCCCTAGTGAACTTTGTAAACCAACTTTTTATGTGTGAAACAAAACATTGGTTTAAAGTGAAATTTTTAGTCTGCTGCTTATGGGATGGGGTGGGTGCCCTACTGGAAGAAATTTTAATGAGCAGAACTAGGGTTCAAATCTGATTGAATTTTATATCAGGTATGTTCTCTCAACATTTCTTTAAACAACATTTTAATGCAGTTGGGTGGCGAACTTGTTTGGGAGACGTGGGTTGTTTTAAAAAAATGAACAACTTATCTGCTACAACCCATGCTTTAGTGGGTTGTCGGCAGCCAGGTATTGTGAGAGGGAGTTGTTTGCAAGACATCCCCAAATTTCAGCTTTCTATCGCCCTCACAGCTGGAGATATGGCCCTCGAAGTGTAGCAATCAAGTGGGTGGTGAACTTGTTTGGGACACCGAAAAAGCCACAAAAAATGTTTGCATATGGGGCGACCCACCCTGTAGTGAGTCGCCCCACCTCCCCCCATTGATACGGAGTAGCGGGGTGTTAGGACTATATACCCACCAAATATTAGCTTTATACCACTCCCATAGCCAGAGATATTGCATCTGAAGTGAAATAAAAAATGGATGGTGAACTTGTCCGGGAAGGTGTTTAGTAAATATTCAAGTTATTATTGAACACCCACTACTCAAAAAATTCTTATATAAACTTGTCGAATACGTTTTTTAATTGAATTTTTAGTTTATCACATGCTAGGAATAACCAAGAGTCTCTTAGCACTTGATTTACCTGGGACGAAAAGTAATTGCTTCAAGGGGCAAAAATCCACACTACAAAAATATTTTAACGTTTTTTACCCAAAATGGATGAATGAGTCGACGCGCATGTTTATTTTCATGTTGATTAAAATTTTGCATTTTTTTTGCAAACCAGTGTGTGTATAAAAAATCCATTCAAAACCACAAATTGAGTTTAAGATTTCACGTCAAAAATTTTGACAGCAGAAACATGATTTAAAAAAAACGTGAACAGGCGCGACGACTCGATAAATTTCGGGTGACAAGTGAACGATCAACTTCCAGGGGCAAATTGTGGTCAAGTGACAATAAAAGTACCACGCGGTAGAATATTATAAGGTAAGTCAAGTGACACTGACCAATTGTACATGACAACTTGTAAAGTTGGCTCCAAAGTTGGTGCTAAGTCCACAAAGTGACAAGCGCTAGAAGTGGTCAGTAAAGTGGCAAGTGAAACGCTAAACTTCAAATAAACTGACAATTTTACTTCAATAACAAGTAGATTTCCCAATGGCAACACTTGGCACTCTACTCACACCAATGTCACTTGACACTTAACGTCACTTGACCAACATACCCAGCCCCAAACTTAGAGCACTTTTTCACTTGTGCATTATTTTGAGCGCGCCTGCCGCATAGGAAACTGAACTGTCCTGGGCCGATCTGCACCGGTTCGACTGGGAATAGTGCAAAAAACGCAACTCTGCTTTGTGGTTGTTCATTTGACGAAAGTGCTCGGCTGCCTGCGAGTTGACGGGTTTGTGAGTTTATTTTTTTTGTTGAATTTTTCGTTTTACAGAAAACGGATGTTGGCTAGGATGTGGGACAGCCCCCCCCCCACAGAAAAAAAGGAAAGATTAATTTCAGCTAGTGTTCATCTCGAGATGTGCAAATATATTTTACAGAAAATATCCGGTCAAAATTTGGAATCAAAATTAGCATCATGTGTAAAATTTTCATTTACCTCAAAAATCCCGGTCCCAATAATTACGGAACACACCAATTTGTGTAGCCGGCATGTAGCTAACAAAATTAATTTGGGTACCCCTGAAACCACCTCCAATCACTAAACTATCTATCTGCATGATGATGCAAATTTTGAGCGATAGCCCCCCAATTTTCACTACAAATCGCTTATTTTTGTTTTTGTTTTCCGAAACCTTATTTCCGAAATTTTCAAGACCACTGTAAAAAAATCGCCAGACCTGTAGCATGACTGATATGGGATGGCGGCCACAAATAGTGTTCTGTGTCCGCTTCAAGTATTCATTGAAAGCACCTGGGTCCAGCGACTCGATTATCGACATGCCCTGCGAGATAAAATGTGCACATTATTCAAATGGGTTCACGGGTTCAAACATGGTTGACTTTTCGGGATCGGGATAAGGGTCCCGGGGTCACAGGATTGGGATTGTCACATTTCGGGATCGGTATCTGGATTGAGGCATCGGGACGACTGAGGCTTTCTGTGCATGTAAACCCGGTGCGCATGTAGACCCTAATTTTTACTCAACATCGCTAATTTTCATACCTTTTTATATATTTTCATCTTCAAAATCACTACTTCATGTGTTTTTTTGTTGCATATGTGCTTATATACCCATTCGAAGTAATATTTCACCTACTTTTAGCGATTTTTCTACCTTTTTTTCTACATCTTGAAAAAGCCTATATATTGAACCCACTCGAACCCCCAACCTCCTCTCCCCCAAATTTTTCCAGCTATCTTTCCATCCAGAGGAACGATTAGCCATCTATCCAACCCCCTGGAGGGTCAAAATCTAGATTAGCCGTGACATGCACAGCGGGTAAACATAATCCGAATCCAGGGGCCAGACTCAATTAAAACTAAAGCGTACAAATTTGTAGCGTCTTACGCTCTTGTTATTGAATTGTGGCCTAAGTAAAATAACTTCAAGACACACATGCGTACCGTTCTGTCCATGTCCTCGATATACTGGTGTATTTCCTTGTGCGAGCTGCGCTCGTAAGGCGTGAAGTGGAATCGACTCCCTGCGGTGTTGAGAGGAAATTTTTTTGGTAAATATGGATTTGTCGACTGATCTGGGAATATTTTGTTTGCTACCAATGATGTGAAGCGACTGATTCAAAAAAGAACAGTTTTAAACAATATTTCAAATTAAAGGCGGAAAAGAATTGCGCAGTTTCCATTGTAAAAAATCTAGTGTGGCATATCGACGGTGCTCAGCCAGACATTGTGTTGTCCAATTTTTTTTTGTTTGTACGTAGGTGGATTTTAACACCGTTCAGATGTGTTGGGGTTTGGGCTAGGGTTGGCCGATGTTTTTTTAAACGTTTTTATTCAAAAAAAACGTTGTTGTCCGAAAAAACATGACGTCCGAAATGTTTGTTTTTTTAAAAAAAACATCGGCCAAAATTTTTAGTACTAAGCACTAGGTATTTTGCAAAATTTTTGCGCGCAAGCGCGCAATTTCACACACAACTTGACATTGGTGGTTGTTTTCGTTGGTTTTGTGGCATTTTTAGTATCAAAGTATCCATTTATATGTGCTACCATGGGTTAATAAGCCGTCATATGTTGCTGTACTATATAATATTGAGGTAATGTGCTTCCATGTACCTCCACAGTGTGAAACTTTACTCCCAAAGTAACAACTTCCTTTTATAACCTTGTTTAATCACTATTCCGTGCCAAACTTTACCTGAAGTCAGGGACATTCGACTATAAGGCGATATACAAACGATATGTCGGCAAAAAATGGATTTTTTTTGACACAAATCACCACTTATAATGCTATCCCATGGCTCCACAGCCATTATATGATCATATATAACATCACAGAGTATTGCCACTGTCTGATATACCTATATATGTTGACACAATGTAATATCTGGGAGCTTTTAAAAAAAAAAACGTTTAAAAAACATCGAGTTAAAAAAACGTTTTTTTCCAACCTTAGTTTGGGCCAATGTAAACAACAAAATGGGATGATACGTAAACATGGTCGATCAGCCCTCGATGTTTTCTGCCCCCCCCCCTCTCACCCAAAAACTATTTCTCAACGAAATCGTTCCCGCATGATCACGGAACTCATCTTAGCCACATTCCAGCTCTAGCAATCATCACACAAATTTCAATTCCAAAAGCCCCCCCCCCCCGAAGAAACCCCCCCACCTACCCCAATGACAAAAATCCGACGACACCACAAACAGGTTTGTCGGCTCGGCCAAGTACGGCGCCAATATGCGCCCGTAGCTCGACTGTCTCGCCGGGGACAGCGAGCCCACCAGGATCGGCACTATGCTCACTTCCGGACGGCGTCTGCGGGGTTGGGGGATAAAATGTGAACTTTTTGATTTAAAAATGGTTACACAAGAAGGGCTGGAGAGTTTGCGTCCTAAATGACGGGTGTTTTGGTCGATAACGCGTGAGGAGGATACTAATGCACGCGTTTTCATACGGGGGGCACGCTGGGAGGAGGTTAAGTATTTCGGCTTTTTCAAAGTATAGAAAGCACAAAAAAATTGCTAAAAATAGGTTTAAAATGGCCAAAATTGGTTAAAATATGAATATAGCTGAAAATGGCGATTTTGAAGTTCAAAATTGTCAAAACGAAACAAAATTTAGCAATTTTGAGTAAAATTGGGTAAAAACCGCTTAAAATTATCTCCACATAAATAGATAGCTGAGCGATTTGGAGCAGGGGATAGGAGTAGCCAAAAAAAATCGCCTGGAAATAGATATATAGTTGCTCGATTTAAGGGTGGGGCTACCCCCAGCCACCCCCTGCATTGGAGACCCCTGGTAAATTTACAATTCTTCCAGAAAAAGGTAAGGCACGCTAAATGTCACAAACAACCATAACTGTCAACTAAAACCCACCATTTCCACGGTAGGGTGCTGTAGGGCAACCCCCCACCTTCCACAACCACCCCCCACGCACCTGCCGAGTATCCTGGCCAAGTAGGGCAGGTGCATCTCGATCGAGTGCTCCGCCTCGTCCGTGGACATGTCCATCGTGTCGAACGCCCCAGTCGACAGCAGCTCAGCGTTCACTGCGGTCAAGGGGGGTATGTTGGGGGTTGATTGAGGGGTGGGGGTTGTGAATAGCGCGGAATTTAAACGGCGTCGGGGTTTTTTTAAAAAGTGATGGAATCCTTCCGCTTTTTCAAAAAGGGTTGAAAAAAGCGTTGGCCATCCCTATTGAGGGACTATGGACTACTCTAAAAAGATTGAGTTTCCTGATCGGAATTTAGCTAATTAAAAATTAGAAGCTAACTTAATGATTTATGTAGGAAAAACTGACATTTGAATTTGAAGGAAAATTTGAAATTCGACTACACTCGGATACAAATATGTACCCTTATCTCATCCAAACAAAGACGCAAAGCAACACAGCCACACAAAAACAGCACACTTATTTCACCAAAACCCCAACCCACAAACCCTCCCCACCCCCACTAACCCCCCTGATCAATAGCCAAATCCCCCAGGGGGGTCTCATACTTTGCGCACTTTGTCAACGCGCATCCAGCCAAACACACGTGATGGGAGGGGCCCAACACAAAGACACGGTGCACCGAACAGGGGTCCACTTGTTTGTAGGCGTGTGCCGCTGTGGCCCCGCAGTAGGTGTAGCCCGCGTGGCTGGGGGGTATTTTGGGAGTTGATGTTGATGATGAATGAGATTTTGAATGTTGATGTGGAAAGTCGATGTCGATTTGTTGATGTGGAATCGATATTGGATGATATCACTTGAAAGTCACCTTTTGTTTTGGGGCGTGAGATAGCTGGATATCTATAATCTACCAGGGGAAGATTCTGAAACTAGCATTCGTATACAGAACCCCCCCCCCAAACAAGAAGTAAGAACATTATCTCTTTGGATTTACATTTGGGATTGGATGGAATCGGCATCCCAAAAATCTCGGGAGATTTATATTTTTTAATATTCAAAATTCAAAATATTTTAGTTTTATTTTCCTCTAGATGTCGAAAGAGATATCAAATTTTATTTTGTAGGAGAAAATATAAAAAATATCGCACTTATGATTATTTATATTTTACAGGTTTTTCAGATATTTAATTTACATTTCCCTCTACAGCATAATTCAAAGCTTCAGTGTGTTGTGCCAAGTCATAATTGACAAGCATACAAGGCAAGTGACAAGTATTTTCAGTAACCAATATATATACTTGTCACGTGACACACCACCTTTACTTTTCCCATCACTTGTCACACATTACAATTAACACCAGAACCCACCCCACCCCACCCCGAAAAAACAACAACTTAACCCCCCCACCCCACCCAAAAAACAACAACTCAACCCCCCCCCCCAAACCCACGGTGCAATAATCGCCCTAGCAGGAGCATGCTGCAAGCGAACTGCAGCCAGCCACGCATCTAGGCAACGTGCCAACTCTCGCCCGTTATCCGTGTACCAGCTGCCCGCGTGGGTTGCCCGCCTGGGTGGGTGAATTGACTAGTTGGGGGGGGGGGTTTACGGGGGGTGTTTGGAGGGATGGGACTATATGAGGGGCGTGGAATTATACAAGGGGGAGGGTTTTGGAGGTACTGAGTCACCGGAACACATAGTCATTGGCACCCGATGCTCCAGCTATCTATCTATCCCAACGCAAAAATTTTGCATACTATCGTAACCCTCCCACCAAAAAATCAGCCCCTGTGTAGGTAACTGGAGAGACTTTTGAGCAATTAAACCCAAACTTTCACCCAAAACCGATAATTTCCACAATTTTCCCCCAGTTTTACCCTTGAAATCATTAGCCTTACCTTACTATCCGACCCGCACGGTGCCGCACCCCCAAAAAAACCCGACCCCCATTTAACCCCCCCCCCCCCAAACACACCTGCTAGGGCCCGACGAAGTATTCATCCCACTGGAAGATGGCGCTAAAAAGCCACTTGATGAAGCCATTTCTTTTTGAAAAGTGACGGCTTTTGCCCGTTTGCCCGACTACCCGTTTGAATGTGTGCCCGATGCCCGACAAATTTATCGGGCACACTTTTATAGAGGTGCGGTCGCTTTGCGAGACGGAGATCGTGCGATCCGCTGGTAGTACCTGGGATAATCGGGTATTTTTGGGATTATAGGGAGGGCTGGAATTACTTTTCCGCCGCGGAATATTTTTTCTTTTTTGTGAATTTATACGGGTCGATAAAAACGTCAAAATATCCAAAAAGCTGCGGTAAGGTGAAAATTGTTCCTTAACGAATCGCCAAAAAAATCGACATAAACAAGACATCAGAAGCTAGTATCGCAGTCTTGTAAAATGTGAAGAGTCTGGAGAAATTTTCTCGCACTAACCGGGTATTTTTGCACTTTACAAAACCTTTTACAATTCTTATCTCACATTTCACACTTTACATGACATTTCACAAAACCTATCACATTTCACACTTCACACGACATTTGACACGGATTGGAACTGGGCCCAGATCAATACAATAAATCCAACACAAAACACGCAGTCCCCAAGGGATCGCATGCAATGCGATTCCCGCACGCTTACAATAAGTTTTTGCCGCCTTGCCGCTCAGGGAAAATCAATAGAAAAATTATTTCGAAACAGCTTAATTGCGTGAAATCGGCCGAAAATCGCCAGAAATGACTGAAAAATGATTGAAAACAAACCCGTATGGTTTGGTAGCACCTTGATAGTACTTTCTCGATTATAAGCGACCTTCGCAAGCCGTCAACTCCGAATTATTGATTTTTCCGACTTAATTCGGCTGTACGATCGCTCCAAATACCGATTACCCGCCAATGTCGCGACAAAATTCGCTTTTGGAAATGCGTTTTGTCCGAAGAGTTTTTAGTGAAATAATCGCCCGAATGTCAGCCGCTCCCCGTGCGGGCAGCTGCGAGAAAAATAGACAAAAATCGATTTTTTTCCACATCTGACGGCAGTTTGAGGGGATCGAAATGACTATATAAATTTGCGGCACTTTATCTGATTGGATTGAAGATGAAATCGCGTTCTAGTTGACAGAGTGAAATTTGCGGGGGAAAATTGTTTGCCCACTCTAAATGGGGCACCATATAAAATCAAGTGACACCGGACCTAGTTGAAAATGGAATAAAACAGAGTTAGAATCGAAATTGTGAAATTTGTGATTAAAATGGGAAAATATATGTGTAAATCTGAGGAGCATTTTAAACTAATTGAGTGATGGGCATTTTTGGATAGCAATTTCAATGAAACTAAACATCAAATGACACTGGGGCAGCGAGCATACCCGCTCAATGCTCCCGGTATGCAGCTGTGAAGCGGCTGCACTTGGTTGGGTGGTGGGGAAGTGGTATTTTTATTATGGAGTATTTATATGGTGCATTGTGCAGTGAAAATTGGCGATATGCATTTGTAAATATGTTGTTGTTTTTTGCAAAGTCATAATTGAAAAGTCATAACTAAAAAGATCCTACCTTAAATTGCCCAAATCACACAATTTTTTGCAGTTTTTCCATTGTTTCTTGACTAAATTTGTTTGAAGTGACTTTTGAGTTACACACATGCCTCACTGGAAAATATTCAAATGCATATTGCCAATTTTCAGTGTGGTGTGTCAATAAATTTTTTTTGTTGAAAATTTCTAAAATCTGAAAAAAAATTTCCTTTTCATTGATGAATTTTTGAAAGAAACTTGTTGTTTTGTGTTTCTTTCTGTGGGGTCTGTTTTAGGACACCAATAGCCACTGAAGCTGTGACAATTTTTGTACTGTGGAGGCAAATAGTGGTTTTCAGTCACATTTCACAAAAACATTTTTTTAAATAGAATGGTTAAAAAACATCGGCCATCCCTAGCAATGATTAAATATTTTGTTGATGTGCATCATATGTGATGCTCTTGTATGAAAACATAGGGCATGCTCTGTACAGGGTCAGATAGTTAGGAGCAGAGTAATAATGTAAATTCATGTTGTACCTGTAATGCCTTCCAATTACAATGGGCAATGCTCACCACATGCTCCAACAAAATTTCCTAGTGCAGCTATTTAACAGTTTTCATAGATGCACCACACACTGAAATTTTGAGCTGTGTTCAAATGCTTATTGGATGTGGAAGTGAAACTCATATCTTCTAAAAATTCTAATCTTTGGATGAATAAACAGACCCATCAAGAAAGTCAGGAATTTCTGGTCCATTAAGTAATTTGCATGTAGGCCTAACTTTTTTCTTTTACCGTATTTCTTCGATCATATTGACCGCCAATGTATTGTTTCACAAGCGGTTTTGGGGGGTCAATGTAAACAAGCACGGCAATGTATTCGAGCACGGCAATATATTTTTCAGATCGTATTCGTCATTTACGTGCATTTAGTGACATAAGTGCAAATCATTGTAAATTTGTGACATACGCTGCACAATACCGTATGAGTAAATAGCGAAAGCAAAACATAGGCAGAACAGACGGTGTGCATATGTATGGCGGCGAACATCAAGACATGCATCAGATCATGCAACGTCAATTTTGTTCATACAACAATGTATTCGAGCAGGGCAATGTATTTTTCAGATGCCCCACAGACCTGCCAATGTAATCGAGCAAGCCAATGTAATCGAACACGTCAATAAAATTGAAGAAATACGGTATACATGTTTCCACTTGGTAGATTTTATATTTCCACATTTAACTTCACCTTCCAAAAAATGTTTGAATGCATAACTCAAGTATGGTGAATTATAAACAATTTACTCTGAGTGAACAACCTAACTGAATGCACTCATCATTCATAATGCTACATACAAAAGTAATGAGGAGCTAGAAAGGAGCACAATCTGTAAACAATGATGCAAATTAGAAAACTCAAGAATTTTAATAAACCAATAACTAATGAATAAATCAACTAATAACCAACTGACTAATAACAATCAAATTAATTAACCTAAAACCTTAAAAACTCACATCCAGTGGTGGGTCTACTCAATTTCAAGTGAAATACAATTTCATAAGACATCAATTTTCCATTTCAAAATACAATAGCCCTCACATCCAATCTCAAACCAGGCGCTACAACAAAACGATACACATGCGCGCACGTGTGTATGCAAAGGGCTGGGGAGGGGGCAGCCATGGGTTATTGCGTATATACACAGCTGAGACTTTGTAGAGTACGGGCCAGACCAGACCCTAATGTGAGAGCGGCATATTTGCAGCTGAATACTGGCGAATAAGTGTCCATAATCGAGTTTATAAAGTGGGCAACTTGACCACTTTGTCTCGGTAAAGTGACAGTCGAAAAGTGCCCAAAACGGATAAGTGGCGTGTTTTTTTCATTTCAGAAATCACTGTAAAATGCGGAAAGAGTACACACATACGCACGCTAGCCAGCGATGCGTACACTACGCGGGGTCGATACATTTTTTTCCACCCACCCAACCAAATGCGAAATTGGTCACACTGCAGTGTGTTTCACTTTCAAATGCGCCCCCCCCCCCTTTCTTTGTTGTTGTGTGGTTATGATATGGGGGGTGGTAGTTTATTTTTTTGCACTTTAAAGTGCCCCATTTTTGAAGGGTGCCCACTTTTTATGTTCCCTTTTTTTAAGATCAGGTTCATTTCTTGCCATAAGTGTGATTTAGTGGACTGATAAAATTTTATTTTATGGAAAGACAAGTGCATTTTTACGGGGCGGTATGTATGCCTGGGAGCGGCTCAATATAAATACTGTAAATAGTATATGCTTGAGTGGTTTGCTTCAATGCAATAAACTGATAAAAATGCAGTGAAACAAGGCAAGTGTAGGCAAGGTATTTGCGTTAAAGTACATAAGTCCTCCAAGACAAAAATGACATCTTTCATTTCTGTTAACCTAATGTTTTTTTAAAGAAAAATGCCAGTAACAGAAGTGCACATTTCAGAAATACGTAAATTATGTCGTTTTTCAATACTTACAGAGTTAATTCTGGCTCACATGTCTTCATATACAGTTTTGTGCATCAATATATTGTACCCATGTTTTACTAAAGTTCACAGTGTTTCCATGGCACTTTTTTAGTTTTCAGTACATTAGTTTCATGTTTCATGTTTGTCATTTTACATAGAAGATTATAGGCTTAAAGTTAATATATTCATATATTCATTAGTTTTACGTTATTTTCTTTAAAATTTTACCTTGACGATGTGTTCATTTCTGTGTTTTAATTAACAGTTGCTATTGAGATTATTTATAGTGTTTTGAAGCCCAGTCAATTTCCTTTTTCATTTCCAGCTGTGATGTGACGTTAGATATAAAAAGATACCGTATATCCTCAAATAAGACCCCAGGGGAGTTATTGAAGAGGGGGGGTTGTTTTTTTCCTCAGAACTTGCACTTTATTTAATGTATAAATGTATTTCATCAACTTATGTAATCCAGGTATTTAACAGTTTAACAACAACAAAAACACGGTATTCATGCTAAAATTTGTGTTCATCAGCATCCAAATCATTCAAATACACATTGTGGATACACATATCAAATTACTAGAGAGGGGGGGGGGGAGTTGTTCAAATGGAGGAGTTATTTTGTCCTCACCTGGACAACAGGGGGAGTTATTCAAGGGGAGGTCTTATTCAAGGATTTACGGTATGATATTTTCAGTTTGCATCCCACATTTTCTTGTTGAAACGTTTGAAGTACCATATTTCTTCTAATAGAACACCTCCACCCAAGAAAGTGCCTAAAATAGATTGACAGGTTTTGACGGTTTTTCTGTTGAAAAATTATTGGATGTAAAATCCAAGCGAAATTGGTCAAGGTTTTCAAAATACAAACAAACATTTTGATTTGCGTGTATTTGTGTCCAGAACCTCCAGAAACTTTGTTACCGTATTTATTCTAATAGAAGGGCAGGTCTACAATAGAAGGGCGTCTCCAATAGAAGGGCGTCTCCAATAGAAGGGCGTCTCCAATAGAAGGGCGTCTCCAATAGAAGGGACTTAGTGGCTTTGGGTCATTGATTTTGTGCTAAATATTTTAACATCAAATGCTGAATGAACTGTATG
Source organism: Sphaerolaimus hirsutus (assembly GCA_964036195.1). Classification (NCBI taxonomy): domain Eukaryota; kingdom Metazoa; phylum Nematoda; class Chromadorea; order Monhysterida; family Sphaerolaimidae; genus Sphaerolaimus; species Sphaerolaimus hirsutus. The sequence continues at coordinate 20,437,405 of OZ038456.1, forward strand.
TATTGAATTGAATTCAAATGAATTGAATGAACTGAAAAACCTAAGCAGAACTTGAAAAAATTGCCTGAATACTTGACGAAAAAAATAGAATGGCGGTCTCCAATAGAAGGGTGGGTAAAAAAGTTGATGAAAAAATAGAAGGGCGCCCTTCTATTAGAAGAAATACGGTAAATGGAAGAATATACCTAGGCAGATGAGTTTGAACAGTAAACCCTAGCAAAAATTCTAGCACCCACCAAGCAGAAAGTGTATTCAATTGTATTTTACTGTATTGTATTGTACTCCACCTTTTACGCCAAGAACAAGAAATATAAAATACAGTATTTCCTCGAAATACCCCCTTCAATTAACCCTTTTTTCAAAGTATATGTAAACGTAAAGTATTTATTTTTTACTCACCCCCTGAGTACAGAAAACGTAAAGTAATTTTTTTACTTTTACTCACGATCATGAGTAAACATGAGTAAAAAAATACTTTTACCCCTAGAAAACGTAAAAGTGAGTTTTTTTCGAAATTTTGCCCCAATTTTCACCCAAAATCATAAATTTTCTTACCTTTTTGACAATTGCTACTTTCAAATTCACTAGTTCGTGTGTTTTGCGCCTATTTTCAGCATTTTCCCCACTATTTTTCGTTTTTTTTCTTCTTTCTTCTCCATCTATGCCTTGAGAAAGTCTATAACAAACTAGCAATCTGTAATGCGTTTTCTGTACTCGAGTACTTTTAAAAAGTATACGTAAAAGCGAGTACAGGTACTTTTTCCAAAATATACGTAAACGTATTTACTCAGTACTCGAGTATACGTACTTTTTGAGTAAACGTAAATACGTATTTACAACTATGGAGTAGGGTTCAAACGATATATCCTTTCGATATCGATATTCAATATTCGATACGATGTATCGTCTGAACGCCAATCTGGAGATTTTTTCTATTTTTATCTATAGTTTACAATGTCCTTATTGACCTATTTTTAGTCATTTTTCACGTGATTCTATTTTTTTGAAGGAGTGTTTCATTAAAGAAGCGTTGCGTTGGTTACAGAGGTTTAAAAATGTAAATTCATTCAAGACTTTTGTTTCCTGTCGTTATAATACTCACGCCGTTACAATATTTACATGTTTACATTTTTGATAAGGGTTGCTGAATGTAAATAAATGTGGCCACGCAAACTACTTGGTACACCAGTGAAATTTTGGAAACTCAGTCTGTTTTGTACATATTTGAGTTCACCACAATGAATTATTCTCCCCATTCTGGGTAACAGTAGTTGACAGACTCCCCATTCGGGTAACCTCAAATACCGTATTACCTCGAATTATCCCCCCTTGAATTAACCCCCCTCGAATTAACCCCCCCTCAAAATGGGCTTGGGAAATAATAAACCCCCCCTCGAAATACCCCCCCCCTTCCGAATGATGTACGTCATGTACATAATAAATACGTCATGTACGCAATATACATGATGTATATTACTGTAGTAAATCGTGGTTTGTGTAGGTACCGTATTACCTCGAATTATCCCCCCTTGAATTACCCCCCCCTTGAAATACCCCCCCTAAATTTCGGCTGAGGAAATAATAAACCCCCCCTCGAAATACCCCTCCTAAAATTGAGTGTAACGTGAACGTACATGACAAATACCGCAGTTTGTGATCTGTACTATGCAGAACACACGTTAAAACTGATGATTAAGTGACGTTAGGGAAGGGTTTTTGTGTATATACAGTAATATATGCCTATAAACACATATAAATCTATGTGATTGTTTGATTTTTCTACGTCTGCGTATGGGGTCTTTCCGAAAATTTCTGGCGAAATAATAGACCCCCCCCCCCCCCTCGAATAAACCCCCCCTCGAATTATCCCCCCTCAAATTTTGCTGGCGAAATAATAAACCCCCTGGGGGTATTTCGAGGTAATACGGTATCTACGTTTTTATGTCCAAATAAATCCTGTTTGGACACATTTATTACCGATTTTGGGTACGCAAATGCCTACTATTTACTACGATCCTTACGAAAATTTCTGACGAAATAATAAACCCCCCCTCAAATTTTGCTGGCGAAATAATAAACCCCCATGGGGGTATTTCGAGGTAATACGGTATGTTCAAAACATATTTATGAGTTTACCAATTTTCTGTGGTGTAAATACTAGTGTGCGCATCGCCATATATTTTAAGTTTAGGCTGGACTTGTTTGCACGCTATACCATCCAGATTTTGCGAATGTGATACTACTTTAATGTTGTCTATAACACGTTAAACAAGTGACAAATTAGTAAACAGCTCTAGTAAACACATTGTGAAAAATTTGTCAACGGAAATACTTATTCTACTATTATACTTAAATACGTATTTCTTCTAATAGAATGGCGCCCTTCTATCTTGTTCATTAACTTTTTTTACCTGCCCTTCTAATGGAGACACCCTTCTAATAAAGACGCCCTTTTATTTTTTTCGTCAACTTTTCAACCAATCTTTTTCAAGTGTTACGTCACAGATAGTTCATAGAATGACGATACATAGAGTTCATTCAAAATTTGATGTGAAAATAGCTCAAAATCAATGACCAAAGACACTAAATCACATGCGCTGACATTCCTATATTTTTTTTCTGCATTTGGCATAATTCCAGCACTTTGTGTACCTTCTATTGGAGACTGCCCTTCTATTTATTTCGTGGCCCAAATCAAATCGAAAAAGTGTACCTTCTATTGGAGACGCCCTTCTATTACCAGAACCGCCGTTCTATTAGAAGAAATACGGTAATACAAGTCGATGTTGTATCATGCAGAAAAATTATGGCGCACATGAGAATTTTAGCATTTTTACATTTGACAGATAATCTTTATTCCTATATTTTAATAAATTCCTTGAAAATGTATCTTTCACGGTACCTTTCATAACGAAAGCAAAATAATTGCAGCTAAATAATAGCGCTAATAATGAGCGGACCACATGCTTTTCAGAGAATTGTTATACAATATTTAGATCAATTTGGTCAGGTAAAAATCTCACAATATTTTTTTCAGAGGTAGTGAAATCAATGAAAATTTATGAGCAAAAATTGTTTTGGTTGTTCATTCTGATGGGATATGGTATTTAGATTTCGCTGCAATGGGTGTGGTCAGTATTTACACTATAAATAGTCTTCTAGTCATCAGCTGCTGTGGTGCTAGCAAATCTCATAGGGTACAATTAACTATAAATAGTGAACAACACTGAAGCGTTTGCAACATAAGTTTTTTATAATATACCGTATATCCTCGAAATACCGCCCCCCCTTGAATAAACCCCCTCGAAATACCCCCAGATGTTTTCGAGCTGAAGAAAAAATACCCCCCTCGAAATACCCCACCGTCTGAAAAGATGTACATCATGTATGCAATGTAAACGTAATGTATGTACCGTATTTCCTCGAAATACCCCCCGGGGGGTGATCGTTTCATAGTGGTCCCGAGAGGGGGGGGTTAAACGAGGGGGGGGGGTATTTCGAGGGGGGGGGGGTTATTATTTCACAAGAAAATTTTTGAAAACCAAGTACGAAATTGTCGTCTGAAACGTACGCAGACGTCGAAAAATGCAACAAAAACCGCCATTTATAAGGTTCTGTAGACTTATATTAGTATGTAGATGGTGTGTACACTGTTCTAACGTGACACCGACATTGTTTTAACGTGTGTTCTGCACTACGCAGAACACAAACTGCCGTATTTGTCATGTATGTTCTGTTTACACTCAATTTGGGGGGGGGGGGTATTTCGAGGGGGGGTGATTGTTTCATAGTGGTCTCGAGAGGGGGGGGGGTCAAACGAGGGGGGGTATTTCAAGGGGGGGGGGGGGTATTTCGAGGAAATACGGTATGTAATGTATGTAATGTATCACATCTATGTTAATTTGTTACATAATGTGATAATATCATCATTAATATCATAATATGTGATATTTATTTGGGCACGTTTATTACTGGTTATGGGTATGTAAAAGCGTATTGTTTACTATGAATTTCACTAAAATTTCTAACGAAACAATAACCCCCCCAAAATTTCCACTCTGAAAAAATAAACACCCTGGGGGTATTTCGAGGAATTTAGTATGAATTTAGTATATAGTATGAACAATGCCCAGTATTTACAAAAAATGTCATTGTGAAAAGTGTCTGATAAATACTTTTTATCACTTTTAATACTTTTTAGTCACCCATGAAACATTCACACTCATAATACTTGTTTTTTTCAGATGTATGAAGACTAAATAATGTAATGCACGGGAATTGAATCCAGTGAAATGAAGTATCAAACTGTGTGCCAAAAGAATGGATCAATTAATAGTTCTCTTACTAATCGTGTCAGGGTGTCTAATAATTTTTGTATTTTGGTTGATTGCTATTGCCATGTGTCCAGACAAAATGACAAGGTGGTTGGCGGGTCCCGCACCAAAAACCAAACAGATTTATATTCATGGTGAGTTACAGCAAGTACCATATTAAATCAAATAATTCCCATGGGAGACTATTTTTTCATTATACTTTTTTGAGGGGGGAAACGTTTTGAGGGGGGAATTATTCAAGGGGGAATTATTATTTCATCAAAATTTTTAGGCATGTTTCATTCAACTCATTTAAAGTATGCTTTAGTAACACAATAACATGATATTTTTGTTGAAATTGGGCATGACAAAATGTATCATAAGCCTTAAAGAGGGATTATTCAAGGGGGGTGACTTGTTTCTCACTCATCTAACAGGGTGGAATTATTCCAGAAAATACAGTAAATGTTTTTATGTTCAAAAATATATTCAAAGCTCATGCACAGATGATGCCATTGGTGGTGATGTTGCTGCGGAGAATGGACCCCAGAACCCAGGATCCAGACAAAACAGCTATGACCACCAATACAGTTACCTGCCAGCCAGAGGAAGTTCAAGTAAATTCATAAGGAACTGCACTGTAATTTGCAAACAAATATTTGCCAGGAACTTGACAGTCTAATTTAGGTCAACAGCTATTGATGTAAATATATACATATGCAAGTTGACAAGATAGAATGTTTGTAATGATATTTGTGGCATGCATCTGTACAAGCACATGCATCTAGTCATGCTTCTATTTGCATGCATATTACCCATCCTGGTAGGTCACATCAGTTAAATCATGAAGCTCACTTTCAGCTATATTTTTTAGTAAACTGCAAAAGAATGCCAACAACAATTTGAATCTCATCCAAACAATTTTCAGCCAACCAGCCAACCAATCAGCACATCCCTCTGATGCACATGGAATCATCAACATCAGGATCATCCGGTACATACTACCCATCAACATCAACGCAACAGCCAGGTACAAGTGGGTCACATGGAATCAGACCAACATCGAGTAGAAGTCACACATTGCTGGAAGCTGGCAGAACTAGTTTGCCTACTGTGAAGGAAGTTGGTTATCTGGGTGTGGGTAAGGTATGAATAACCAAATAATTGACAGTAAATTTCCTACAAGCCTTTAAAGAGGGGTCTCCTAGATTCTGACCCTCCCGGGGGTTGGATAGATAGCTGAGTGGCCTCCAGGATAGATAGATAGCTGGAACAAAAAAATTATTTGGGGGGGGGGGTTGCGGGGGTTCAATATATAGGCTTTTTCAGGGTGTAGAAGGGAGAAAAGGGAGAAAAATCGCTAAAAGTAGGTGTAAAATTAATCAAAATGGGTACACTAGAGCATATAGTTAAATAGGAACAAGAACTAGTGATTTTGGAGGTGAAAATGTATAAAATGGTATGAAAAATAGTCATTTTGAGTGAAAATTGGGCTATCGTTTCCCAAAAATCACTCCAGATAGGTAGATAGCTAAGCGATTTGGGGGGGGGGGGTTAAGGGGTAGTAGCCCAAAATTTTGCCTCAGGGATAGATATTTAGATAGATAGATAGATAGATAGATAGATAGATAGATAGATAGATAGCTGGGTGGTTTGGGGCGGGTAACCCCCCAACCCCCCATTGGAGACCCCTGCTTTAAAGTAACATAAAGCAAATGTTCCAGCCTCAAAATGTGTTAATTAAATGCACAATGATATTTGTCAATAATTACCAATCACCCTGCACAAGCACATTCCATATCTCTTTAAAATATTTCTTTCACACACAATCTCAGGTAGCTGGCAATGTGACCCCAACTGTTTTCAATGAAAGCAAAACTGGAGCAAAGGGGAGTAAACTTTTTACATTCGAGACTGAGAGTATCACACAAGAAATGTGCTCACAAGAGATTACAGGTGGCAAAGAAGTTGAGAGCAAGAGTTCAAGTGTAAAAGACATTAAGGATGAAAAATCTTGATAAATTCACACTACAAATGGCAAAGTGTGTTTTGGTTGTACATATTTATGTTTAGTTAGTGTTTGTATTACAATCCCTTGTGTTTTAGTGTTTATTCCTGATTAGCTATTTCTAGAGTTCTACAGGTTCAGATAAGTGTGTTATGTTTGTGTTGTTGCCCAGATATCACTACTGTAAATATTAAGACTTAATTATTTACACATTGTTTGAAGATAAATGATCCACTTGTCACACTAAAATAGTTTTCAACCTGGCCAGAGGGCCCCAATTTATATAAAAAAATGTTTGAAGCACAAACTGTCAGAAAATACAATATAAAATGATTGTCTATGCAGTATTTTCTAGAAAATAAGGGCAGTTCTACTTGTTTACATGTAAGCAAGGCTCTATACATATCAGCTTGTGTGAAACTGAGGCTTTGAACTTTCCAAATATCACACCATTCACAGAAATGCAGCACATGATTTTGACATATTTGCCACATCGTGACAAGGGTTGGCAAAATCTCAGAAAAGAATAAAAATAAAATAAAAATAAAATGGAAAATTGAAGAATAAAATTTAAAAAAAATGGAAAATTTCAAAATAAAAATAAAAATTGTATAAAAATTCGAATTTTTGTAAAAATTTTGTAAAATTGTATACAAATTCATATTTTTGTAAAAATTGTATAAAAATTCATATTTTTTGTAAAAATTTTTTTCTGTTGTTTATAGTTCAACCTGTTCATTCGCGGAGCTGGGGCAGTCCCAAGCCATGTAAAGTGTCAAAATGTCACATGAAATGGAATGGAAAGTGTCAATTTTGATGAAAATGTTAAGTAAAGTGTCAATTGTCATGACAAATATAAATAAAAGTGGAAACTGTAAAGCAAATTGTATCCAAATCTTATCTTTTGTATCCAAATCTTGTTGGTTTTGTAACCAAATCTTATGTGAACATTTGGATACAAAAACATAAAATTTGGATATCAAAATATAAGGTTTGGATACCAAAACATAAGATTCAGATACACAATTTACACTCTGCACGACATTTGTCATGACAATTATACTTTGCTTGACATTTGAGATGCCAATTGACTCTTTACTACATTTGTCATGACAATTGACACTTTGCATGATGTTTTACAAATGCGCCCAGCACACTCCAGTAATCCTTCTACTGAAAATGCAAACCATTCTTATCGATACTTGTAATTTAACACTTGCAACTAGCTAACAATACATACTACATGCAACTTTTGCAATGTAATGAATAAATTTGTCACACGTTTTTCATGTTTAGGTCTAATTCACACATTTTTCTGACCTTGCATGCAAGATTCTGATTTTTTGTAAAATTTCTGTAAAATTTTTGTAAATTTTTTGTAAAATGGTCCATTTTATTATTTTATTATTATTTTGGAATAAAATAAAATAAAATAAAATGAAACAAGAATAAAATTAAAATAAAATACATTTTTATACAATTTTTATACAATTTGTATACAAATGATTTTTATAAAACCAACCCTGATCGTGACAGTCTATGGAATAAAAAAGTTGTGGTTATTTTCTGTACTTGAGTAATGATGGAGTTCCTTTTTATTGCACAGACATTTGTTCATGAAAAAAGTCAGCAAAAACCCCCATTAGATCAGGCCAGAATCTGCTGTCTTCCAACTAAACTGCACCCCCCATTATTACTATTAGTAAGTGTGATTAATGGATCATCCCATGCATGTTAGTGCACTGACGTTTTTACTTCTGCAAAATTAGAGTGTGAAATTTTGCATCCCATTCTGTGCTTGCAACATAATTTTCTTTGGTAGTTTTTTTTCTAGCTACTTTGTGAGCTTTGTCATTTCAATTATTTTGTTTATCACGTATTTTGGGTAACATGTGGGTCTCACAATAATCATGTATTTTTACTCAAGGAAATTGCTGTGCTTCTGCGTGTCAGTGCTATTCATGTTTGATCATTTTGAATGGTCTTCAGAACTTTTTACTTCAATGGACACACATACGCTAATTGACATCACAAATTCGTGTCAACTCAATGTCAACTAAAAAACAATTTTTTTAAAGCGTCACACTTAACAGAAACAATGAAAATAAAGTGTCACGATATTGAATTATCTATGCTCTATCACATAGCAAAGTTGTAATGACATAATTCACCAAAATTTAGTTGACACGAATTAAGTTGACATCCAGCGTGTGTGGTGCCAATATGAAACCTCTGTGAAATGAAATTATTTAAATGAAAATTGTCATTGTTAAATAGGTGTATTTACATACTCCTACCATGACATTTTTGACCTGTGTACCTACAACCAGTTTTGCCATTTAAGCTACCTGCACATTTGTGCCATTTAAGATATTCATTTTTGAGTAAATATGTGTATGATTCAAAAGCTTATGTGCTACATGTATACTCGGCGGACATGATACTGTGCCCTCGCACTGATTTATGTCTCACGCTGGAAGCGTGCCAATCATGATACAGCATGCGATTTTTGTATAAAATATGAAAAAAATCATTGTTGTGAATAAGTTAACGTATAGCGTTATAACAGAAATGACTTTTTTCAACGTTCTGTCAAAATCGCATGTGTAAAAAAATCGTTGGCACGCTTCCAGCGGGAACCACGCGTGCAGGGTGTAAAGTAACTGGAGTATACCACTTCTGAATTGTACTGGTTCTCAAGAATAATTCATACTTCATAAAAAATGTTTGTCATAAAACTTTATTATATTTTTATACATCTAAATCTAATATTTACATGCATATAATGAATGTTGCTTGAAAAATCATGCAAGGACATCAAACACTAAAAACACATCACAAATAAATATATTTAAGTATTCACTTCAGTCTATGTCCACAAATAAAATATCAAAGACAAATCTACTAAAAACGCTAGAAAATCTTTCCCGGATTCATAACATCATTTGGATCAAGCACCTTTTTAATCTGCCGCATGACTTCAACTGTTTCCGGTCCCAATTCAGTTCTCAAAAGTTTCATTTTGCCCATGCCAATTCCATGTTCACCGGTGCACGTGCCGCGACTACTCAAAGCGTGACTGAAATTTGTTCAAATTAGTTATATTATACTTGGCGGACCGCAAAGTATGCGCCCAAAATTATTTATGTCTTAGTCGATAACGCGCGAGCAGGATACTTATGTATGCAATTTCACACAAAAAAAATTAAAAAGAAAAAGGCGGAGTCGCGTACAAGCGACGAATGTTTTTTTTGTGAAATGGTTATTCTTTTTTTGCTGGAACCATTTTTATTTTATTCACGATGACGTCATGATGGAGTGTTTCCGTCACAAAAATGCATAGTATTCGGTACGCCGAGTAAATATAAGTAATCCTAGGGCATGTATAAATGGAGTGTGTAGAAATAACTGTCAATACACAGAAATTCGAAAATTACCACTAATGTCAGTAATTGATGGTGTATTGGAAGCTATTTACTGCATTTTCTGAAATTACCCGCACCCTTGAATAAAACCCTATGTCCGAGAAACCCGCGGGAAAATTAACCCCCCAGGGGGATTTAAAAATTCAAATAAAAAAACTCACTGTGCAATAGCATTTGATAACCTCACGGCTTCAGTCAATTCTTTCTTATCACCTGGCATAATGGGGAAAATTACATGGAAATTTCCATCTCCCACGTGGCCAACGATGCAACCTGTATACAAAATGCAAATGCAAAATATGAAATTATGGGAAATTTGTAATAAGTAATTATTTGCACAAATACTACTGATTTTACAGATATTATACCATTTGAAAAATGAAGAAAAATTTCCCCGAAAATTTTGCCTCAGGACAATGCATAGATTTCAAAATTTGTAAATTCAGATTCTGTATTTTGCTGTCAATTTACAAGTTATGCTAATATGCTGTGAAAAAGTAAAATATTTTGTCCACAAATTCTGCCAAATAACGCACCAATCAAAGGTGAACTTTCGATATCTGCTTTAGTTTTCAACAGCACCCCAGTCAACTCGGATATTGGCACACAAACGTCAGTGACAAGTGGCTGCAAAATGTTGAAATGTTTTTGCTGTAAAAATCTAACGAAATGCCAACCCAGGTCATGGCATTTTTGAGGTTTTTTTGTCGTGACTTTGACAGTTAAATTGCTGAGTTTGGTGTTAATGATCAAAAAGAGCATTAGTAAATCATCGTCTAGGTATTTTGAATTTACATTTTGTGAAACCACCCCACTACATTTTCCCACATCTTCATACCTCCCACATTTTTCAAAAATTGCGCCCTGCTACTTTTCCCTGTAACGGAAAATGAAGTTGACCCCCACCCCATTAGAACCCCCCCCCAGAAATCAATGTCTCAAACAACCCAAAAGCACCTTAGAACCCGGCCGCAGTGCCAACGCAGCATAGAGCACATCATGCCTGGCTTTCCACAGAACGGAACGTTCTTCGGGGAGGTTGGACCAGCGAAAGTCGCTGCCTCCGTTGGTTTGGCACAGAGTTTCTGGATGTTTTTTGTGGTGGTTTAGCTCAGTGACCTGTTACTATGCACGTGTGGTTATTTATGTCTTATGTTGGCAGCTTGCCAACGATAACTAATGTGTGGAAGTTCTGCAAAGTAATGGGACAATTCATTCCTGATAAAACGAAAACGTTAAGTTTAAATAGCACCAACAATTTTTTTTATTTTACGATAGTCGCATGTATTCACGAGTTTTCATTGGCACATCGCCAACGTGAACCGAGCATGATGTGCCAAGTCGGTTCGAAATGTTTAACATTAAAAAAAACACACACACAGCTAACCGACAAAATCAGTTTGATCTTTTAGTTCATTCTCAGATCGCCCATGAAATTCAAGGAAAAGTGTCGGCGCGACTTTATAGTCAAGGTGGCTGTACTGATCGCATGCAGACATTTGAACTTCATCGAGTAACTCTGCATGAAAATAAATTGGCAGGGATCCAAATACTTTAATTATAATAGACAGACACCAATGGGGGTGTGTTCACCCCAAACAGGACATATGTACTCTATTTTCATGTGTTCCAAATTGAACCTAATTATGCACTTTTTCACTTAAAAATAGCATATTCAACTGAACCATCCCGTAGCCCTCAAAAAGGTTTTTGTGTGCATCCAAAGCTGATTGGCCTATTCCACAAGTGAGTAAGTGTAATAAAAGTAAAGTAATCATTAAATCAATTAATTAATTTGCTAGGTAAAGTGACAATGAAACGCATAAATGACATAAGTAACATATACTTTCAGCACTTTAGTTGCCACTTGTCCACTTGCAGAAGCGGCACCTGTGGAACAATGAAATGAACCAATGAAAGAATTTTTTTGAGACCCCCTTAAAATACCTAATCTAGCCATGGGTATTGCGCACTGCAAAATTTGTGTTACAGTGGTCACAGCGCCAGCGATATCTTCGAATGAACAAACCGCTGATGTTATCTGAGGAAAAAAGTGCTATTTTATTTTCAAAGGTTTTTTTATTGTGTCCAGTTAAAAGTTTAATTTAACCAGAACAAAAGGTTTTGGAATGAAAAACAGACCATTTCAGGGATGGCGTGCAATTTCAGCGTCGCTTCCGTGATGATACCCAGAGTGCCTTCGGAACCGATGAACAAATTTGTCAGATTATATCCAGCTGATGATTTTCTGAAAATTAAATAAAATCACAAAATAGCCACTCACAATATTTTATCATAAAAATACAAATAAAAAGCGAAAATAAAAAACCAACGGCGGCGCTCGCTCCTTTCCTCTGGTGTGCACAAGTTGGCCATTTGCCAAAACAACCAGGAGCCAATTTCTAAGTGGACAAGTGTCGATAAAACTGGTATTTTAAGCTGTAAGTTAACCTGAGAGAGAGGGGGTAATTCGAGGGGCTCATTCAGGGGGGGGGCTTATTCTTGAGAGATTTTTATTTCGCAGGACTTTTCGTGGAGGTTCATAGTAAAGAAAAGGATCTTACATACCTAAAACCTGTAATAAATGTGACAAAACAGGATACCTACCGTATTTCCTCGAAATACCCCCTCCCTCGAAATACCCCCCTCAAAATGGGCACTATGAATTTGTGGTCCGGGAAATGCATAACAGACGTTCAAAACACTTACTGTGTTACGTTAGAACATCGTTTATACCATCTACATCCTTATATAAGACTGTAAAAACTTATAAGTGGTGGTTATTGTTGCATTTTTCACGTTTTTCTCTCAAAATTTTCACTCTGAAAAAATAAACCCCCTGGGGGTATTTCGAGGAAATACGGTATATTTGGACATATACGGGTATGTCTAAACAAACTATACCTACAGTATTACCTCGAATTATCCCCCCCTTGAATTAACCCCCCTCGAATTAACCCCCCCTCAAAATAGGCTGGGGAAATAATAAACCCCCCCCCCCTCGAAAAAACCCCCCTCCGGAATGATGTACATCATGAATGCAATGTACATGATGTATTTATTACTACTTATTTGCATCGCAGCTACTCTTATACGCTCATTTGTGTAGAGATGTACATCTATAGCCCCAATATAACCTATATTCTCACATTTATTACCGTTTTTGTGTAAGAAATAGTGTATTCTTTACTACGAATTCCACGAAATTTTCTGGCGAAATAATAAACCCCCCCTCGAATACCCCCCCCCCCTCGAATAAACCCCCCTCCCCTAAAATTTTGCTGGCGAAATAATAAACCCCCATGGGGGTATTTCGAGGTAATACGGTAGTATATTTAGATATGTGCAGCTGCAAATCGACAGCAATAAATACATCATGTACATTGCATACATGATGCAAATCATTCAAGACGGGGGGGGGGGTGTGCATTGTTTCATCAGCAGGCTCAAACCTGGGGTTAATTCAAAGGGGGGGGGGGGGGGTTAAATTCAAGGGCTATTCCCCTCACCCCACTCCAACCATCCACCACTTCACTCAACACTCATCCCCTTCTAAATCAGCGCCTGCAAATTCAGCACGTTGTGCCTCATGGTGCCGTACTTGAGCGCGTTGGTGCCCGACGCCTCGGTGGCGCACATGCCGCACAGGGACGCGTCCGCCCCCGGGTCTGGAAGGCGGAGTTTAAGATTGGGTCGTCCCGGTTTGAAGGGTGATGGATAGGGAAGTTGGGAATTGGGGGATGTAGGAACACTGGTTTTTACACGAAAATTCGGAAACTCAGAAATCAGCTTAGAACGCATTTGAGCTTTCTACAATGAGGTGGCCGTCAACTACAGTTGACGGGAGATTAAAAATGACGTTTCCTGGAAAACTCAAAAACCTTCAAAGCTCATTTATGAGTCTTTTGAAATTTCGTGTGAAAACCAGTGTGCGCAGGGCCAATGAGATAACTTCTAGAATAGGTGGAGCGCATTTTTCACAAATTTACTATCTAAGCTTTTTCAGCGTCACCTGCCCCTTTGTAAAGTGTCACATGTCAACACAGCACAATAATATGGCAAGCTCGCGTAGTGTAGTGGTTATCACGTCAGTTTTACACACTGAAGGTCCCAGGTTCGAGCCCTGGCGTGAGCATGTTTTTGCGTAATTTTGTTAAATAGTGCAATTTTTAGTCCTATTACCGAGACCGATGCACTGAAAATTACTTTTATGGGTCGGGTAAACGGGCACTTGCACTTTTTACACAACACCCTTGAAGAATCCAAAAATTGTCATATCCGGTAATTTTCGTTTATCTCGCGGGAACGGGTGCCCTGGCTACGTTCTTTCTTTGAGATATGGCTCATCATCCCATTTCCAAAAAAAAATAAAAAAAAAATACAGTGCGCAATAACCCACCTATAGGAAACCACAGACCAGTGTTGCGCAATTCATGGTTCAATGTGTTTCGCGTTACACCGGCTTGAACGGAACAGACGAAATCTTCAGCGCTGATATTCGTAATTTTGTCCAGGGAGGTCAGGTCGATGGACACTCCTCCCAGGGTGTAGAAAAAGGGTGTTTTGTTGGGGAGAATAAATACAAAAAATAATAATTCTTTGCTCAAAAATAATATCATACATTTTTATTTTGCCTCCACACTTTGTCTAGGGCCGAAATTTGTAAATACTCAGAATTTTTTGAATTTTAAATACAGAAACTGAAAAATCAGCTATCAACGTCTTGAGTTTACCGGAATAAAACTATTCACTTTGACTGTCAACTCGGATGTGTTTCAATCAGACTAAAACGACGTGTTTAGACCAGATTTATTAGACTGTACAATTACACAGAAAAATATTCAATGTTCTGTAAATTTCACCGCTGTAAGGCGCCCCACAAAAACCCACATAACAACAAACTTGAAAACACCCAAAACGAGCACACTACGCTTTAAAAGTCACCAAAAAAGTCCACAATGGTTACCTTCAGCGCATTGACTCCGCCTTCCAGCCCGGTGCCAGTTCCAAAAGGCAACATTGGTACTTTGGCTTCATTGCAGATTTTGGCTATGTCACAAACTTGGGTAACACTTTTTGGTGTGCACACAATGTCGGGGGGCATCCATCTGGGTGGGGAATGTTGTAAATTGATGGGCTCTGATAGTGGCGGAAAACGGGGGTGCACTGATACGCACATCTGCCCGTTACGCACATTTGCCCGTTTTTTTCACTTGACACTTTTTTAAGTGATTTTCAGATATGAGTGAAGTGAAAAACGCTGCGCAATGACATTAGAGAACTTTTTTCACTTTACTCATATCTGAAAATCACTTGAAAAAGTGTCAAGTGAAAAAAACGGGCATATGTGCGTAACGGCCAGATGTGCGTATCAGGCCTGCCCCGCGGAAAACAACCTTCCTAACGCCACGCCATGCCCAGACCCTGTAAAATGTCAAGAGTCAGGAAAATTGACAAAAGTCATTTAAAATGTTGTGAAAAATGTCACAAGTAAAAAATATTTTTTTAATATTTTACAGGGCATGTTCCATAAGTTTTGACACTGCATGACATTTGGCATATTACAGGGTATGTGAGTGGCCCTCGATAACTTGCATGACATATGATAAGATATCTGAAATTGTAGAACAATTTCCCGTATTAAGACAATTGGCGACTTTAAAAATCAATCCAAAATTGCAGTGGACATTTGAATTGACACAGGCCAGTTAGACCACAGCCCGCAACGTTACAAATGTCAATAAAAATAAAGTTTTGTCAAAGAAATTTTGAATAACATTGACAAATTTGTATGATGGGGTACACGACAGTTGACACTTTTCTGTTAGCTTACACCTCGTTTTCACACGGTGCGGGACTACACACAGCAGAAAAAGAAAACATTTAAAGAACACCAACACATGCCAACTTTCATCATGGGAATGGTGTTCCCTCACTGCATCAGCCACACTAACTTGGCTAGCACCCAATACACTTTCCAATCGCGGCACTATTTTCGCATGTGAAAGCAATGCTGGTATATTTTTGGCTCGGTGCCAATAAGTTGATAGTGCCCGTCAACCTTTTGAGGGTGCTTATGCGATGGTTCATGGCTGGAAATTGGAAGTTTAGATAACTTTCATTGATTTGTTGATGGAGTTTGTTGGGGTAATTTGTTTTCATGTAATTATAGAACACGAGTAGATGTTTTGAAAGTCACGGAATTGGGAACAGAACTGTTAAAAGTACTGAACTTTTTCAAAGTAAACGTAAACATAACGTTTTCTGTATTTAATGGTGAGTAAAAAATAAATACTTTAATTAGAAACTTTTTCTTTTACACTGCATAAAACGTGAGTAAAATACTTTTTTCCTGGGAAAACGTAAAACGCGAGTATTTTTTCTCACAGAAAACAAGAAAATGAGTATTTTTTTTCTCACAGACGACGTAAAAGTCAGCAATTTATGTCAATTTTTATTCTAGAATACATCAAAGATGTGTTTGTATCTCCCGATAAGTATTTCTTAGGAAAGTGTCCTATTTTTGTCACTTTTTGTCTGTCAAAATGTCACTTTGATGTGCCGTATAAATACGTTTTCGGTACCCGCGTACTTTCAGAAAGTACACGATTAAGTGCGTACTGGTGTTTTTTCAGGAGGAAACGTAGACGATTTACGCAGTACTCAAGAGTATACTTATTTATCGAGTAAACGAAAATACATAACAACTGTGATTGGGAAAGGCAGCGAGAAGGATGAAAGGAGAATTCAATATTTAAAAATGCTGAGAAACGGGGGTACGTCACGAAACGGTTTGTCGTCGAATACAATGGCACGTTTTCAAATGCCGCGCTCTCTACTATTATTATTCCATTATTCTGAAACATTCTAAATGTTACATATCAACAACATGATGACGCTTGAAGATAGAGTTCCTTTAACCATGGGGGTAAATACAAACACCATGGCAATCAAAATTGACCCCTTCCCACATATTACATATTTATATTCAAAATTCAGACAATTTTTTTATTGAGTTGAGACACTTAGTCAAGGACGTATCCAGGGGGGGGGCGGGGGGGGCTGCAGCCCCCCCCGTTCCCGGGTGAGACCGGAAAAAATTGAGGAAAATGCCGTTTTCGGTACTAATTTCCAAGGTGCTATGTAAAAATTTTGCGCGCTAGCGCGCATTTTTCCACCGTCCACGGAAATCATTGGAAAATCGGCACCTGTACCTTCAAATATCTGTAATATACGTTGAATTTCGTGCCCATCTCTCCACATGTATGTATATTTACATACATATCAGCGGTTCATGGCGCCAGCGCCAACGCCAATGGCGCCATGGCGTGGCGTCTACGAATGGCGCCAGCGCCATGGCGCCATTCCGCCACTATACAGGTACAATTTTAGGGGGGGGGGGGGGGCTGAGCCCCCCCCGTTCGCCGGGCTCCGTAAACAAACAGCCCCCCCCGCTCAAAAATCCTGGATACGTCCCTGCACTTAGTGATGCTATTTATTTAGTAAAGACTTTTGAGTGCAAATCCTCTACAAGAATATGAAAACACAGTATTATTTATTACTTGGAAAATCTTTTTTTTTACATAGATACAGTTTTGGATGCTCAAAAGCAACACAGAGCCACTCATAAATACATCAATCAATACAAAAGTAACTTCACACTTTTATACAACTTTGGACAAATAAACAAGAAATTATAAAGGAAACAAACAGAAATAGGAAGAGAATGAGTGATAATATGTAAATGTAAAACTACTTATGGTTCACAGCACAGATAAGAGAGCACACGGTAATTATGAAAAACAATGGAAAAACTACAGCACTTAAGTAAATACGATGGGACTAAATGCCAACCAAAACAGGGAATATTGTAAAAAACCTCACATTGTAAATACATATTTATGTACAAAAATTACCAATATACAAAATACTCCATGAAATGCCAAAATTAAATACAAGCTAAACCATTAAGCAGCTTGAAAACTGTTCAAAAATCAATAAAATAATACATTTTCAACTTACATTAAAACTACACAGCCATTTATAAACCAGGGGTACAGCAGATTCCGGGCTATTCGTATTAAAACGATATCCACACAGCATCACATAACATTTGAAACCGACAGAAAAATTTACCGACAAAAACTTTTTGGCTGGGCTTTAGGTAGTAGCTAAAATTCCAGTGGAAACCTGCTGAACCCCTGTCAAACTCACACAAAATCCAACCCCAATCTCAAAAACACTTAAAAATAACAAAAATCACGAAATTCACCCAAATGTGGGCTGCGAAGTGTACACAATGTAGAGAAAGCCATCTTGATCTTGCTCATCTGCGTATACTTGCTGCAGGGTGAGCGTGTTCGATACCTGCGATTGAGTTGACATTTTTGTGGGGGAATTACTTTGGATGGGGGGGGGGGTTAATTTGGTCGAGTTAATTTGGCCCCACACACATTAGTTGACATCAAAACTCGTGTCAACTAAATTTTGTTTGATATGTGATTTCAATCTTACGATGTGATAGAGCAGTTATATTTACACCGTGACAATTACTTTTCATTGTTTATGTTAAGTGTGATTAGGGTTGGCACTTGATTTTTTATTTAAAAAATCTGATTTAAAAAAAAAATCAAAGGGCGTAAACTGATTCTAATTTAAAAAAATCAAAAGGCAAAATTCCTGGTAGACTTGCACTAGGTATTTTGCATTTTTTTGCGCACAAGCGCGCAATTTTTCATACATATTACCATTGGTGGTGTTTTCATGGGTTTTGGGGCATTTTTAGTGTAAAATCTTTCATTTATTCAGGTTACCGTGCAATAAAACTCCGTGATATGCTAGTGTAGTATATAATATCAAACCAATGTGCTCCCACATACTTCTACAGTGTGTAACATCACTGTCAATGTATTAGCCTTCTCTTACAACCTTATTTAAGCACTATTCCATGCTGAACTTCACATGAAGTCATGAACGTTCGACAAAAGGTGATATATGTAATAAGTCAACGTAAAATGGATATTTTTGACAGAAATCACTGCTTATAATGCTATCGGATGACTCCACAGTCATAATATGACCACAATAGACATAACAATACATTGTCTGACACTTAACATACACATATTTTTTCTCTATACCCCCATTTTGGGCGATTTAAAAAAAATCAAGGTGTTTAAAAAAATTGATTTTTTTCTAACCCTAAGTGTGATGCGTAAAAAATTTTCTTGTTGTAGTTAGTTGTCATTTATTTGCGATGTCAACTAGTGTGTGCAGTGGCGTAGCCAGGATTTTTGAGCGGGGGGCGCATTGTTTACGGAGTCCCGTGAACGGGGGGGGGGGGGGCAATTTGACCTATGTAGTAGGGGAATGGCGCCATTGGCGTTAGCATAGGCGCCACAGACCACTGTATATGTATGTATTTTACATATGTATACAGCGAAAATGAACATTTGAGTGCATTTTCAACGAGCTTGAGGCCGATGCGACCTGCAAAGAGAAAGTGCCTTTGGTGGTACGCTTGATTGCGCGCTTGCGCGCAAAATTTTTGAAAAATGGCCTCAAAATCGTTGCACCAGAACACATTTCACGACATTTCTCATGTCTCACCCGGGAAGGGGGGGGGCGCCCCCCCCCCCCGCCCCCCCCCTGCCTACGCCACTGAGTGTGTGTGTGGGCCCTTAATGAAGACAAAAACGGCGCAGATTCATAAATGTATAAATAATTGCAAGTGAATTTTTCTCGTAAAAACATTTTAAATAGTACCAAGGATGTAGCCAGGGGGGGCGGGGGGGGGGCGGCCGCCCCCCCCCCCCTTCCAGGGTCGGAGAAGAAAATATACCCGATATGGTACTTCCGTAAAGCGATTTTGTCGCCAGTCCGGAAAAAATTTGCGCGCAAGCGCGCATTTCGGCGCCGCACTGTATATTTTAGTTATACCTGTGGTTTAGGACCAAAAAAGCACTGAAAAGTCGCCCCCGTCGCTGTATATGTATGTAAAATACATACAAGTACAGCACTAATTGGCGCCAATGCCAACGCCAATGGCGCCATGGCGTCGCGCCTACCAATGGCGCTGGCGCCAAGGCGCCATTCCTTTACCACAGGGGTCAAATTTAGGGGGGGGGGGCGCCGCCCCCCCCGTTCGCCGAGCTCCGTATACAATCCGCCCCCCCCGCTCAAAAATCCTGGCTACGTCCCTGAATAGTACGAGGGAACAGGTATTACAACATCTTGTTTTGAGCAAACAAGAATGCGGATAATTTTGAATGCTTCCAAGGACGTATCCAGGGGGGGGGGGGCGGGGGGGGGCAGCCCCCCCGTTCCCGGGGTGAGACCTGAAAAATGTCCGGAAATTCATGTTTCCTCCACATTGTTAATGCGCATTCACTGCCACGCACACTTAATTTTCAGCGGATCGGTACCAGCTGACACAAATCCCTGAAATTGCTCTGTCCGTGTGAACATCCCTGTACGTGTATTTACATCATATAGAGTGGCTTGTAGCGCTAGCGCCAATGGCGCCATGGCGTGGCGGCCAGCGCCATGGCGCCATCTTGTCACTCTCTAGGGGGGGGGGCTGAGCCCCCCCCTCCGTTCAACAGGCTCCGTAAACAAGCAGCCACCCCCCCCCCGCTCGAAAATTTTGGATACGTCCCTGAATGCAGCGAATGTTTATTTACGTGCAAAATCAATTCCTGCAATCCTTTTAGCAATCATCCGTAATATGGATAAAATCTTAAGGCTAACAAAACATTAGAAAATACTGGTATGGTCACACAAAATCACACCACGATGTGATCACACAAAATGATCTTACACATGCAATTACAAAACGAACCATAGACTTTTCATTGATCAGCAGAAACAGCGTCTGGTCAGGGTGCAGTTGCAAACGCCGTCTGAAAAATTCACAAAATTGTCACCAAGTTAATTTTTTTCTAACAAAAATTCTAAAAAAGAAAAAACCACCTCAAAATGTGCATCAATTCCGCGATCGTAATATGTTGAGGTACGAGAAATTTGCATCGATCCAACAAAGGCAAGTATTTTTCGCCTTCAAAACGTTCCACAATTAGAGGCACCTTATCAGGGTGCTGGTTTCGAACTTCTTGTACATCTTTCACTCGTAGTTCTGTGGAGGGGGTGCACTTTTTAAAAAAGAAAAAAATTCTATTTGAGAGGGAAAATCGAGTTAGGGTTTGGATTGTATGAAAATACGTCAATACTCGCCGAAAATCGAGGTATTACACAATACATGTAAATATGTTTGAATTCTATTTAAATAAGTATACAACGCCCCCCCCCCCAGAAACCGTTCAAAACGACCAGCTTTTTAGCGAATCCGGGCCGATTTTTGGAAGTTTTGCACTAATTTTCGCCAGAAATCGCTAGTTTTGATCTCATTGTCAAAATCTTTAGTTAATGTATGTTGTCATTTTTTCAGCCATTTTTTCCTATACATGTGCTGTATGCTTATTTAAAGCTATTTAGATCCATTTTTGCGATTGTTCTGTGTTCCGTACCTTGAAAATGCCCTACAACCCTCCCAAACACAAAAGAGAAATGTACAGCTATTTATGCAAGCCTCTAGAAGCCAACGTACGTTTGCCATTTTGCAGGGCATTTTCCATGACTTTTGACACTTTGCATGACATTTGACATTTTACAGGGTCTGGGATTGGCACCTGAACTCTACAGGAAACATACCAAATCTCCGGCGTTCCTTGAAAGCGGGGCTGTATCCAGATATGGACATTGCAATTTGAACAGCATCACACCTCTGTAACTTTCAGAGATTGCCGCACTGTTTGTTGCGACACTGATCGAGATTATTGACGCCACTTTTTCTTTTTTTCCGTTGGAAGACGCACTCGTTCTAAAACGGGTATAATATGCCAGATTATTTACTGTTCAGGCTAAACACTGCACAGGTGTTACCGTATTTTGATAAATGGATTTACGTGAAAAATTATACACCAAATTCTTGGTGTTGTTTTGTGATGTGAAAAAATTATATTTTCTGGTCTTAATTCGATGTGATAAGGTAGATGATGATAAAATATGATAAAAAATGTTCTTAAAGCGTGCTATATCATTGGCGTTATGGTTTTTTAAGCCAATTTCACGTTTTTTTTCGTCCATACACGCTTTTCAGTCATTTTTTACTTTTCCTGTTTTCGTCAATTAATACTTGCCAAGAACGACTGACACCGTTACCCGTTCCATCACATGACCTGTTGAAATATTTTACCATCAAAAAACCGGGTATACAGCAGTTGTTCGGTGCGCTATTTTTTGTCATAATTTCCTGAATATCAAGGTTGATTTCTATGAAATGAAAATCTCTGTGGCCCTTGGTCTGGAACTTGAGCAGGCATATTTTAAGTTTCAAAAAACTGATCGTAAACTGAGAAAAATCTGTTTTCAACGCATTTGAGTTTATCACTATGGAATATTTTCTCCGTCAACAGTAGATTGTGATGAGTAGTTCTACCCTTTTTTGCCCTTCAAACGTGTTGTGTTGTTCGATATGTTACTTTTTCCCGCTTTTGTTGTTCCCCACATGCCAAAAAAATATTCGAAAGTTCCGGGAATATGCCGGGAATCGCAGTTTTGTAGAGCGATTTTGTACGCAGATTGCAAAAATTTTGCGCGCAAGCGCGCACTATTCTACCTCAACACTTAAACTCAAACCTCAATTTTTATCCATTTCACACAGGCCGACAGCCCCTAATCCGGCAGGAATGCAACAAAATTTCGCCACAACGCTGTATATGTACCTATGTAAAATACGTACATATTGGCGCACCGCACGCACACTGCAAAGTGTAACGATCGGGTCCGGACGTTTTAATTTCCGCCCGGGCAGAATTATAAAGTCAGTTCGGACGATTTTTTTTACGACACATCTAAAAACCTACTGAAAATTGGGTCGGTGCGGACGATTTTCAATTCCACTCCATTTTAAATTCCGCCTTTGAATTCCACCCATGCAAAAATGGTTCGAACTTCCCGTTACACTTTGCAGTGTGCGGTGCGCCATTCAGCCTACTTTGGCGCTAATGGCGCCATGGCGTGACGCCATTGTTCTACTACAGAGGTAAAATTTTAGGGGGGGGGCACCCCCCGTTCGCCGGGTCCCATATACAATCCGCCCCCCCCGCTCAAAAATTCTGGGCCCCTGGGTCTAGGGTCTCTCATATACGTTCCTGGGTCTAGGGTAGGGTGTCAATGTTCCGTTTTTCCCAGTTTCCCATTTGAACCCCGTCAAATACTCCACGCAAAATAAACAGAAATATCGGACTTTCACACTTTCACAAAAAAAAAGTTACAGTGAATTTTCCATTTTTCATCGCTCTTTTATTTTGTTGGAATGGAACCTCAGACATCGTTTTTGCATGTTTTTGCTCAGACGTTTCTTCCTGTCGATGAAAATTTGCTTATTTCCGTTGACATTTTTGCATCGACTTACATCCGCGCGGAAAAGGTGAAATTAATTTGCGAAGATAATAGACTCTGATTTACGGTGGGATTTCTTTCCGTTTTTTATTATTTTGGGTTTGCGCGTACATTACTAATTTTCAAAGTGTCATTTTGTCTTGATCTTACTGTTAAATCTGTTACCTAAATATCATTTTGATTAATTAATTCCATGATTAGCCATTATCTGTGGCATTAGGAACTTTCATATTTTGTACATTTTTATCTAAATATTTGCGTGGTGTACCCAACATGCTCGTATTATTGCTTTATACTATCTATTTTATACTATCTATACTATTATACTTTATACTATCTCTAATTTCCGAATGAAATGTTTCGTTTTACCAAGAAAAAATCATTGTTTAAAAAGACTGTCACTTTCCAATCAGGTGGCAATCCCAAGCCCTGTAAACTGTAAAGTAAAGTGTCAAATGTAAAGTCACATTCAAATGTCAAATGTAAAGTAAAGTGTCAAATGTATAAAGTAAAGTGTCAATTGTGTATCCAAATCTTATTTTGCGTATCCAAATCTTATGTTTTTGTATCTAAATCTTATGTCGAAAAATAAAATTTGGATACAAAAACATAAGATTTGGATACGTAAAAATAAAATTTGGATACACAATTGACACTTTACTCTACATTTGACACTTTACTTTACATTTGACATTTGAGTTTGCATTTGACTTTGCATTTGACTTTGCATTTGACTTTGCATTTGACTTTACATTTGACACTTTACTTTACATTTGACATTTGACTTTGCATTTGACTTTACATTTGACACTTTACTTTACACTTTACAGGGCTTGAGACTGCTGCACCTAGGGTGGCAGAACTTACATTACCGTATCACATTTTGGAAAATCGACCGTAGCGTACCGTACCGCACTTTTCAGATTTACCGTACCGTACAATTTACTGCAAAACTAAAGACCGTAACGTCCAGTTTTTTCCGCAAAGCCGTACCGTTTACCACCCTCTTTCCAACTCTACAAAACCGACAAAAACCACACATCTCACCCACAATTCTCCTTCACAAAAGCTAAAAAACCACTACCTCTAAATCAAAAAATACAACCACTAAAACAGGCATTTAAACACAAGAATAACTACCCACTATAAAAATCCCACTTTTTTGAACACAACAGGTGCTTTCACTTGACAAGTGCCTTTAACTAGTACACAGTGAGAACTAGACTGAGGTATATAACAAAGGAGTTAAGCTAGGTAGGCTAATTTGCAGGCATTCATGATGAATAAAGTCACTTGTCACCTTACAGTGCATTGTGGCTGGATAGTGGTGGTAAAGTGCCTTGGGTTTGCTTTGCAGGTGGACAGGTGTTGAGGGGTCTAGGTGGGTAAGAAGTTGTATGTTAAGTGTCAAGTAAAGTTTAAGGTGAAAAGTGATTTCATTTGGAAATTTACTTGTCACTTTTGTAAGGTTTTATTTCACTTGATATACTACTCTTAATTTAAACTATTGCATGAAAATTACTTATGATTAGGATCAGGGACGTATCCAGGATTTTTGAGCGGGGGGGGCTGTTTGTTTACGGAGCCCGGCGAACGGGGGGGGCTCAGCCCCCCCCCCCCCTAAAATTGTACCTGTATAGTGGCGGAATGGCGCCATGGCGCTGGCGCCATTCGTAGACGCCACGCCATGGCGCCATTGGCGTTGGCGCTGGCGCCATGAACCGCTGATATGTATGTAAATATACATACATGTGGAGAGATGGGCACGAAATTCAACGTATATTACAGATATTTGAAGGTACAGGTGCCGATTTTCCAATGATTTCCGTGGACGGTGGAAAAATGCGCGCTAGCGCGCAAAATTTTTACATAGCACCTTGGAAATTAGTACCGAAAACGGCATTTTCCTCAATTTTTTCCGGTCTCACCCGGGAACGGGGGGGGCTGCAGCCCCCCCCGCCCCCCCCCTGGATACGTCCTTGATTAGGATATCTTAAAAATTTTACCTTCCTTTTCCTGTAAGATTATGCTTTCACACTACTCTGGGGGCTGTCACTCTGGGGCAGGGACGTAGCCAGGATTTTTGAGCGGGGGGGCGGATTGTATACGGAGCCCGGCGAACGGGGGGGGGGGCGGCGCCCCCCCCCTAAAATTTTTACCCCATTCGTAGGCGCCATGCCATGGCGCCACTGGCGTTGGCATTGGCGCCAAAACAGCAGTATACGTCTGTATTTTAAAGGCATATAGAGCGACATGGACACCCATTTTCAATGGCTTTGAGGCCGCAGAGACCGGTCAGCCGAAAATATATGTTGTGAAGGGAAAGTGCGCGCTTGCGCGCAAAATTTATTCAAATTGTCGACAAAATCGTCTTCTGGAAGTCCCATTTCTGGCACATTTTTTAGTCCGGCCCGGGAAGGGGATACCAAGAAATCCAAAATTGTTTGATTGGTGCTTGACTACATTGTTTTCCCGTGCCCATGGCACCTTTTACTTTGGCGCCAGCGCCAATGTTTTGGCACACTTTCATAACTAGTCCCAATCCCCCCCCCTCTTTGTGTTATGCTTGAGACTGCGTATAAATTGATTAGACACTACTTGAGAGCTTACTCTCTCACTAATGCAGAAATGCCCTGGGATTCTGGGTGGTAAGAAAAGATTTAAGGGAACCCCCCCCCCCCGCACCCCCCAATACAACCAGCCTAGAACGTTTTGAGTATCTAAATAAATAAATAGTTTGTATCTTGCAAGAAGTTGTGTACAAGTGAACAAATTCATATAAACAATAATTTCGTGGATATATTTTGGGGGGTCACCAGTAAGTGATTTACCCCCTAACTAGGGTTGAAAAAAACGTTTTTTTTTAACGCCATGTTTTTAAAAAACAACGTTTTTTTAAACTTTTTTTTTTTCAAAGCTCCCATATATGTTCCTGGGTCAACATATATAGGTATATCAGACAAGTGACTATAATCTGTGATGTTATACATGACCATATAATGGCTGTGGAGCCATGGGATAGCATTATAAGTGGTGATTTGTGTCAAAAATGTCCATTTTTTGTCCACATGTTCATATATCGCCTTATAGTCGAATGTTCATGACTTCAAGTGAAGTTTGGCATGGAATAGTGATCAATCAAGGTTATAAAAGGAGGTTGTTACTTTGGGAGTGATTTTACACACTTTGGAGGTACATGGAAGCACATTACCTCAATATTATATACTACAGCAACATATGATGGCTTATTTACCCATGGTAGCACCTAGAAATGGATGCTTTGATACTAAAAATGCCACAAAACCAATGAAAACAACCACCAATGTCAATTTGTGTGTGAAATTGCACGCTTGCACGCAAAAATTTTGCAAAATACCTAGTGCTTAGTACTAAAAATTTTGGCCGATGTTTTTTTAAAAGAAAAGACGTTTCGGACCCTGTGTTTTTTAAAAAACAACAACAACGTTTTTCAAAATAAAACGTTTAAATAAAACATCGGCCAACCCTACCCCTAACCGCTCCAGTTATCTGCCTATCTATCAATTTTTGCCTAAAACACAAGAGGAAATGAAGTAAAGCACCGGATTGCTGTCAAACCAGGGGTTTTGTAGATTTGTACCCCCGCAGGGGTTCATATAGATAGTAAATCGCTCCTCCGGAGGGATACTTTGATGAATTTTTTTGGGGGGTGGGGCGGTTTGCGGGGGTTCAATATATAGGCTTTTCCAAGGTATACAAGGAAGAAAAGGGAAAAAATAGCTGAAAGTAGGCGAAAATACCTAAACATATATAGACCACAAAAAAAACTGAAAATAGGCAATGAAACACCCCCAACCCCCCCCTACTAAACCCCTGTGTCAAACATAGGTATATTTTTTGGGGTGGCATCACATTTTGATTGGAGTCTGTAAACACCCTCCTCCTTGTGAAAAATTAATGTTTACGCCGCTCGGTGCGTCTGGTTCTAGCGTAGTATTAGCAGTGATCAAGGACGTACACAGGGGGGGGGGGGCGGTGGGGGCGGGAATGGCACTTTTCTAAAGCGATTTTGTAGGCACTTTGAAAAATGTTTGCGCGCAAGCGCGCAAATCCCCACCCCATTGTTTAATGTGTATTTTCAGGAGCCTGAAAAGCATCATAAAAGTGTCCAACATGTGTATTAGTCCTATATATAGGTCTAAGTGGGTATATGTTGGCGCCAGCGCCGACGCCAATACTGCCATGGCGCTGGCGCCTACAAATGGCTAAAGGGCTATATCCTTTACTATAGGGCCAAATTGAGGGGGTGCGCCCCCCCCCCCCCGTTCGCCGGGCTCCGTAAACAATCCGCCCCCCCCCGCTCAAAAATCCTGCGTACGTCCCTGGCAGTGATGCCGCTATTATTTTTCTTAGGATTTAATTTTGGCAAACATTTGTCATTATTTTTTCTGCGTGTGTAGGTAGTTTTTGATAAAAAAAACTTTGATGTCACTTTTTTCATTGCTTCATTTATGTTGAAAGTGATTTTCTATGCCTCATTTACGTATTTTGCTTAATGAGTTATTTTGACTCAAATAAATGTTGGCATATTTCACCCGCTGTCACTTTGCAGAATGTTTCAAATAAATAACTGAAAAACCTAAGTGCATTTTGATATAATGCATGCATGCATGGGTTATTTGGAAAAAAACTACCTAGCCTATTTTTGGCCACAAATAAATATCTATGCTAGAATCTTAAAATTCTGAAAATGAAGCCTTCATGGTGTCATTTTTTACAAATATCCCATGTACAGTTACTCAAACTAGCTATTTAGTTTCTGTATTTTGAAGCATTCAAACTGATACCCTGCATTTATGCACGTAGTTTATGGTTGTTAAACTAGAGTTACCCCATTGAAAAACAATATTTCTTTGGAAAGACATTAAATTATTTCAAAAAAATTTAAATTTTGAAATTTGCACACAATTTGAATTCTGGGCGGAGTGCACAATTTAATTTTTAAATTATAGAAACAGTTTGTCACTATTCACAGTTAAGTGATATCGATAATGTATTTTGGCTTGATGCATTATGATGAATAAAATATAGCCCTACACACACTAGTTTTCCACTGAAATTTTCAAAAAATCTGAAAACTCATAAATAAGCTTTGAATGCATTTGAGAATTGAGAAATTTGAGATTTATCATAATAAATTTTCTGTCAACTACTGTTCATGAAGGTTATAAACAACTGAAATGCATTCAAAGCCGGTATACGAGTTTTCCAAATTGAAAACAGAAAACAGTGTGTATAGGCACAATGCTAGCAATTTTTTTTCACAATTACCATAATTAAAAAAATCATTTTTCATCCATCGAAAACATTTTGACTTTGCATTCAAAACATCTAAAAAAAACACTTGCCGAACCTAAATGCAACCGTGTGTATTGCATGAGCTTCTTACATTTACCTCGGTATTGCCGCTGCCTTTCAGATGCGTATTTGAACATTTTCAGCGACACATTCAGCAGATCAATGTGCCCACTGGCCGCCCACGCTCTAGTTTTCAGCCGAAATTTTGAAAACTCATAAATTCGCTTTTAATGAATTTGAGTTGACCAGAATGCGTTATTTTTTATTCCCGTCAACTGTAGTTGACGGTAACTTCATCCCGGCAAACTGAAATGCGTTCAAAGCTGATTTATGAGTTTCCAAATTACGGTTATCAAAACTAGTCCGTGTAGCGGCAATGTTGCACATGTAGCAGTAAATGGCGCGGCGATGTCGTTAAAATGTTGCCATGATTATTTTGCTGTCGCCTTTCATACTACCATGTAGTCAATCACAAAATGCTGCCCTATTTCCTATTAAACATTTCCACACTTATCCCCTGATTGTCCTTTTCATCCCATATACCATACATTTTCTGATTACCCCATTGTATTA
Source organism: Sphaerolaimus hirsutus (assembly GCA_964036195.1). NCBI lineage: Eukaryota > Metazoa > Nematoda > Chromadorea > Monhysterida > Sphaerolaimidae > Sphaerolaimus > Sphaerolaimus hirsutus. The sequence goes on from OZ038456.1 coordinate 20,466,522, forward strand.
CCCCCCTGACGTTAACCCCCTTTCCAAGTGTGAATGAGTAGAGGAAAAGTGACCCTTTTAAATAAGCCCCCCCAGACATTTTGAAATTGTAGTGAATGATGAAAACTGCATGTTGTTGAGTGTATGGTGTCAACTTTCCGTTTCCGTTTTCCGCAGGCAATTTTTTTCCGTTCCGTTTTCCGCCAAGTTAAATTTTGTTACTGGCAAGTGCAAAAAATGTTCCGTTTCCGTTTCCCCCAAAAAATTTTTTGACACACTAGTTGAGTGTACATAAAGACAACAATAGCAATGCAAACATGGTTAATTTTTATGAAATAATGACGCCCCTTCAGAATTATCCCCCTTGAATTAACCCCCTTAATTTTTGCCGGCAGAAAACCCCCGGCCCTGTGGCTATTTCGAGAACATATGGTAAAAAGGCTTCCTTTATGATCAAAGCATAAATATTTTATAATCACATCAGACATACCGGTGTATGGTAAATTAGTAATTGTGATATTTATGATTCCTGTAAATTTCAGACGCTCGTAATTGAAGTGATTACGCTTAACTAGGGTTCAAACGGGATCCCGACACTGATCCCGAATCCCGAGAATTTTTGGGATTTTGTCGTCCCGATCCCGAAACCTCAATTCCAATCCCAACCCCGATCCCGAAATCCCAAAAAAGCCAATCCGATCCCGATCCCGAAAGTTTTCAAGGCCTAATCCCGATCATGATCCCGTGACTGCAATCCCGACCCGGATCCCGTAAACATCGGTGGAAAAAATAAAAAATGAAAAAATGACGTTTTTGCACTAAAAATGCTAACGGAAACCTCCATTATCTATTTTATGTCACTTTTGTGGCATCCGAGAGTGTTTTTAGACCTTTGTGAACAACTCTGAATGCCAGAATTATGGCCAAAATCTCGATCCTGAGACCCCAATCCCGATCCCGCAAAAAATGCCAATCCCGATCCCATGGCCCCAATCCCGATCCTGATCCCGATCCCGAAATCTGAAAAACCAATCCCGATCCCGAAAAGTCAATCCCGTTTGAACCCTATGCTTAACTCATGAAATGATACTAATGAGTTTTGCAGGGTATTCGATCTAGGTATTTGAGTTTTGGATAGATGTTTTTCCATCCCTAAATGATGTATTTACAATATTAAAGTGTCCACAGAACTAGAAGGTCGTGCAAGTGACATGGTACTAGTCAACTTTAGTTATCAAATGGGCACTTCACTGCGTGTATTTATTTACAATGTTTGCTAACAAGGCACTTCGCATGTAGGCTGAATATTTATAATTAACCAAACTGTTAAATATTTGCGTTGATCTTTATATTTATGATACTCGAAACGTAAATATGGTGAAATCCTCTGAAGGTACACGTACATAATTGCTCACATAAATATTAAGATACCTTAATACATACTTTTATATACCTTATATCCTCGAATAAGACTGCAGGGGAGTTATTTTTTCTTCAGAAGCTTTTGAGGGGATTTATTCGAGGGGAGGGGGGTATTTTTTCCTCAGAAAACTCTGACTTTATTCATTGTATACAGGCATTCTCCCAACTCATGTAATTCAGGTATTTAACGGTTCAACAACAACAAAAAGGTATGTAAATATACACTGGGTACACATTATGTATCTGCGATCGCTGCCATAGACTAACATTCTTTTGTATTTTCATCGATCGTTTTTGTAAGTTTTACAGCATCTTTTTCACACAGAGGGGGAGTTATTCAAGGGGGGGAGTTATTTTTCCGTCAGAATGTTTGAGGCGGCAGTTATTTTTTCCTCACCTCTCCAGCACGGGGAAAGAGTTATTCAAGTTGGAGTTATTCGAGTGGCATTTTATTCTAGGATATACGCAGGGCCGTATCCAGGGGGGGGGGGCGAGACCGCAAAGTGACCGGAAAATGCGACTTTTTTCAACGTCAGCGTAAAAAGCGCATTCTTCACCACAGATGAGGTATTAGGTTGTCAACTAAGTAACCTAAATTTTTTGCGTATGTGTGATTGCAAAAAATTAATGTTACTTAGTTGACAACCTAATATTATCATCAGATTTGCTCCATGTGGCCGAAAATCGTTGTAAACACACTCAATGTTGTGCTTTTTGCTGTTTTTGTATGTATATTTACATACATATAGGTACAACATTCTATGGCGCTGGCGCCAACGCCAATAGCGCCATAGCGTGGCGCCTACTAATGGCGCCAGCGCCATGGCCCCATTCCGCCATTCTGTAGGTAAAATTTTAAGGGGGGCTGAGCCCCCCCCCCGTTCGCCGGCCTCCGTAAACAAGCAGCCCCCCGCTCAAAAATCCTGGATACGTCCCTGGATATACGGTATTTACACCCAGTGAATGGGCAGAATTCTTCTGCAGGGCAGGAGTAAACAAGCTTCTGTTGCATGAGCTGAAATGTAGTAAATATACCGTATTACCTCGAATTATCCCCCCTTGACTTAACCCCCCCCCCTCGAAATACCCCCCTAAAATTGAGTGTAACGTGAACGTACATGACAAATACCGCAGTTTGTGATCTGTACAATGCAGAACACACGTTAAAACTGATGATTAAGTGACGTTAGGGAAGGGTTTTTGTGTATAAATACAGTAATATATGCCTATAAACACATACAAATCTATGTGATTGTTCGATTTTTCTACGTCTGCGTATGGGGAATTTCCGATAATTTCTGGCGAAATAATAGACCCGCCCTCGAAACCCCCCCCCCCCCTCGAATAATCCCCCCCTCAAATTTTGCTGGCGAAATAATAAACCCCTGGGGGTATTTCGAGGTAATACGGTATTTACTATTGATATACGTTGAAGGAAACCGCATGTTCATCAATTTTCTCATTCAAAACACTGTTCTAATTTTCTTCTAGCTGAACACACCTTTCAAGTTTGTGCTTTTTTCTACAAATACTCCGGATTGATTCACATTAAATTTGGTTTTAATTTTTCAGGTCCATGGCATTTGGGTCCATATTCCATTAAGTATCGAGGTTGATTGAAATTACTACAAATTTATTAAGTTCAATGAGTATAAGTAATAAGTTCTATTGCAATATGAATAATTTGTTTTTTATTTGGTATTTACCAGTTTAAACAGTAGCATATTTCCAGTATCACATAAAATATGGATTTGGTTGCTTATTTTCCCCCATCTTATTTATTTCTCCCCTTGAAAATCTGGATCAAAGAGGGGATTTTTGACTTTTGTTGAATCACTGAAAAGTGATTTTTGTACACAATAGACCCCCGCCTATACATTTTGAAATTCATGATATTTATATAAAAAATAAATGGGATTTTCAATCTAATTCTATGTATTTATGCTCTTGTATTTCTAATCCTTTTGCAGTAATCATTGTCAAAGTTGTTTACATAGGTTGTTTGCACTGCTTTTGTAAGGATGCACTTGTTTCCTGTGAAAAATTTACTTGAATTTTTTTACCTACCATTCCACCATCATTTTTCACTGGGTGAAAATCTGTTTTTAACCATTAAAAAAAGTGAATGCATATTATATAGCACATTCAGTGGTGATTTGAAATTCATTCATGAAATAAAAGAATGTTTAGATAAAACACACCATAAAATGGTGAGCAGTAACAGCAAATTGAATTATTGAACACACTGGGCGATTTCACAGAACCATTTCATACTGTCTCATAAATAAATAAATAGTAAATAAATACATGTGAAGTGCTTTCCTATTTGCATTTGGAAAATTTTCCAAGGCAGACATGAAGCATCAAAATCTATTCAGATCACTAAATATGTACATTTTTTGTTGAATTTGTTTCAACAGATTTTTTTGCACTTAATGCATCTTTTATGCAACAATTTGATTCAATGTGAGTGCAGGAAATGGTAGGAAATGTGACTGAGCATTTTGAATGCTCCATGATGAATGAAGAAATTTAATATGCTAAATGTGTGCATGCGATTTATATACCACATCATATTTTGAGAGTGCAAGATTTGAATAAAAATCCTTTTTAATGATCCTTTCCTTACTTGAGTCTTGAACATATTTACATTGGATTCTTGTTTAAAAAACAGAAACAGAAGAAGAAGAAAAACAGAAAAAAAGTCTATCAAACTTCACCTGACACTGTATTTACCTTTATCTGCAATAGTTATCTCATATCTTATGCGCGTGTTATGGCATAAAAATAAATGCATCTTCTGTATTATGTTTCAGGCTTTATTGATGTGGCATGAATAAGGCATAGTGAAACATAAAGCATTGCCTGCGTGCAGACGTGTCCAAGTTTAGTTGTCTGTTAAGCAGGGGTTCAGTTTGGGGGAGGGGGGGTCCCCCTCCAAACAGCCCAGATATCTATCTATCCCAGAGGCCTCTATCTAGGGGGTATCCTAGATTTTTATCGTCCGGGGTTGCATAGATAGCAAATAGCTCCTCCGGAGGAATAGATTGCTGAAAACGATTTGTTTTGGAGGGGGGGGGGGGGCTTGCGAGGGTTCAATACGTTAAGCGATTTCAAGGTAAAGAAGGAAGAAAACGGAGAAAAATCATTAAAAGTAGGTGAAAAAAGGTCGGAACATATGGTACTCAAAATTTCTGATAATTGGCAATTTGACACGTAATTAGTGATTTTGGAGGTTAAAATCTATAAGAAGGTCTGAAAATAAACGTTGTGTATAATGTTACAAAAATCGCTTCAGGTAACTAGATAGTTGGGCGATTTGGTGAGTGTTCAGCGGGTAGTAGCCCAAAAATTGTCCCTCTAGGAACGTGGGATACCTAACTGAGCGGCCTCTGGGATAGATGAAAGCTCGGCGGTGTAACCCCCCCCCCACCCCCCCTTTCCTACCCCTGCCAGCAGGGACGTAGCCAGGATTTTAGAGCGGGTTGTCAAGGAGCCCGGCGAACGGGGGGCCCCTAAAATTTTACTCCTGTGTAAGGGAATGGCGCCATGGCGCCAGCACCATTAGTCGCCACGCCATGGCGCCATGGCGTTGGCATTGGCGCCAAAACATCAGTATATGTCTGTATTTTACAGGTATATACAGCGACATGGACATGAATTGAGTCTATTTTACTGGCTTTGAGGCTACGGAAAGTGGTCAGTCAAAAATATCTGTTGCGGGAAGGGAAAATGTGCAAAATTTTTCAAACTGTCTACAAAGTCGTCATCCGGAAGGCCATTTCTGGCACATTTTTTGGTCCGGCCCAGGAAGGGGGGCGGCCGCCCCCCCCGCCCCCCTGGCTACGTCCTTGCCTGCCACAAAGTCATCACACCAATAATAACCAGAACGACTCATCAAAAATTCCACCCCCCCCCGTAGGGGGGGGGGGGGGGTCCCTACCCAAGTCTGTCCGCATTCCTGTATCATTCATAGCTGAAATCCTCAGTCAGAAAGCCGCAGTCCCATTTTTATCCCCACATATTCACTACAGAAATGGGAATAAAAATATACCCGGGAATAGGGACAGCTGCTCGCACAGTTCCGCGTTTTCATTTATGATTTTATTTGTAAACGGACGCTTCAAACACTCGAAGTTATTAGCGCGGATTAGGCCCGCGCGCACTAGTTGACATGGCAAATTTGTGTCAACTGAATGTCAACTAAATAACACAATTTTTTTAAAGCATCACACTTAACATAGACAATGAAAATTAAGTGTCACTATATAAAATTTACTATACTCGGCTGACCGCAAAGTATGCGCAGAATCCTACCATAATTTAATGAATAAAATTGTGTGATAAATTTTGTAGTTAATTATTCCATAGTAAAAACGAAATATTATGATGAAAAAACTGTATAATTTTTGGTTCATTATTCAGGTGGGTTATGGTAGGTTTCCATACTAAGTGTGATGTCCGCGGTGTATACCGTATTTACTCGAATAATCCCCGCCTCGAATAATCCCCCACTCTTAGACGACTGAGGAAAAATAATTCCACCCCTCGAATAATCCCCCCCCTTGAGGCATATGGTCAAGTTTTTGCATCCAATTTGAACAGAAATTACATGTTATTTAGTAAGTAAAGCATATTTCATGAAATCAGTTCATAGAAACATGCTTAAATTTTTTGACGAAATAATCATTCCCTACTTGAATAATTCCCCCCTTCGAATTGTTCCCCCTCAAAAAAATCTGACGAAAAAATAATTCCCCGGGGGATTATTCGAGTATATACGGTATGCTCTATCACCCAGGAAAGTTGAAATCACATAATCAACCAAAATTAAGTTGAATTCAGTTGACATGAATTTTAATGTCAACTAGTGTGTGTGGGCCCATTTCTGCTTATTTCAAGTCGATGACGACTATCCTATTTTGTGGGCTAGTGCTATTTTGATGTCTATTTTATTTCCGCAAGCCGACATAAACATGCTTTGCTGATGTGAAATCTGAGTGGCTGTTTGGTAAACAGATTGGAGATAAATAAATATTATTGTTGAAGCTATTATGCATATAAATACTTGATTTGCATGTGCGGGGTGTTTCCGTTTGTGCAACTTTCTTGCCGAAACTGCAATTCCAAAAATAACTTCTTTCAGAGTTGTTAAAATAAATGTTAGAAGTTTAGTAAATCGATTTTCGTAAATCAGTGAGTTTTTTTGAATAGTTATGTAGGTAAACATAAAGCATTCTTAACTTACTCAATGCCAAAAACTACAAGCATGATGTAAAAAATTCCAAAAAAAATTTAAAGGTAGTTTTTATTGAGAAAAACTTGAATGAAAACGTATTTTTCCATTTACACTTACTTATATCGCCTTAACCTCGACAATGTTAAGTGAAACACATTAATTTTTTACTCAAGAAGATTCAGATATTTTCATTCTAAAAAATGTGAACGGCACATTTTTTAGGCTGGTGCGGGGTGACTGAATATGCAAAAAAGACTAAATTGATTTCTCTCAAAAATTTACATGGGTAAATTAATTTGAATGGGTAGAAGTGACATTTTCTGTATCTGTTTTTGGTATATTTACGCGGCGGACATCACACTTAGTATGAAAACGTACCGTAACCCATCTGAATAATGAGCCAAAAATGATATAGTTTTTCATCATAATATTTCGTTTTTACTATGGAAAAATTAATTACAAAATTTATCACAAAATTTTATTCATTAAGTTATGGTAGGTTTTCATACTAGGTGTACTGTCCGCCGAGTATACTCTTCGGTAGAAAATGTAAACATTTTTACCCAAAATCTAAACACTGTTACATACCTTTCAAGTAAAAGTAAATACATTTTAACAACTTTGCCCGTCTGCATGCATCTAAATGTGTTTTTTGCCTGACTGCAAGTTTTCTGGATGGAATATTTTGGTTTATTGACATGCGTGACATTGAATAGAGATTGGAAATTTTCTCAACGGGTCGTGTTAGCTTTTTGATGACACAATTTTAGTGAATATCGTTTTATTTGTGCTTTTCTTTTCTATTTTTATCGGCTTATGATGTCAATTTTGTTGTGAGTGAGATGTTCGACATTTTTTGCAATATTTTCATGTCGCTATAAAAAGCCGAATGATTAAACATAAGTTATAAAACTCCAGTTCCAGTGAAATTCGAATTTCGGACATACGTATAACATTGTACGAGATTGTCCACAAAGTCACTCGAGTACACACTTTCGCATCACGTCATTTTTTTCAATTTTAACGTTTTTGATATGACATTGTCTTCATGACCTATGGGGATCAATTTCTCCATTTCAGAAATCACACACACTGTAAATATCAGAGTTGTACAAATACTGGTATTTTCGGAAAACGTAAACGTAAACGTAAATACCTTTTCTAAATTGTGAGTATTAATACTGAAAACGTAAAATACTTTTAAAATACACGGGTAAACGTAAAAAAAACGTAAACGTAAAAATTCATTTGAAGTGCACAACCCGTTATCAGATGCATTGAAAAACACCTTTGTTTTTCCTATTTCAAGCATTTCTCTGCTAATACGATCACATTTTTGCTTACCTATGTTATTTATCAAACAATTAAGCAGCTAATTGCCCAAAAATACAAATTGTATTTTTTGTATCAGAAAAAAGTACAAAAATGCACTGTTTTTGTGCATTTTCCATTCGATTTTTACGTTTTCTCTGGTACCCGGGTAATTGTGCCAGGAAAACGTAACAAAACGTAATGGTATTTTTGGAAAACGTAAACATAAACGTAAATATAAATACCCAAATAACCAGGTATTTCAGGTAAACGTAAATACGTTTTTCCAACTCTGGTAAATATACCGCAAATCCTCGAATAAGACCCCCCTCGAATAACTCATCTTGAATAACTCCCCCCTGTTGGCGAGGTGGGGACAAAATAACTCCCCCCCCCTCGAATAACTCCCCCATCTTTCCCCTCCGGATGAAAACTATACAATACAAAAATGCAAAAGAATATTATCTTACAGCAGCAACAGCAGACACATGATGTGTATGCAGTGTATACACATCTTTTTGTTGTTGTTGGAATGTTATATACCTGAATTATATGAGTTTACAAACTGCACCCATACAATGAATTAAGTCAAAGTTTTATAAGGAAAAAATAATCCCCCCTCGAATAACTCCCCCCCTCGAATAACTCCCCCCTCGAATAACTCCCCCCCTTGAATAACTCTCCCCTCCAAAACGTCTGAGGAAAAAATAACTCCCCTGGGGTCTTATTCGAGGAGTTAGGGTAGTCATCGACAGAAAATGTCGACAATTTAGGTTCTAGGTGTTGTCGAGTTAGAATTTTGAATTAAAAATTTGAAAACATGAAATCAATGATGTTTCGGTGACGTTTTATTCGTTTCGCCTCTTATTTGTCGTTATGCTGTAAATCCACCTTAATTACTACTCTAGGATCACAACCGATCGCACAAATATGTCAGCGTTCAGCCAAACTTTTTGATTCAGTCAGCCTGACTACCGTATTGAATATAGTATACCTCGGTTAAGCCCCCTCGAAAAAATCCTCGAATAACTCCCCCCTGTTAGCTGATTGATGAAAAAATACCCCCCAAAGATAATATTAATAAAATGCAGAATATTAATTCAAAACAAAAGTGTGCAAATGCATCTTGAAGGCTGCAGAACATAAAGATGTATCCAAAATTTAACAGAATAATTATAAAATACAAAAATGTAGTGTAAAAAAATCGAAAAGTATTTAAAAAAATTTTTGTTGGCCTTGTTCTGCCATTTTTTCTTAAACTGTGTCTCAGTGGATCTTTTTTTCCTGACACTTTCTGAATGTAATTCCACATTAAACTTAGTGATGGAAAAAGCGCCAGGACTTTGGCGCCGAGCGCCAAAAGCGCCATGGCGCTTTTCCGAACCCCAACGCCAAGCGCCAATGGCGCCATAGCAAAATGGCGCCAAGCGCCAGCGCCAGGCATTTTGTTCCTGACACCAAGCAAAAATAGCGCCAAGCGCCAAAAGCGCCATGGCGCTTTTTATGGGTGTGGCGCCAAGCGCCAATAGCGCCATGGCGCTTTTTTCTTTGGCGCTAGTGCCAGACGCCCGCGCCATGTCACTTTTCCATCACTAACTAAACTATGTCTGATCAACAAAAAAAATTACGGTACTTGGTTATTTTATACAAATGCCCTTTAATTGCTCACAGTCTGAAAGACCTTGGGTGATTGATTAAGTCGGTTCTAACCGCGTGATGTGGGTGCAATTATTTCCGTTAAAATATGACAACAGAATTGTTATTGATCTGTCATTCTTTGTTGTATTTTTGCGCTGCTACTGTTACAATGTTGCACGGGGTAGTTTACTGCCGGTAAGCTGAACATTTCGTAAACTCATAAATGAACTTTGAGTGGCATTTGAGTTTACTGGAAGTAGGTGTTCGTCAACTGCAGTTGACGGAGTGTTGAAAAACACATCTGATAAATGAGTTTACAAAATTTTTGAAATTTCATTGGTGAACTAGTCTGTGCAACGAAAATGTACTGAATGATACTGAAAGCTGTACAAAGAGTGTTATCGTATTTTGATGAATAAAGTTGCGTGAATTGTTGCGTAGAGATTCAGTCGATTTCTAGTAAATTTTTAAGTAAATTTCTAGTAGTTTTGGCACGCAGCCAGCTGTGCCGAATATTGGAGGTATACCTTATATTGGAGGTAATGGCGGCCCACGCACTAGTTGACACTCGTGTGTCAACTGGTCTGTGTCAACTCAGATGTCGGAGTCACGCGTCGCACAGTGATGTTCCAATCCAATGCACTTGCCGTAATATTTATTAGTCAACATTGCCGCATGTCCATTTGCGATCGTTCTACGACACGTGAAGTTCAAATCTGAGTTGACACGCACTAGTTGACACACACTAGTTGACACCAGTGTCAACTAGTGTGTTTGCCGCCAATACGGTATCTGGGAATGCGCATAGATTTGCATCTACACAACAACATAATATTTTCAAGCATTGTTTTTATTTTATTTACATAATTCATCGTTTGATGGTAAATATGCGTTCCTTCACTATTTTTCTACGGCAGCTGAAACGAACAGACTACATTTGCTTCATTAAATTCGTTCAATATCTCCTAGTGTGAGGATATAAATTGAGGGAAACAAGTGTGCGAGTTTAGGCCTGAAAAATAGTGTTTTATGTCTATTGCTGTGGTCATATAGCAATCCCTGTGAAGCTATTTATAAGGAAAAGCGTGAAAAGTTGTGCTGTTTGAACCTTATTATTTTTCCACATTCAAGTGTCTCATATCCAACCATTTTTTACCTCGATTAACTCAGAAAGTTAAAGTAAAGGATCCAATATTCAGCCTTTCAATTTCTTTCTATTTCTCTCATAAACAATCTGTTAACGTTTTTTTCCCACTTGTACAATTCAAACTTCAGTAGCAAATTAATGCATTAAATTTAATCATCCACAGAAACAGTCGAATTAATACATGAACTAAAATCTAAATCTTTCTGCAACTTTTTATAATGAAATCATTAATCAGACTATTATTCAAGATCTAAAAAACCTATTGAATTTCAATCAAAATGGACACTAGAATTTCTGCATCCAGTGAACAGGATCAAACATGTAGTTATGGCAAAATTCCCCAGTCGATATCTGTTTACACTGTTGATTTGAGGTAGGTTACAGATTTTTCAAGTGTTTTATTTGAGTGGTTTGAAACTTTTTTGTGCAAGTGCAATTCTTCGATCATCATTAGTGATAGTGATGGAATGGCGCCATGGCGCTGGCGCCATTTGAGGGCACCATAGCATCATTGGCACTTGGTTCCGTTTTTCTGTGACGCCCCAGCGCCATAAAATGGCGTCATTTCCGTTGGCGCGGCACCTTCTCAAAATGGCGCTATTTTTGTGTGATCAGGCGCCAATGGCGCCATTGAAAAATAGGACGCAAGGCGCCAATGACGCCACAGGAAAAGGGTGCGGCGCCCTCAAATGGCGCCATTCCATCAGTACCGGTAGGTCGAGATATCATTTATCAAGTACAGTATTTAAGTAGCGGAAAAATTTGACACTTACTTTAATACAACTGTGCTTGCTGCAGCGCAGCGATATCACTTTTCGAAATCGCTAGGAAAAATGAGTCATATAGTGAAAAATATTCGACTTTCCATGTGATAAATAGATCATTGCAATGCAAATGCAACCCTGCATAAGTTTACATATCACCCACTTTACCACTTGAATACAACGTTACTTACCACTTTTCATGTCACTTGAACACTTAACACTGAATTGATCCCGCCCCAGAACCACAACATCATTAGCCGCCCTGAATCTTTAAGTCTACTTGAAAGTGATGTACTTCCATTCGAAAATCGAATTAGAGAGCTTTGCAATTGACTGACAGTTGACAAAGCAAAAGTCATTATGTGGTTTGCATCACGTGCTTTCAACTATTTTGTGGACCGCTATCTTCAGTTCGTCACATGTTTAGCTTACCGTATTTACTCGAATAATTCCCCATCTTGAATAAGTACCCCTTGAATAATCCCCCCCTGTTAGACGAGTAAAAATACCCTCTCGAATAATTCCCCCATTCATGCAAGTGATAAATTTGTTGGGTATAGGTAATGGAAAAATAACCAAAAATGGCATGTAATGTTCTTATCAAAGCATTTTTCATGAAATGAGTTGATAAAAACATGCTTGAAAATTTTGACGAAATAATGATTCCCCTTGAATAGCCCCCCCTCAAAACCGTCTCACAAAAAATAATTCCCCGGGGTAAATACGGTAAAATTATTACCTGAGTGGTGTTTTTTTCTAAACTCGAACGAAAAGTAATGATCGTAAATAAGCCGACGCAATATAAACTTCACGCTGACACATGCGTCGTTGATGCAATTTTAAACTTTAAATATGAATTTTGAATGATAAACGTTTAAACACGGAAATAATAAGTTCTTCGGTAAGTTTTTATTTTCCCTTCAGCTTTTATTTGTCATTATGCTGTAAATGCCCCTTTCCTTTGACATCAGCAAAAATGACCTCATTTTACGGAAAACGGAAACGGAAAATTATGCATTTTTTATATCGGGACCCGGAAATGGAATATGGAAGAGACAACTAAATCTCAGATGATGGAAAATAGAGAATGAACAACTAAAAATATTGTTGCCGGAAAACATTAATTTCTGAGTTCACCAATATTCCCCTAACTTAAATCTCCCAAACACAACATTATCATGCATAGGGCCATTATATTTTACCCATGTAAATATTTATGTGTTCATTCGGGTGTAAATCTGACGCAATTACACACTATGGGTGGCTTCTGAAGCCAAAAACAATAGCCTTACACTCGGCTGCTTTACTTATAGAGTTTTAAGTTCCGGACCGAGATATTTGTCCCGCGTCCCAAAATGCGGGACTTTCGGGTTCCGGTCCCGACATTTTTGTCCCGCTTCTGGCAAACAATTTTCTCAGTTTGGGTGATGCTTTTTCAATTAATTACAGCTTTGAAAATTGGAAAACTTCTAAAAAATAGAAATGGAAATCCGCTTCGAATTTGCATTTTTTCCAACCTCCAGCTTTGACCCGAGATATTTAAGTCAACTCCAGACAAACTAGTCATAGACTCAGTCCAAAAAATAATAAGCTCAGTCCCTATCCGACGGTCCTGCAATCCCGATTTCGGGTCAATCAGGTGATAAATTTCAATTGTTTCAAAAACTTGGTATACTCGGCAGACACGATACTCTACAAACAGATAGGAGTTATGTCTTCGGCTGGCAGACGGCCAGCTGAAAACTTATGGAAGACGTGCTGATGACGAAGTGATGACGTTATGAAGACGTGACGGCGAGAGATGATGATGACGACGAAAGTGATCACGTCATGATGCAGTGTTTCCCCCGGAAAAATGTACGGCCTAATGTCATCCGAGTATAGGTAGTTCCTATTTGACACAGTTGTTAATGAGTATTATTTACTTTTACTCAAAAAGTACGTATACTCGAGTACCGAGTAAATACGCGTACGCATACTTTGAAAAAGTACCTGTACTCGCCTGTACGCTTAATTTTTGAGAGTACTCGAGTACAGTAGAGTAATTTTTGCGAGTACAGAAAGAGTATTTTTTATATTCGATACCCCTGCTATTCATACAGAATACAGGGGTGGGCATCTTCAGTTAACACTGGAAAATCGCAATAGCTTGAGCTTCGATTGAGCTATCATAATGAAATTTTAACACGATAGAGTGGACTCCATAGGACACCTATTCTGAAGTTTGCAGCGCAAACGGCCACATTTTGGGTCAGTTGTGGAACACACAGTTTTTAGTGTAATTTTGTGACTTGGTGTCACCTGTTGCTTGTTGTTCATTGAGTGGAAGTGTTTCAAAAAGTTTTTTTTTAACTTCATATCACTGAACACAATCACTACAACTATCACTTTATGTATCCACTATCCTTCTCCAAATCATATTTCAACGGTTCTCGAATGACAGGAGAGTTTTCACCCTCATCTCAGTGCTCAACTCTTCCAATGACTCCTTAGTCACCTCAATCAACATGCCAACTGTGTCGATTGATTGTATTCTTGCTGTAGACAAGCTGCGTGTCATGTGCTCATAGCCAGTGGTCACAGATGCTCAGATCCGGTGACTGTGCCGGCTATGCTGGCCATGTTGCAATAAAAAGTCTGCTGTCATAACTCACCCAAAATGTGGCCATTTGGGCTGCAAACTTCAGAATAGGTGTCCTATGGAGTCCACTCTATTGTGTTAATATTCCATTGTGATAGCTCAATCATAGCTCAAGCTTTTGCGATTTTCCCAGCGTTAACTGAAGATGCCCACCCCTGTACTTATTAATAGAGAGAAAACACCTTTTTGTTGTCTAGCGTAAACATTCAAAAGGCTCCCTTCTACTTTTTCCAGAAAGAAAATGTAATTTTACTCGCTTTTACGCTTTCCTGAGAGAGAAAATACTCGAATTTACGCTTTCTGAAAAAAAAGTATTTTACTCATATTTACTCGCTAGTAAAAGTAAAAAATTTTTACTTTACGCTTTCTGTACTCGATGGGTGAGTAAAAACAAATTACTTTACGCATACGCATACTTTGAAAAAAGTTTGGTACTTTTAACAACTCTGCATTTCACAGCTGATGAACTTTTATGGGTGGTCTTTGCACACAAAAAGCCGCAGCAGTGGCAAATTTGAAAAAAAAATTCAGATAGACAATAGAATCAATCATGCACAGATGAATACATATATAAATACTTGTTTACTTATTATATATTTGAAAACAAACTTTTGAAAACGTCATGGCTGTAAAAACAAGAGAATCATTTGTGTAAATTATGTTCAGTGCAGGAATGCTTTCGTTTCGTAGCGCCGCGCCATGGTGCTATTGGCTCCTTTCTTTATGGCGCTGAAATCGTAGGTATTTTAACATTGAATGGTAATAAATGGCGCCAATTATTTCTGGCGCTTTACACTGGCGATTTTCCTTATTATTTTCTATCACTTTTTGTGTCCCCACATGGGGGGATGACACTTGATTTCCTTCAGATAGATTTTTTTGCAATTAGCCCCCTAGCCCCTAGAAATCTCAAACCCAGTTATCAAATTCATTACATGGTCTTGGAAATTGGGTTTTTAGACATCCTTTTCAATCAATTGAGTGATTTCATAATCTGAATGAAATCCGAGTAAATTTAAATTTTGTTCACATTTTTAGATTGACCCATTTGGACTACCGTATTTCTTCTAATAGAACGGCATACCTCCAATGGAACGGCACCTCCAATAGATCAGCAGGTTTTGACACTTTTTTACACCCACGAAAAGAATAGAACGGCAGCTTCCAATAGTACGGCACCTTCAATAGAACGGCAGGTAGAAAGTACGTTACAGGAGTGCCAAAACACAAAAAATTTTGAAAAACTGGTAGTGGAAACATTTTAGTGAGAACAGGGTTTTCAGAACTGATTCAGGGGTTGTTGTCACATTTGGTTTTGTTTAAATTGATGCTCTGATATTAAAATTTCGTTCATGTCTAACTAACAATACTATGTTCAAATGAAAATATATGATGAAAAAATAGTACGCCAGCCTCCAATAGAACGGCAGTTAAAAAGTTGACGGAAACAGAACGGTGCCGTTCTATTAAAAGAGATACGGTAAGCGGTAAGGCAAGTAAACTTAACATTTAAGTAAATGGTACATTGCTCCAATTAGTTTGAGCTTAGTAAATACTGCTATCTTTCCGGTAGGGTTGGCACTTGATTTTTTTAAACTGGTTTTTATTTAAAAAATCTGATTTTTAAAAAAAAATCAAAGGGGGTAAACTGATTTTAATTTAAAAAAATCAAAAGGCAAAATTTCTGGTAGACTTGCACTAGGTATTTTGCAATTTTTTTGGGCGCAAGTACGCAATTTCTCATACACATTACCATTGGTGGTGTTCTCATGGGTTTTGTGGCATTTTTAGTGTAAAAGCTTCTATTTATTCATGTTACTGTGTGTGATGAAGCCACCGAAGTTAATGACCTCTGCCACTGATTCCGGCAACTCCAAGACCGTATTGAGCAACGGTCTCTAGAGTGGATAGATTTTCCTTGCAGCCAAAATGATCACTTGCCGGCAGCCAATTGCGTTTATTTTGTTGTTGCGTATTGGAAAAGGGGTTTGAGATTGTTTCAGGTACTTTATTGTTGATCAGATTCAGCATAAAATACAAAAGCGCAATGTTAGCAAGCTTCCTAGTTGAAGTTTCTATTGCTAACTAATTTATTCCAAACTTGGGGTCAAAAGACGGTAAGAACTACGTCAAAAAATGGTGAAGTAAAAACTTCCAAAGTTGCAGAAACACGGAAATTTGTATAGAAAGCGTAGCTACAGTACTTTCCTAAGTGTAATGCACAAATAAAACACATTTAACCTAAACAGTTGGCTTACACAGCGTGCACATATATTTGAACAATTATGGTACAGAAATACATCATACAAATTGGGTGAGAAAGAAACCATTAATCTTGCGGGGCACCAAATCGGCAAACTTGGGCAAATTACTAATCTATTTCAATTTGTCAGAAAACATTGACACACTTTTGGAAACTAATTTGATAGAGTTGGAAACTCAAAATAGTGTTGCAAATGTTCCTAATGATATAAGTAGAGCAGGGTACATATTTAATACTTTGTCAATCACTTCCTGAAAACGTATAATTAATAAATGAGCAAATTGGGGTTCTATTCAAGGTAAATGGGTGTCATAATTGAATTTGGCATGAAATTCTATATAAAAAACATGTGAACTACCTAATATGTGCAGAACATTTATTTGGCTAAATAATAAAGCATTGTGAAGTTAGTTGAATATACCTATGCGAAGGGCTAGGTAAATGTGTGCTAGTCAAATGGGTTGAGTTAAATATGCAGGGTGCTAATTCTCTAATAGGACGCTAGTTCAAAGAAGTTATGTAAAGTAAAGTAAATATACTTTAACAAGGTTTGACGCTTCCATTTTACATGTAAACTATGTGAATGTATATATCAAAATGATCAAAAATTATGGCGAATCGAATGAGCCTAAATTTATGTCCATAAACATAAATATAACATAATTGACCTTTTCACTTAAATATTCTACACAATTCTCCAAATAACTGACAAAACACTTTATGAATCAAATATTCTCCGTGGATAAATAATATAGTGCATAAAAGTGAATATTAGTTGTGGTTAAATAATATAGTGCATAAATTACCGTATTACCTCGAAATACCCCCAGGGGGTTTATTATTTTGTCAGCAAAATTTGAGGGGGGGATAATTTGAGGGGGGGGGGGTTTATTCGAGGGGGGGGGTCTATTATTTCGCCAGAAATTTTCGGAAATTCCCCATACGCAGACATAGAAAAATCGAACAATCACATAGATTTATATGTGTTTATAGGCATATATTACTGTATATACACAAAAACCCTTCCCTAACGTCACTTAATCATCACTTTTAACGTGTGTTCTGCATAGTACAGATCACAAACTGCGGTATTTGTCATGTACGTTCACGTTACACTCGATTTTGGGGGGGTATTTCGAGGGGGGGGGGGTTTATTATTTCCTCAGCCGAAATTTAGGGGGGGGGGGTATTTCAAGGGGGGGGGGGGTTAATTCAAGGGGGGATAATTCGAGGTAATACGGTAAATAAATTGAACAAATGGATAAAATGAACCTAATTATCAAATCTCTGTATTCTCTGTCTATCCATTCCACTACGGTCAACACACTGTGTAATAATAAGCCATGCTGTGCTAGTGTAGTATATAATAAATATGCAGCCAATGTGCTGCCACATACTTCTACATAGTGTAACATCACTGTCAAGGACGTAGCCAGGGGGGGTGGGGGGGTGGCCGCCCCCCCTTCCCGGGCCGGACCAAAAAATGTGCCAGAAATGGCACTTTCAGACAACGATTTTGTCGACAGTTTGAAAAATTTTTGCGCGCAAGCGCACATTCTCCCTTCACAACATATCTTTTTGGCTGACCAGTCTCCGCGGCCTAAAAGCCAGTGAAAATGGACTCAATTTTTGTCCATGTCGCTGTATATGCCTGTAAAATACAGACATATACTGCTGTTTTGGCGCCAATGCCAACGCCAGTGGCGCCATGGCGTGGCGCCTGCGAATGGCGCCAGCGCCATGGCGCCATTCCCCTACAACAGGGGTAAAATTTTTTTGGGGGGGGGGGGGCGCCGCCCCCCCTGTTCACCGGGCTCCGTATACAATCCGCCCCCCCGCTCAAAAATCCTGGCTACGTCCCTGATCACTGTCAATGTATTAGCCTTCTATTACAACATTATTTAAGCACTTTTCCATGCTGAACTTCACTTGAAGTCACGAACGTCCAACAAAAGGTGATATACGTAATAAGTTGACATAAAAATGGATATTTTTGAAAAAAATCACTGCTTATAATGCTATCCCATGACTCCACACTCATAATATGACCACAATAGACATAACAATACATTGTCTGACACTTAACATACACATATTTTTCTGTATACCCCCATTTTGGACGATTTAAAAAAAATCTGATTTAAAAAAAGATCTGATGTTAATTTTTTAAAAATTGATTGAAAAAAAATCAAGGCGTTTAAAAAAAATATATTTTTTTCCAACCCTACTTTCCGGTCTACATATTTTATGATATGATATGTATGTAGATTCATATGATTAGGGTTGGGAATTTCAAAATTTTCGGTTCCGGTTCTCGGTTCTCGGTTCCAAAAGATTTCGGTTCGGGTATCGGTTTTCGGTTTCTAAAAATTTTCGGTTCCGGTTCTCGGTTCGGTTCTTAAACTCGGTTCCGGTTCGGTTCTTTCGGTTCTAAAATGATCAAAATTTCGGTTCCGGGTAATAAAATAACCGGGTATCGGGTAATAATCGGCTGAACAACAGAAAAACAATATACCCAAGTTTACATGTGTAAGTACATTGGTTGGATATTTCATACTACAGGAGCATATCACAGCTTATTCAGGGACGTATCCATGATTTTTGAGCGGGGGGCTGCTTGTTTACGGAGGCCGGCGAGGGGGGGGGGGGGCTCAGCCCCCCAAAAATTTTTAGCTAAACTCGGGTTACTTTATGCCATACAATTCTGCTGACCGTAACCCATGCATGACGTCATTTTTGGAATTCAGCCAAAAATGAAAAATGGGTTAAATACAATGCGTAACGAAAATGACGAAATCTTGTGGTGTTGTAATTTTCATCATTTACTTTTGTTTCGTTGATTTATGATAAACTCGGCAAACATTATGCCATACAATGTCTGCATGACACCATAACAAATAAAAATGGAGATAAATAACACTCCAGATAAATATTTGAATATCTGACCGACATGGAGGTGGGCTACCGTAAATTCTCTAATTTAGCGACACTCTCCAAAAATGCGACCCACTGAGAAAAAAACATTTAAAAAATGACGTGACGTTGACACAATCTGCGAAAGCCGGGGATTCGGCGCTTTCGGACAAGGCGGCGGGCTGTTAGCAATATGTAGACGAAAATTTTGTCAGCGCTCTTTTTTTAAAAAAGCAACGTTTTAAAAAAGTGCTTGACAAAAGCGCTGGCCATCACCAGTTCATTTACACCAGGAAAATGTAGAGTTTAATTAAGGGGTCAATGTTTCTAGATTTTGGCATAATGCCAAAGTATGATATGAATGATTTGCGGCGGTTGGGAACAGCATGACATAGATCCACCGACTGTGAACTGCCCCAGAACATGAATTTCATGTCATTTTACCCCTTCAATAAAAATTTATTTGTAGACGTGTTTTAACTCCTGAAAATCTGACAGATCAAGCAAATCAAAACAAAAATTTGTACTCACCCATCACTTTTCTTGTTCCATTCCGATGGAATGTGCATTTTTGATATAAATGAAATCGTTTTTCACTATAATAGGTAATGTTATTCCTAAAAAAGCAGAAATGGGACAGTAAAACATGTGTAGATGTCACATTTGAGCGTTTTTAGGAGTTTAAAACACTTTTGACCCGATAAAAATGAGTATTTTGATTGAATGTTAGAAATTGTAGGTAGATTGATAATTTTCAATTAATATAGGTGAATTGAATAATCTCCTTGAAATTAAAGAACGTTGCAGCTTGTGGCAACGCCGTACCCCAGATAGACCGTCAGATGTTTTTTCTTTTTTTATTTCTATTTTTATTTTAATCGGCAGACGGAACTTATGTTCCGCCTCAGTCGACGCTCAGCGAAGGGAAACATAAGTCAAACAAAACTGATTCGTTTCATGTAAGTCGAGTTTACATAGTGGTGGAATGGCGCCACGGCTCTGGCGCCATTAGTAGGCGCCACGCCATGGCGCCATTGGCGTTGGCGCCAGCGCCATGGAACGCTGTAAATGTATGTAAATATACATACAAGACAGCAAAAAGCGCAACAATTGAGTGTATTTATAATGATTTGCGGCCAGATGGAGCAAATCTGATGATAATGCTTGAAGAATGCGCGCCTGCGCGCAAAATTTTTTGCGCTGACGTCGAAAAAGTCACATTTTCCGGTCACTTTCTGGTCTCGCACTGGGAAGGGGGGGGGCTGCAGCCCCCCCCCCCCGCGCCCCTCCCCCTGGATACGGCCCTGAGCTTATTATTTCATGGTAGAATGCAGAAATCAGAGTTGTTATAATAATACTGGTATTAAAAAAAGTGAGAAAGCAAACATATACGTTTTCTGTACTCGCGTACTTTCAAAAAGTACATGAGTAAATGAGTACTGATATTTTTTTCTGGAGGAAACGTAAATGTGTTTATGTAGTACGCATATTATTGAGTACAAACATAAATAACTTTTGCCAACTACGGTTAAAACTGCCACAAAACCAATGAAAACTACTACCAGTGATAATGTGTATACTGCAGCGACATTACACCTTACAATGAAATCTACAATATCCCGTCTGAATAAACGAACATACATAAAAAATTTCATCATAAATATTTATCAAAGCAATTTGATAAATATGATGAAATTTTTTTATGTTTGTTCTTTTATTCAGGGGGGACATGGTAGATTTCATTGTAAAGTGTAATGTCGCTGGAGTATATGTGAAATTACACGCTCCCGCGCAATCATTTTGCAAACAGATGAATTTTGCAATTTTGAACACGCATCAAGATGTTCAGCTGCTGTTTAAAGGCTTAGATGTAGGTGTTGAAAAAACGCTGTTTGAAAACTTTAAGATTCCTAGAAAATTTCGGTTCTTTCGGGTATTTACTTCGGTTCCGGGTATAAGTGCCGGTTCTCGGTTCCGGTTCGGTTCTCAAGCTCGGTTCCGGTTCTCGGTTCTCGGTTCCAAAATAGTGCTCGGTTCTCGGTTCGGTTCGGTTCGGGTCGGTTCGGTTCCCCAACCCTACATATGATATGCACATTTTATGTAGGTATCTACATGTGAGTGAATGTTTTTACTGGTTGTTCACTGCTGAAAAACTTCATTTCAGGGAAATTTAGCAAAAATGTGTTGTTACCAATGTGCTTTTTTGCCAACTACTAAAAAGTTACATATAAATAGTCAAAAGCATATCAAATTATCTCACTACAATTTTAGGATGTGAAATATTTATTTTACTGTTTCTGCCAAAAATATGAATATGTTATTGCTTTATTTTTTATTAGTTTAAAAATTCTCATACAACACAATAATTCAAATTAAATATCAACAGCATCAAATGCCTTAAATAAAAACCACAAATCCATCTGTTCTATCATTTCTGGAACTGACCAAACACAGAAAATTGCATGCACATCACTTCATTAACAACTAAATATGAACACAATAAATAAAGCCAATCCCACCATATTTTAATCAGACCTATTTCCCTACCCAGACAACTCACTCCTAGCACTAGCTGTGATTATGAATTTGCTGAACTGACAACTGGCAAAAGACACAGTCTACATTCACTTTTTCCACACAGTCAAAGTTTTGTCGGCTTCACATCTAGACCATATGATAGTGAGCAAAGTGATCAATTCAGAATTAGCAAGAGAATTGTGGCCAAAGGAAATGAGCCAAATTACAAAGGATTGCGAGATTTTTGTCCACTGTGCAATAATTCAAGGTCTCCACTGATTGGGGAGACTCGAGCTAGTGGGAGGTGGGTTTTTTAGTGTTATGTTTACTATTTTTTGTTTTTAAGTTAATGTGATGTTTGCCTTTGTGCTTTTAAATTGGATTTCAAATTGGTATTTATCTTATTGTGTTGTTAAACATTAGGTGATATTTATGGAGTTCTGAGGTTAGGTAGGGCATGTTTTTATTCTGGAAAGAAAATTCACAGATATTGAGATCACTGAAATAGTGGTTAGCATTCAAGTAATTTTATCATCAGTGATGGCAAAAAAAATTATTTTGCTTGACACACAAGAGATTTGAAACAATTTGGTATTTACCGTGTCAAATTGGGACATAATTTGTCACTGGTTTAGTTTTTGTCTTTACTCATCTTATTCATGCCCGAATACTGATTATGTATAGGTATTGGTTTCTACATACCGTATTCCCATCGAGATTCCCCAGGTCTGAGCGAACTGAGAAAAAAGCCTGTTCTTTGCAGGTTGAGGAAAATGTATGTTTTTAAAAAGCCTGTTTAAAAAAATGATCCTTCACGAAAATTTCGGACGGAATAATAATCCCCGCTTGGAAAAGTTCCCCTCGAATTGACCCCCTCAAAATTTGCTGGCGAAACAATAAACCCTCTGGGGGTATTGTAGGAAATACGGTACCTGTGAAGCGTTAGTATTTCATTAGAATGTCTGCTCGTTTATCTATTTTTCAATACACACGTTGTCAGTTGTCACTTTCACAGTTATTGTTGCAATTAAATGGGCTTCATAACAAAATATTTAATGACATGACTTTTATTTGAAATTTGCTGCCTCATAATGTCAAAAACATCAACATTATTGGTAGGACCACGCGATCACAGTTGTTAAAACGTATTTACGTTTAATCGATAAATACGTTTACGTTTCCTCCCGAAAAAAATACCGGTACGCACTTACTCGCGTACTTTCTGAAAGAAAAAATACTCAAGTTTACGTTAGCTGTGGGAAAAAATATTCAGTTTTACGTTTTCGCAGGAAAAAGTATTTTACTCACGTTTTACGCAGCATAAAAGTAAAAAGTTTTGGCTTTACGTTTTCTGTACTCAGTGGTGAGTAAAAAATACTTTATGTTTACGTTTACTTTGAAAAAAGTTTGATACTTTGAACAACTCTGCACGCGACAGGCACATGGATCGACACGGGTAATGGTGTAAAAGCGCCATGGCTATGGCGTTAGCGCCAAAGAAAATGGCGCCATTTTGCTGTGGTTCCAATTGCACTCGACTTTTGATTTGGCACCATGCCAATGAGAAACGCGCTTTGGCGCTATCGGCACTTGTCGCTAAATTTTCATGGCGCCATGGCGCTGAGCGCCAGTGTTCGTGCAAATGTAGCGCTGGCTCATTTTGCTCTATTTTACAATGACACCGTTGGCGCTTATCGCTATGGTTCTAAAAAGCGCCATGGCGTTTTTACAATACTGGTAAATTTCATATACCTACGTATGTATTTAAGTGTATTTATGTACTCGTAGATATTTATTCGATCCAAAAACATGAGTGTTACTTACTCGTGCAGTTTCAAAGCTGTCACAAACATACTCAAATATATTTTGTCATGTTTGTTTCACAAGCACTACCTCGCTGAACTAGACATCTAGAGAGGATATTTTTGTACTCTTTGACCCTGCACACACTAGTTGACAACGAAATGAAATGTCAACAGGTTCCCATCCCAATTGAAGGCTTGTCGAGTTGATAAGTAACAATACAGATTTTAGTATACACATTGCTTCATGGCTTGTATTAACATTTCACATATTTAGAAATATTTTTTTATTTTATTTTAAATATTACATTTGAACATCGTCCGTCGCCTTGTCAGCAAGCTTTGAATTGGGATCGGGACCAGTTGACATTTTTCGTTGTTGTCAACTTCTGTGTGTAGGGCCTTTGGTCTGTGTTCATCTATTATTGAGTAGAGTATGTAGCAAGACTGACACTCATGCACTTTTTTAGTAATTTTTTTGTAGAACTTGTCCATTTGTAAAAGAAATTAAAAAGCGTTTACATCCGCGGATAGATGCAAACAGTATAGGTATGTTTCCCACAATCTTTCACAACATTCAACGACAATTAAATCCATCGCGCTATTTTTATCATCACATCGCCGACAATCAATTCGTCAAATCAAATTTGTCGTAAAAACATTGACAATTTGTCGTAATTTTTACAGGCCCCGCTTCGGCAGTCACAATCACACTTCGTCGGTGATTTCCGCGGTTCAAAATTGGAAATTATGGCGTCAGGGTGCTTTGCACAGCGCCAGGCCCAGTTCCAGTGGGAATAGTTTGGGTCGGTTATCGAATTGTCTACTTTTGTGTGGTTTAATCAGTTTTTTAATTGTTGTTTTTATTGAGATTGATGAAAAGTTGTTAACTTTTGAGTTGAATGCAGCTGTCATTCTAGTGTTGATTAGAGTTGCTAAAATACAGCTACACAGTCTACACAACGTTTCAAAGAATAATATTTTTACTTTGTAAAACGTAAACAATACAGTTTTCACATACGTTATAACAAATTACTGATAGCGGTCCAAAAATCGCGAGGATTTATATTTGAAAATATAACAAAGTAAAAAAAATTTATATTTAAAAAAATTTTCTCCAGGTTTTTCAGAAAGATTTAAATTTATTTTGTAAGATTTTCTGATATTTTTAAAATTCACAATATTTTTGGAACGCTATCGCTATATGAACTCGGAACAGTCGGTGCACATATCATGAAACTGTCTAGTCCACCTACATAAAGTCTACCGATAAGCCACATGGTCCATGGAACAAAAAAGTTTCATGCAGTCTGATTAATTGAGCGCAGACGCGGCCCATTCTGCGCTATGACATAATTAAATGTCTCTGTGCACAGCGTATGCATAAACAGCAAAACATGACGGTATGGATGCGCGGTGAAGCGTCGTGAAGAGACTTCACGCGGACGCCCCCCCCCCGACGTTTCACAACGTTGACGCTTCTACATTCATCACGAATATTGCGTGAAGCAACTTCACACTTTTGATATATACCCCGGGTTTTTTTTTCCGAGTGGAAGTTTTGAGGGAAGTTAAACGAGGTGGGGTGTATTTCGAGGGGGGGGGTTATAAATTCATAGTGCCCATTTTGAGGGGGGGGGGGTACTTCGAGGGAATACGGTACCTACCTATTTTCGTGAAGCGTGGGGAAGCACCAACATCGTGAAGTGTCTTCACACAATTTTTCAAAGTCGAATTTAAGACGGCGGTGAAGCTACTTGACAAGACATTTCACAGGGAATTTCGTGAAGCAGATGGAAGTGGGCTTTTTCAAACGAACCAGCCAGCTCTCTTCCCGACGCATCCTACACTTATATTTTGCTGTGATATGTATTCATGATTAATTTATGAGTAATGTTTTTCAACTTGTAGAAAACTGTACGATTGTCTCATCCAGTCAACATTCAATAGATTCATAGAGAATGGGTGGAGAATTATGTAAGATATATTTTGTGCATAATTCTTCACCTTTCTTTCAATTTTACTTTTTTGATGTTTTTTTTGTTTTACACATGCAACTTACATGTAAGATTACCAATGGTACATGGAAAGTTTTGCACATCTGCTGTGTAGGATTTCCAACAGTACATATATGGGGATTACCAATGGGGAGATTACCAACAGTATTCTCCCTTTTGAGACTGAGACCAAACCTGTCATTTTTATCTCTTGATACTAAGACTACGACCAAGACTGATATATTTTTTCGAGACCATACCCCAGTTTTTATCTGGAAGAAAGGTATGCCCAATGTTCCTGACATGCCCCCTTCATTTGCATTTGCCAGGTGCCAGTTCCGCAAATTGAGAAGTGAAAGGTAAAATGGCAAATGCGAAGTGAATTGAGAAGGAAATTGGCAAAAGCGAAATGAAATGGCAAGTAAATTGTCAAAAGCGATGTAAAAATAGTAATTTCCCTTCACATTTGCCAATTTCTTTCTCAATTCACTTCTCATTACACTTCGCATTTGCCATTTTACTTCTCACTTCTCAATTCGCTAAACTGGCCCCACGAATGCCAGGCATGCCTCCCTTTCTAATAAAAACTTACACTGACACTAGCATTCAAAAAAATCACCAATTGTTTGGAAAATATATATAAATATATCACCCCAAACATGGATAAAATATAAATATATATAAATCACTCAAGGCCTTCAGAAAATATAATTAAATCACTGAAAAAATAACTCTAAGTTCAAAAAAAATCACAAAAAATCA
Organism: Sphaerolaimus hirsutus; assembly: GCA_964036195.1. Classification (NCBI taxonomy): domain Eukaryota; kingdom Metazoa; phylum Nematoda; class Chromadorea; order Monhysterida; family Sphaerolaimidae; genus Sphaerolaimus; species Sphaerolaimus hirsutus. The sequence goes on from OZ038456.1 coordinate 20,492,917, forward strand.
CTTGCGGTTTATTTAAATTGCAAGCAATATTGTGGGCTATTGCGGCTTAATTTACCATTTGCAAGCACAAAAATGTACTCTAACATCCCACAATCTATTGATTATTGTTTCACAAGCAGTATTCATTTCATACAATATTGACAAGTGAAAAAATCACACAAATATCACAACAGAAAAATTCAACCTACAACCTCAATGACAACTTCAAAAACATTTTGCACTGCAAACATGGTGCACTGAACCTATAGTGCCTGGTTGTGGCAGTGATGTTTGACTAAATAGGTGCTTAGTACTTGCAGCAGTGCCAGGTATGCCGAGGAAGTTTAGTGTGAATTCACTTACCATATTTCCTTGAAATACCCCCAGGGGTTTTTTTCAGAGTGAGAATTTTGAGGGGGTTATAAATTCATAGTGTCCGTTTTGAGGGGGGGGTATTTAGAGGAAATGCAGTAGTTCATGCAATCATCTAGTGTTTTCAAGAGCTACTTTTTCAACAGTGGTGAGCTGTGAAAACTCAGGGCACACGGCTACATGTTTGGCAAAATTTTGGTGACATTTTGGTGACACCATGGTGACAGTTTTCCACAGTTGTCCCCCATATTTGATAACTGGCAACATTGGTGGATGTCACCAAGTGTTGCCAGCTTTCAAAAGTGGTGAAGTGAGTTTTCAATTACTGTAGATCATTTTTGATGACATTGAGCAGGTATTTTTGATTCAATGTTATGTTTTATTTCAGAAAAGTATGTTATAAGATAGAGAGATGCTTTATACACTAAAACGTGACAATACAATTCATAGCAGGATGACATAAGAAGTTACTAAAACAGTTTACATCATTGTCACACACATAATGAAGACTAAGTGATGGTGATATCACCATTTGTCATCATTTGAGTTTTTACATTAGGTAAACACAGTGGCAAACAAGTGACTTGCCAAAACAACCCCACTGAAATTCACGCTATTTGTGAAAACTGAACATCTACAGCATTCTATTGTGGAAAACTGGATGGTGACATGTCACCATTTTTGGCCATTTCAGTTTTCAAAAAAGTCATGGTGAAAACCAGTGTGAGTAGGCACAATATTAACCTGCTTCAAACACTATTTTAACTCAATAATGCTCTACATGAGCAGATGAGAGATTTTCAGGAGAAAATTCTCTTGCAAAATTCAAAATTCTCTTGCACAAATTAAATGTTTTAGTCATGAAGCGCAATACTTGCCCCACAATGTATCTAGTATGAGTGATTTTCTCAGTGATTTTTTTTTGAATTTGAAAAATATATAAAAATATATCACTCAGAATTTGAAAAAAATATAAATATATATAAATCACGGGTTATTTATATTTATTGTGATTTTCGAAAATATAAATCACGGGTTATTTTTCGAATGCTAACTGACACTGAGCCTGACCCCAGGAACTCTCAACATCATGCCAACCACCAAAACCGCCCCACACTTCAGCCGACACAATTTCCAACCTCCAAACATCCACATCACTCGACTCATCGATATCAAACAGAGGAATTCAATTAAAGTGTCATGCACAAACGCAAACCACTGAGTCTCACAGATCATCTCTTAGATTTGTGAAAATGTTGGCCGCTACTAGATTGAGAGTTTTGAGACAGATTAGGCAGAGGGAGCAGGCTCATTCTACTAGAAGGACTGGCACTGCGAGATCTAAGGTTGGTAAGGGATTGCGCAGGGGTAGGGAAGGGGGGTGGGTTGGGGGAGGCGTTACCCCCCCCCAAACCGCGCAGCTATCGATCTATCCCGGAGGCAAAATTTTGGGCTACTATCCCGTAACCCCCCCCCCCCTCAAATCGGCCAGCTATCTATCTAGTATATGTGCTTATATACCCATTTTTCACCTACTTTGAGCGATTTTTCTCCATTTTCTTCCTTCTATGCCTTTATATTGAACATCCCGCGAACCCCCCCCCCAAACCACCACCCAAACCCCCCAGAAATTTTTTCAGCTATCTATTCCTTCGGAAGAGCGATTTGCTATCTATCCAACCCCCCAGAGGGCAGCGGGTCGAAATCTAGAAGACCCCTGGGATTGTGTACTGTATTCCCTTGAAATACCCCCAGGGGGTAATTTTTCAGAGTGGAAATTTTGAGGGGGTATTTCAAGGGGTAATTGTTTTGCCAGAAATTTTCAAAAATGTTGTAGTTAAGAGTGGGCTTTTACGTACCCAAAACTGGTAATAAATGTCACCAAATGGGATATATTAGAGCATATACAGTTAGATGGCTATTCAAACTACTTTGTGTAGCTGTGATTGCATACATGCAATATATTGCATACATGATGTACCTCATTTAAGATGGGGTATTTAAAGGGGGTATTATTCCTCAGATCGTTTAGACCTGGGGGTATTTTGAGGTTGGTAATTCAGAAGGTATTTCAAGAAAATACAGTCTGCCAATATTGATATTGATCAGATTGAATGCTATGCAAAGAATAAGTTTTGATGAATAAGGTCATGTGAAATGTTGTAAACCAACTCTACTGACACTAAAAGTCATGTAATGAGGTGAGAAAAATACAGATTGCATAGTGTATGGGCAGTAGACTATACCACATTTTCCCCAGATGGGTCAAGTCTCTAGTGACTGTCACTTTCAAACAATTGCTGAATTTTGAGCACTGAGAGAGTAATAAATAGCGTAAAAATAGGGTGTGAATTGGAATCAGACAAGTAAATTTTTCACATTTTCTCAGACTAAGGATAGGTGTCAGACTAGTAATCTCAATAGAAGGACTATATTAGAACCAACCGAAAAAGCAGTACTTTTCCTTTTTCAGCACCGAGAGCATGCCTCTGACCCGAACAAAGATGAAACACCAACAAAGGAAGCAAATCAATACCTTTCTGCTGACTCAATGCACTGTAACACAAAGCTAGATGGCACCCATTTCCATTCAACAAACACATCCCCACGAGCTGAAATCAGTTTCAAAGTGTCCAGGTGCCAATCCCAGACCCTGTAAAATGCCCTGCAAATGTCAAATGTCACACAAAGTGTCAAAAGTCATGTAAAATGCCCTGCAAAATTGCAATGTATGTTTGCCATATTGGAGGGCATTTTACATGACTTTTGACACTCTGCGTGACATTTGACATTTTACAGGGCATTTTACAGGATCTGGGACTGCCCCCAGATCTCAATCTCACCACAATCAATTGTGTGATAGGGACCCTTTAAACCATGACAAAAGCAATGTGAGAAATGGCAGAGTGGAGTGTGGTGTCAATGTTCTTGCCGAGGCAGGTTCAGTTTCTAAACCATCAAAAAGATTATCAAAGCCACAGGACATTAAAGGTGAACAGGAGAGGCATGAAACTGATGATGAAATTTGTAACATGTCCAAAACAAAAGTGAAGGCCAAGAATTGTCTTGAGAAAAAGGCATTTTCAGTTGATGTGCCTGATGACAATGGTAATGGTGAGTGTACAGTTGATGTACTATTCTGACTTGATGCTGTGCATGCAAAAAGGTGTTAACAGCAATGAAATTTTTTTTTTACTCTACAAGAGGCACACATTGCACATTGTTATCACTGTTAGCAACAATATAGACAAAGATTGCATGCACAATATCACAAAAGTGCACCCACTATCAAATCTGTTACAATATTTATATAATGCACCATTTTGCAGCTTTTTCATCACACAACAAGCAATTGTGGCCCGCCTCATTTCTGTCTCACTCAAAACGTCAGCAGGGTGCTAAAACTTCCAAAAACATCGGCAAGCAAAGATGCAAGGCTTCTAAATACAAAGAAACAACAGCATCCACTCTTGTGGACCAGGGAGGATATGGGAATCACTCAGTTCCAATGTCTCCTACTGATCAAGGTTTGTTGGCAGATTACCACATTAGTCACATGCTGAAAAATCATGGTTTGTGTGTGCACATGCAGAATGTGTTTGTACTCTGTGGAAGTAGCTTAGTGAATAACCTGTCTTAGTCATGTTTTTCATCTATATTGGGATTTTCGGTGAACTGTTCACAACAATCCTCACACAAGTGCAGCACTTTGTGTGCATCACAACACGGGTGATAAATATCAGTTATTGGTAAGGCGTCCACACTGTGTCTGTAAAATTGCACATCACACACTCATTTTTCCCTGCATTCAATCTGAACATTTATTTCCATGTCATCCTGATTAACTACACATAAATATTTCCTGTTGCAGGAGACTCACAACATCACAATCTGAGACCACCAGGCCATTTAACAGAGGCCATGGCACAACTAGAATTGGTGCACAGAGAAAAGGTGCTTTCACTGCATACTGACACACCACAATCAGACAGGACCGAGTCATGCAAAAAACAGGCCATGCCAAACCACGATGGTGCTTCCACCAGCCACAGGTCCCTTGCTGTGCCAGCACCACCTGCCCAACCTGTCAGGATGGCACCCAGATCTGGCTGGCTAGCTGCCACTGAGAGACGCAGGCAGATCGCTGCCATGCACATTTGCAAATTGGATATCAGTTTGAAGCCCAAGCAGAAGAAGGCATTGAAGGTGATGAATTTGATTTAATGAGTCATGGAATTTTATTGACCAAAATTATTGCCCTTAGGACTGTAAATGTGTTACGTTAAACATACATACTTATATAAATATTGGACATTTTATTAGACCATATGGGTAAAAGTTTCATGTCTCAAGTTGTCTATTTCTAACCAAGAATATTATACAAACACTATTTTCCCTTTCAGTGTACCTGGCAGCGCCTGAAACTGCTTGCACATGGCAATGAGTTGACACTAATGGAAAGGGTATTCGAGAGGTTTTCAGTTCGCGAACCAAAAGCCTCCAAAATGTTCATCACAGCCGCATTTACCACAACTGTACAAACATGCTGAGCAGCAGCCAACCACAGATGTCACTGTCAATGTCCAGACCCACTGCGACTACATTTAGAGATCATGCAAGATTTCTGGCTGTTCTTGTGGATGAAGCTGTCTCTGCTGCTGCGTGTGATGACTTTCAACTGTTGTCGATTAAATTACAGGAAATTGGTGAGCTGGTGATACAATTACAATAAAGGCTACATAATTACAATGTACGGGTGCTAGCATTTCTGGGAGATTTATATTTAAAAAATCTCAGAAAATCTAAGAAAATATAAGATTTTCTGGGATTTATATTTTTTCACAATTTTCTAGAGAGATTTAATTATATTTTCTTTTAGAGAGATTTTCTGAGATTTTTTAAAATATCAGATTATCAGAATATCTCAAATTCTGACATTTATATTTAATTATATTTTTTGCAGGGTTTTTTGAGAGAGATTTAACTATATTTTTCTTGAGAGATTTTCCAAGATTATATTTGATAAAATTTTCTGAAAATTGAGGATTTTTCCAATGCTAATGGGTGGACATTAAATATTTTCAACCAATCCAGGCTGCAAGCACTCTCGCCTAAGGAGAATGGGCTTGGGCAGGAGGCAATGGGACATTCTTGGTGAATGCTTTGTTGATGTTGTGGCATGTCATGATGCTGTCAGGTGGGTGATGGGTGGTCTACTTTATTGCTGGGGTTCAAATGTTATCCCAAAACAAAATCATATTCCTATCACCTATCCTGCCAAATGTCAGAATTCTTCAATACCAATCACAAATACAGACAAATGTTTGGACTTTTCAATCCAGATCCTTGTCATGAAATGGTCAGATCTTGACCTACCAAAAGCACAGTTAGCAATAAAAAATGTGTTATTTGCAGAAAATATAATGAAATTTAATATCAGAAAATATTTAACAAAATTTATATCTCAACAAGAATATATAGGTAATCAAATTATCTAAGTTCTCTGGAAATTTTATGTGGTATTGTCTACATTTGAGCTGAAAGATAAAATAACAATAAAATATTTCTTAAAAACCTGGTCAAAATAAAAGAAAAGATGTTTTAATATACTTAAAAATCTAATTCTTCTGTGATTTTTGGTAGCTTAAATACCAGCCCACTCTGACCCTACCCACCTACACCTAAAAACCATCAAAACAACACAATTTCAGAACCTCACATGATGCATCCAGAGCATGGACCATTCTGGTGGCAGCCCTAATTGACAGGATGGCAGCTGCCACAGAAAAACATGTTTATGGTGCCAGTAACAGTGGATTGCCAGTGACCATTGGAGTTGAGCAGATACATCCATGTAATGGCCCCACTGTTTAGGGTGAATTGATGTGTGAATGTGATGGGAATATGTTTGTTTTAGTTTGAATGATGAAATATTTTCAGTTTATGTTTCAGATTGTCTGTGGTGGGGCGATTTGATTATTGTGTGGGGTTGTTAGTGTCAACTAAAACCATATTTTTGAGTCAGATTTATTTGTTGCACCATGCATATCTTCCTTTTTATGTGTATCATTTTAAGCCTTTTATTGTTATCTGTTTGTGCTTGTAAAGATTTACTTTCATACAATGCACCATTTTTCAACCAATGCTTCCACACAACTCTTGTGTACTTATTCGCCTGTAACTTGTGGTCTATGTTTAGAGCAGCGTTTACGCAATTTCGTGTGATGACAAAAAATAAAGCGAAAATGTTCCATTATTCTGGAATTAAGAATTAAGTTCCATATTTGCAAGAAAAGACAGTGAAGTGTGCTCACTAGTTAAGCGTACACTCATGCAAATTTTCAGACAGTTTGAGCCTGTCATTAAAGACTTATAGACATTTTAAAATGAATTTCAGTTGTCGGTTCCGTTTTTGTATTGAAACTGAACCGACAACGGAAATTTGTTTTCAAACTTGAATGAAATACACGAATTACCGTACTACCTCGAATTACCCCCCCCCCCTTGAATTAACCCCCCCCCCCCCTCGAAATACCCCCCTAAATTTCGGCTGAGGAAATAATAAACCCCCCTCGAAATACCCCCCCCCCCTAAAATTGAGTGTAACGTGAACGTACATTACAAATACCGCAGTTTGTGATCTGTACTATGCCGAACACACGTTAAAACTGATGATTAAGTGACGTTAGGGAAGGATTTTGTGTATATACAGTAATATATGCCTATAAACACATATAAATATATGTGATTGTTCGATTTTTCTACGTCTGCGTATGGGGAATTTCCGAAAATTTCTGGCGAAATAATAGACCCCCCTCGAATACCCCCCCCTTGAATTATCCCCCCTCAAATTTTGCTGGCGAAATAATAAACCCCCTGGGGGTATTTCGAGGTAATACGGTATCTGCAAATTGGCATGTCCGTTAACTCAACTAGTAAGTATACGTCACGGCGAGATCTCGGCCGTAAAGTAAATCCGGCCGTAATGCATAGATGTACAAACGTATTTATGTTTACTCGATAAATACGTATACTCGAGTGCTCGAGTAAACACGTTTACGTTTTCACCCGAAAAAATACCGGTACTCACTTACTCGCGTACTTTTTGAAAGTACGCGAGTACAGACAACGTAATTGAGAACATTTTTTGAGTGCATAAAGAGCAAAAAGTCACTCACAGGAATATACCTAAACGGCTGAAAAATAGCGTGAAATAACAGCGGAAATTATAGAATTCGCGATGGGTAGGGATAGCGACGACTCTCGCTCTCACCTATACTCATTTTTACGTTTTCCTAGGTACAAAATTGAAAAATCCCCTACATTTAAGCTTTCCCTGAGTATTTACAGATATTTATGTTTACTCACCTTTTACACAGCGTAAAAGTAGAAAATTGTTACTTAACGTTTTCTGTACTCAGGTGTGACTAAAAATAAAATACTTAACGTTTACGTTTACTTTCAAAAAAGTTCAGTACTTTAAACAACTCTGCCGTAATGATGCCCGGTTTAAAGTAGAACCCTCTACTTTACAGTCGGGTTTACTTTACGGCCGGTACATCCCCATACGTCACTGCTTTTTGTTGCAGATGTGGAACTTTTTTCCGGAATTATGGAACCTTTTCACTTCTCTTTTTGTCCGCACAAAATGCAGTGTAAACGTGACTTTATGCTTTATTTCCTCAATTATATTTTGATTGCATCTAACATGTTACAACAAGTGAACATATTCATGTTATACTCGGCGGACATGATACTCTGCCCTCGCACTCATTTATGTCTCACGTTGGAAGCGTGCCAATGATGAGTAAGCATGCGATTTTTGTGTTAATGATGAAAAAATCAGTGTCGTGAATAATTTAACATTTAGCGTCATAACAACGATTATTTTTTTTCAATTTTTAAATGAAAATTGTATGCGTAAAGCAATCGTTGGCACGCTTCCAGCGGGAACCACGCGTGCAGGGTGTAAAGTAACCCAAGTATACCAGTAGATGCAGTAATGGAATGGCTGGTCCCGCAAATCTGTTACCATAGTCGATGTTGTGGGGTGTTTAAGCTCTCTAAAATATCATTAGAAAGTTGAAAACTATAACATAAAAAATCAGGGAAAATTTCTTAAAGGTGATGTTCTAAGCTGACTAACGATCGCAAACCCTCTCGAAAAAGTATTTAAATTTTTAAGTGTTTTTTCCAAAACGAGCACGGGCCTATATGTGCGTGCCGGGTTTCATCGTGTGCGAAACGGGCATATGTGCGTGCCGGGTTTATGTGCGTAACAGTGCATCCTCGTGGTAACTATTATCTTCTTTGTGTCAAATAATCAGCTATTGTTAAAATTTCAAGAACATACATGAGAAATGACATAAAACATTTACCTTTATCAAGAAAATACATTTTGTATGTAAATGTTGAATCACACATAGCATTGAAAAAATCTGTCAGTAATAAAAAAAAAAATTTAATTACTTTTTTGAGGATTCTCTAGAGATATATCTAAATATATTTTCTTTTCATCTATTCATATTTTTCTGTTTTTTTTTACAGAGAGATTTAGTTACATATTCTTTTGGAGAGTTTTTCTGAGATAAAAAGGTCTTCAGTTGAAAAAAATAGAAATCACCCATTTTTTCAAAGCTAATCACACATAATCATAATCATGCATACAAAAGGCAGCGTAGTGTAATAAAAACATGACAAATTTTGGAAAAGTGACAATTCTATAGTCAATTAAAAGTAACAAGGTTATAAAGGAGACCTGCCGATGAGTGATTTTCTAATGAGTCAGTTTCAATAAAAAAGCACCACATGGTATCATAAAAATCTGTGCATGGCACTAATTAATACAGCAGCTGTCAACGAAAACAATTGCCAAAATGAACTGGATCTAAATGGCAGTGCCCCACTCAATCTGTAATGGATTATAAGGTGTTTAGTGAATAGGATTTTTTGATGAAATGGATGTGTGATGCACTGTGATGTGTTGTGAAGTCACTTCACACTGATGTGTGATAAACTGCGAAGTGTTGTGAAGTCACTTCAGACTGATGGGTGATGCACTGTGAAGTTCTGTGAAGTGTCTTCACACTGATGTGTGATGCACTGTGAAGTGTTGTGAAGTGCTTCACACGATGTGTGAAGTGTTGTGAAGTGCTTCACACGATGTGTGATGAAATGTGAAGTGTTGTGAAGTAACTTCACGCTGATGTGGGGCATTGTTTGGGTGTAGGACTGCACCATGATGTCACTGTCGCCATAACACACAAAATGTCACACGTTTTTACCAACAAAAGAAAAATAAACTCCACCTGGGACTGCCATTACAGCCATCCCCATAGCATGTGCAAATGGTCACCTGCCCATTTGGGAAATCATTGGGTAATTGCAGTATTTTCTTCGCCTGATAATTTATACAAGCATCCCTATTAAACCATCTGTACCACTTGACCAGTGTTGCATTGAAACCACGAATTAGCATGTTTGCGTGGCAGCCCCGCATAAAGCCGTGCACGTAGAAACCTGAGTGTGGATGTTTGCTGAGAGTTCATGAGAGCTGAGCGTGGATAAATATGTGAGTACCGTATTTCCTTGAATTAACCCCCCTTGAATTAGCCATCCATGAATTAACCTTTCCCCATGAGTTAACCCTCAAAATACCCCAGGTGACACCCACACCTTGTAAATGTCAAATTCAAGTGTCGAAAGATGTTTAAAATGCCCTGTAAACTGTCAAATTTTAATTTATTTTCACCGGTCATTTGCCATTTTACAGTTTACATGACTTTTGACATTTTACATGACATGTGTTATTTTGCAGGGCATTTTGCAGAGTCATTATAAATACTCGATAATTACAGCACATCGCTTAATAATTAATTCTGGCCCAGGTACATAAAATCCTTCAATTTCATCATTTCCAACAAAACAACAACAACAAAAAAAACTCACCCCCCACCACTGCCTGTTCATAAATCTTCACGCAAACGGTGGGGCAAGCCACCAATTTGACCCCCCTTTGATCACCCCCGTACGGACTTGATCTACCGTAAATCACGTCGGCATTGTCGCATTTGTCGGTAAAATTCATCGGTTTACGGTAGACGCGCGACAAACTGCGCCAATTACTTTCGTAGAGTTTCGACATGCAGCTGTAGCACATTACGGGGGTGTCTGGGGGGGGGGTTGTTTGGTGATTTTGATTGGGGGTCTATTATAGTTTTGAGGATGGGTATATTATTTCGTTTTTTTTGTTTCAAATTGAATATCGTGTTTATCGAAATAAATATCCATAATGAATAAATAATTATTTCGCCAGCAAAGTTTGAGGGTGAAATAGAGGGGGGCCTACGGGGATATATCGAGGGGTTGGGTATTTTTCCTCAATACCCTCGAACCTGGGGTGGGAGTATTTTCGTAAGGTCAATTAAAGGGGGATAATTTGAAGAAATACGGTATGTAGATTTAGATTCACCGATAAAACTATTGAACTATTTATAAAACTATGGTATATTAAACTATGAAATTCTTAACTGAAGCACACCCAGCGTTGCAGCAGAATTCACACATTCTCACATTCAGACATCACACACATAAATACTCCCGACAATTACGTACAGCTATTTTTCGATCGCCCACCAGCTGTTTATTTTGCCTGGGAGGTCAATCACACACAAAAAAATCACACATGAATGGGTTTCGGCAACACAAGTCGATTATTGAGTAACACACAACAGGCGCGCCGAAAATTTTTTTTGTGTGAATGTTATTTACACGTAAGGGATATTGATTTGTCGGCGGAAAAATTCACACACTGGGTGAATGTAACATTTTCGGTGAAGTGTGGCTTTCACACTATTTCCCGGTCACGTTCGGCACCCATTTTTTGATTTTACTTCTTACATCCTATCCCCAGTCCTAGGGCGCCCCAGAGGCTGTAACTTGGGGGAAATATTGGTGCAACCCCCTCTACTTCGCATGAATTGGGGGGGTCGCGGCGACCCTTCTCAGGGTGGGTCGCCCTAAGTGCAAAATTTTTTTCTGGCTTTTATGGTGTCCCACAACAGGTCCGGCACCCGCTGACTTCTGAGCTGTGGGAGGGGTATAAATCTAAATTTTTGGGATTGTGTTACCAACACCACTCCCCTATTATACACTATTCAATAATGTGAGATTTATGTGAAAAATTTCTCAAAAATTCGCTTATTCTGTAAAAAACAACAACATTACTCCCCAATAGATGGATGACAAAAATTCACTTTTTGGAACTTTTTTATTAGACGCTTGAAGAGATGGTTTATGATACTTTAAAGGGAACGGTTTGATGTTTAAAGTTATGTAAAGAACCATACCTTTCAAAAGCCTGCGTTGCGAAATTTACTTAGGGTGAATTTTATGACATCATAATGACATCATTGCAGGAACAAAAATTCACAAAATTCACACTTTGAAATTCGCCCCAAGTAAATTTTGCAATACATGCATTTTAGAGGTATGATTCTTTACATACCGTATATCCTCGAATAAGTCCCCCGGGGAGTTATTTTTTCGTCAAAGTTTTTGAGGGGGGAGTTTTTCAAGGGTGGGGAGTTATTCAAGGGAGGGAGTTATTTTTTCCTCATAACTTTCTGGAAAACTTGCAGGTAGGTAGGTGTGTATACACTGCGTAATACACACTGTGTGCATCTGCTTTCGCTGCCGTATGCTTTCATCCTTTGTATTTTTTGTCTCACACACTGCACTGCATTTGCATTTCGTTTTTATCACTTGTTCCAGTATCCTCTCCACTCATCACAGAGGGGGGAGTTATTCAAGTGTGGGGAGTTATTCAAGGGAGGGAGTTATTTTTTCGTCAGTGTTTTTGAGGGGGGAGTTATTCAAGGGTGGGGAGTTATTCAAGGGGGGGGTCTTATTCGAGGATATACGGTACCTTTAAACATCAAACCATTCCCTTTAAAGTATCTTAAACCAGCTCTTCAAGTGTCTTATCAAAAAGTTCCAAAAAGTGGATTTTTGTCATCCATCTATTGGGGAGTGGTGTTTTTTAGAGAATAAGAGAATTTTTTAGAAATTTTTCACATTAATCTCACATTATTGAATAGTGTATAGTAGGAGTGTGGTGTTGGTAACACATCCCCAAAATTTTAGATTTATACCCCTCCCACAGCTCAGAAATCAGCGGGTGCCGGACCTGCTGTGGGACACCAAAAAGCCACAAAAAGGTTACACTTAGGGCGACCCACCCTGAGAGGGGTCGCCGCGACCCCCTAAATTCATGCGAAGTAGAGGGGGGTTGCACCAATACCCCCCCCTAAGTTTCAGCTTCTGGCGCGGCATAGAACTGGAGATAGGGTGTCACAAGTAAGATCAAAAATAGGGTGCCGGACGTGACCGGGAAGGTGTTTATTTATATTTTATTACACTGAAGTCTGAAGGGAATTGTTTCGTGCCCTCAGAGGCCAATTTTGCCAACTGTCGAGTGACTCCAAAGAAAATAACTGTCAAGTGTAAGAACTTCAGAAGTATTGTATGTCACATTCTAAAGCAAAAAAAGCCAAAATCTCAAACTCACGATGGGCGACGTAATCCAAACTCGCATAATTGCTATCAAACGTAATTCCATCGGCCCTTCCCCCGCTCCTGGGTAAAACTGCAGAAACCAAATTTATTTCCGCGATTATAAAAATACACGACAGTATTATGAGCCATTTTTGTGAGCTTTTTTCTGGTATTCTGATTTTTCTAGTTGAATGCCAATCTTTTTTTCTTGTAGTGGATTGCGACCATTTGCAATTTGCTGATTTGTTGATAGGAATCGGGTTGACTTTTAATTGACTAGTTGTCGGTAAAATGGAGTAAAATACGTTTTCTCCCATTCTGGTTATGTAGCTGTGGATTTTGAAAAGTTTGAGATGTAAATAATTGCGTGCACACTAAATATTTTACTGTATTTAACAAAAAATGCATTCACCAACACGCGGTTTGATCAAGACCTCTTAATCGCAGTTGTTAAAATGTATTTACGTTTACTCGAAAATACATCTACCCGAGTACTTGGTAAATACATTTACATAAGTAAATACTTTTTACTTACTTTTTTAAATACTTTCAAACATACTTTTTACATACTTTTTTAAAGCACCTGTACTCACCTGCACGCGTACTTTTGAAAAGTACACGTGTACAGAAAATGTATTTCAGAAATATTAAATACATCCCAATTTTGTGTTGCTCAAATAAAGAAATCTTGAAAAAATCATATCATTTTCCTATAAAAATACTGAAAACGGTTAAACGTTAATCGGTTAAACGAGGGGGGTATGTCGAGGGGGGGGGGCTTGTTATTTCGCCAGAATTTTTTTTTGAAATTCGACTACTAAATTGTCATCTGTAATGTACGCAGACGTAGAAAAATGCAACAATAACCACTATATAAATATAAGAGTCTATTGACTTATATAAGTAAGTGTGTAACACTGTTCTAACGTAACAATTCATTGTTTTTAACGTGTGTTTTGCATTTCCTGAATCACAAACCGCAGTTTTCTCATGTACGTTCTCTGTACACTCAATTGGGGGGGGGGTATTTCGAGGGTGTGGGTAATTATTTTATAGTGTCCATTTTGAGGGGGGGGGGATTTCGAGGAAATACGGTACATATATTTAGGTAAATATACTTTGAAAAGTTTCTATTATTTTAACAACTCTGTTCTCAATTTTACTACGTGATAGAGAGTGCATAGTATGTCATTCGATTACGGCATAGAGTGGGGGGCAAGAGCTTTTCATTTCCTAATGGAATTGAATTAACACTAGCCTATTTTGGACCATAAAACTGAATGGCCAATAAAATCGCACTATTATCTTGTGTATTCCATTAGTTCATTTCAGACACTTCAATCAACTTTAGATGCAAGCCGACAACAACCTAACACCTGACAGTGGAAATATTTGCATAAACAGTCCCTGTTTTTTTGCAAAGAATTTTGACAAATTTGGACACAATTTGGTCTCTTTTGAACGTTTTCAAGTGTCATTTAAAAAAGTCTTGCTTAGGGTTTAGGCTATGGCCAAGTTTTATTATCATACAGGGCACTTGTTACTTTAACTAAAACTTGACACTAGACAGGGTGTGGTAGTTGATACAGATGATTTTGTCAGTTTATTGTACCTGTGATTCAAGTGTGAAAGATGGCAAATAGAACTTTGAAATTTTAAAACACATTTTAAAACGAAAATAAAAGCGATTTTCTCCAGATACCGTATTACCTCGAAATACCCCCAGGGGGTTTATTATTTCGCCAGCAAAATTTGAGGGGGGGACAATTCGAGGGGGGGGTTTATTCGAGGGGGGGGGTCTATTATTTCGCCAGAAATTTTCGGAAATTCCCCATACGCAGACGTAGAAAAATTGAACAATTATATAGATGTATATGTGTTTATAGGCATATATAACTGTATATACACAGAAACCCTTTCCTAACGTCACTTAATCATCAGTTTAAACGTGTGTTCTGCATTGTACAGATCACAAACTGCGGTATTTGTCATGTACGTTCACGTTACACTCAATTTTAGGGGGGTATTTCGAGGGGGGGGTTTATTTTTTCCTCAGCCGAAATTTAGGGGGGGTATTTCGAGGGGGGGGTTAATTCAAGGGGGGGGTTAATTCGAGGTAATACGGTAGTTTGTTATCATTGCTCAGGACCCAACATATATGAGCACAAAAACTATTCTCACATAAATTTGACATCATAAGAAAATAATAGATAGTAACTTGACAGTGGTTTCATTGCCCAGCAAACCAAATTCACGAAAATGCAGGATACATAGAATTGACTGAAAAAATTGACTAAGTCACCTAAACTCAATATTAACTAAATATATAAAAGTGATCAAAATGAGCCATAAAATAGCGCCGATCATGAAGTCACACTTTTGCGCCTTTAAATGGCGTTGGCGTTGGCGTTGGCGCCATGGTGCCGTTTGATCACTAAATAGAAAATGGCCCACACAAAGCCTAAATAAGCTGAGAAACAGGCACAGATAAATAGGCACATAAAAATGCACACAAATAGAATAACTATGAAAGCACACTTGTCACAATTGCGCACAGGGCACATACATCTCCTAGGTGCCATCTAATGTGTGAATAGCACCTGCACATGGTGACACTTTCACCTATTTGTTACTGTATTTGTGGGAAAATTGAGCTTAGAAATGCTTC
Organism: Sphaerolaimus hirsutus; assembly: GCA_964036195.1. Taxonomy (NCBI): domain Eukaryota; kingdom Metazoa; phylum Nematoda; class Chromadorea; order Monhysterida; family Sphaerolaimidae; genus Sphaerolaimus; species Sphaerolaimus hirsutus. The sequence continues at coordinate 20,508,491 of OZ038456.1, forward strand.
AATGCATCTTACATTTTGGGCTTAGAATAGGGTATTGTCTTAAAAATTGAAGGTAAATTAGTGTAGTTAAGTTGGTAGAGTATACAGAACAGTAAATTCACTCTAGCTTGTAGACAATTGTCATGCTTGAAAAACATAGTGGGCGTTAGAAAATATACTCAGAGTGAAGATCAATGCATTCATTTCTTACCATTTAAAAGTAGCTGCCACTTTGAGAGCAAAAACCATATCTCTTTTACCTCCCTAAAAGAACAGCAGTGCATTGTCACATGCATTATGCATGACACTGTCAGTTCACGGGCACCTGGTCAGTTGACTGAGTTGGGAAAAGTGCAGAACGTTTTAAAATGTAAGTGCAAAGTGTTTTGATTTTGTTTGAAGTGTGTAAAACCTGTAAATGCACAGCAAACAAGTTTTCTCTCAGCAAAACTTAAAAGTACTTTTTTGACTCAGAAAATGTCAAAAGAAAGGTAGTTTTTGAGTTTTTAAGAAAATTTTTACTCAGTTGAGGTTATGCTGAAATCACTTTTGACTCTTAGGAAAATTGAAATTGTTTACAGTTAAGGGAATTGTTTTGGGGTCCCTCAGCCCCATGTTGCAGCCAGCTGGTGTTGTGGTGTTTATTCAGTTGTCATTGTGGACTGTTCATTTGTTATTATTGTACTGGCCTATGTGAGCTACTTATACAGCCTTCAAATGGGATATCACTCACATGGAAGTGATCACTCACAATCACACACTCAACTTTACTATTGAATGTGTGATCATTTTTCAATTCAATTCTTCATATACCACTCAGTCTTTGCGAGGCAGAAGGGTACACAGTACAAAAATACAAAAGTAATATAACATAACATTTTTGTGTTTAATAATTTATTAGGACTATCGTTTTTCAAGAAACTTCATGATTTTTTCCCAAAATGCATACTGAATTACGGAATTCTGTACTTTGATAATTTTCAAAGTTATACATGCAGTGACCAATACTTTTTGGTTTGAAATATAAGTGTATTTAGTAGGCACTTGAGTATAAATACTTTCAAATACTTACATTTAAGTAAAGGTAAATATCACTTCACAACTTTACCCCTGCTTACACATACACACACATTTTAAGTCATGCCTGCTCTTGCAATGACAAGTGCATGTGCACATGAGCTAAATGTCACTGGCTCAGGTAACAATCCATTGTCTCACTCATGCCAACTGTCCTAGGGGTGCAATTTGACAATGCTTTATTTTTCTCATGGTGTGCTGCCCTGCGGCCTGTTTTGGAGTTGGTTTCTACATGGGTGAATTTTTTATTGGCACTCTGCCAGCGTGAACTGCGCATGCTCAAAGTGTGAAACAATCGCAAGTATGTAAATAGGTAAATACTACCTACCCAATTTAATTTGAGGAAATATAAATTGAAATGAATGCAAAATCAGACGGTAATTATATTTATCTTTTTGGTATAAATAAATACTACAGTAATCCTGTGAATGCTAATTTTAGACGCCGGCCACAACAATATTTTGCTACTAATCGCGTCTCACACTTCATAAAAGTACATTTAAAAGCAACCAAAAATAGTATTCCCAAACATCTATCTATCTATGCAGCTGTTTTCCCAATTTTTTGTAGAAAAGCTGGCACATTTTTTGGATAGACATGACTAAATGGCAATTTATATAACAAAAAGATAAAAATGATAGAGTGCCAAAACAGTCTATACTAGCAAAGTATAAAACACACCACGCAGGCAGGCGTTTAACGATGGCAAACCACCTGGGAAAAGTGATGAAATTTTAAGTTTTTTCCAAAACGACTTTTTGTATTTCGTTTTTGTTTAACGAAAATACCTAATTTTTTGAATTTGCGAATTTGGTCTTCTAATTTTTGAATCTTTTAGATTACTTTTCGTATTTTTTGAACCAAATTATTGGATTTACGAACTTTTCTGGTGAATTTTAAATAGGTACTGCTTTATGTTCTTTGGAACAGCCTTCCAAGATGCATAAAACCAAATAGATCTGCACTGTTTTGTTCTGCCGCCATGCATAATCTATTGGAAATTGATTCATCACTTGAAATATGCATTTTCAACGAAAAAACCAACAAAAAAACAACTAAAAAACACTTCAAATTTCAGAATTTTATAAGAAAAAAATGAATAATAAAAAAATATTTTAATGTGTTTTCTGTGAGTGAAATAAAACCTCAAAAACTCCAAAAAAATCCGCTATTTCGATAACTTTTTCGATTTTTTTCTGCCATCGTCACAAGCGTGGTGTAACACTCGTTAATCTGAATACGATACCGTAAAATGCGTACATACTTGATTTCATAATAGTAACAGCTCAATGATTTTGTCGACAGCTATACGTTTTCCCGTCCCGGCTTATTATATGCGCAAAGGTATATCGCATGGTGAATGTTGATTACAGGAAGCTCACTTCCCCCGTGCCGGGCATTTACCTGTAGTTGGGTAGGGATTATCTTGTTCGAATATTTACCGTATATTTTTGAATAAGCCCCCCTGGGGTTTTTTGTGCAGCTTTATAATTGCATAGTGCGTTTTGGAATACTATTATGTGGTTTGAATGATACATCTAAATATTTACCTACATATTTCCCGTTTGAAATGACGTGTATTCCAATTTTAAGTAAAAGTGAAAGTGAGAGTGAGTAAGAGAATGAGTTGTGAGTTACAAGCTATAAGTTATAATCTCTATAAGTTGTTCACAAGATGAGTAGCTAATTTACGAAGATACGGTAATACCGTATTTCCTCGAAATACCCCCCGGGGGGTGATTGTTTCATAGTGCTCCCGAGAGGGGGGGGGGTAAACGAGGGGGGGGGGGTATTTCGAGGGGTGGGGTTATTATTTCACAAGAACTTTTTTGAAATCCTAGTACAAAATCGTTGTTTGTGATGTGCGCTGGGGTAGAAAAATGCATCAATATAACTGACATGTAAAGACTCATGTAGACTAATATTAGTACGTAGATGGTATAAACACTGTTCTAACATGATTCCGACATTGTTTTAACGTGTGTTCTGCACTACGCAGAACACAAACTGCAGTATTTGTCATGTACGTTCTCTTTACACTCAATTTGGGGGGGGGGTATTTCGATGGGGGTGATTGTTTCATAGTGGTCTCGAGAGGGGGGGGGGGGTCAAACGAGGGGGGGTATTTCGAGGGGGGGCGTATTTCGAGGAAATACGGTAGTATGAAAGCGTGTGTGGAATTGCGAATGAACTAGGTGTCGCTTCATCAGTTTTACCATATTCCAAAAGAACAATCTATTTGGTTCCTTCTCGAGTTGCAGCGTGCACTGCTACGCAATGAAAAACCGTGAAAAATGAAAATCACTGTTAAGCAATGAAAAACCTGCGTATACCTAGTATCAATTATCATGGTATCCTATTGAATCATTAGAAATTGGGTAAATCATTAGAAATTGCAAAATAGGTATTGAAAATACACTTTCTCACCGGTGAAAAAAACCCACATAATAACTGTTGGCAATTAGACATCTAGTAAAAAATGCGAGTTTGACATAAAAACAAACACATCAAAGCTGGCTAAAAATAGTGATAAAAATGCGCCGAGCTTTTGACGTCAAACGCCAAAAGCGCCACTGCACATATTTACGAAGAATGCAGCACCAAGCGTCAATGCTTGGGCCATTCCCAAACCCTGCCCCGTAAAAGGCCTGTAAAATGTCAAATGCCCTGTAAAATGTCAAATGTCATGCAAAGTGTCAAACGTCATGCAAAATACTCTTGAAAATGCCAAATTTCTTTTATTTTTATTGGACTGTTCACATTTTACATTTCACAGGGCATTTGAAACAGCCCCAGAGTATTAGTGACAAGCGAAGAAAGCGCCATGGTTAGTGAGCTAAAATGCGCCAAGACTTCGGCGCCAAGCGCCAAAGGCGTCAGAGCAAAATGGTGCCAAGCGCCCAGAGCGCCATGGCGGCTTTTGTTTTGGCACTAGCGCCAGCGCCAGGCATTTCATTCCAAACCTCAGCGCCAAGTGCCAATAACGCCACGACAAATTGGCGCCAAGCACCAAAAGCGCTAGCGCCAGCTTTTTTCTTTGGCGCCAGCGCCATTTCGCTTTTTTTCTTTGGCGCCAGCGCCATTTCGTTTTTTCTTTGGCGCCAGCGCCATGGCGCTTTCACATCGCCGGCCATAAATCGGGGCTGAGAAATCCGTTAGCCACGGACACATTAGCATTATGCGCGCTGAGTAGCGAATTCTCAAACGACGGGCATAACTGGGAATCCCAGCTAATGCATGTTAGCCCGGCGCTAAGCGGGACAACAAAGGAACTAGCCTCTTTGTGGCCGCGGCTTCGCATCGGCGGAGATTTGGCTTTTCTGGGGAAGATTAGGGAAGTGGATAAGTGGCGAGAAAGTGCTGAGTGGTAAGTCAGAGGTGACAAGGATATTTTATGTGACAAGTATACTCGGCGGAAAGCAGAGTATGTGTCATGAATCCGTGTATTCAGCTGTTTTTCGATTACACGATTCACGAGGTTTTTTACCGCACTTTTCCCTCTATTCCCACTTCACCGGCCGCTTGCCGCTGCAGTGCACTGCACTGGGCCCGGAGGTCCAGATTATAAATGCGTGTTGTAAATTTTAAGGAAACGTGTCCGAAGACGGTAGGTTTTTCAGAACGTGCGATGAACCACTCGGTGGCTCACGCTGTTCCGTTTCCCGCAGCACGCACAGCACTTACACTCAGCATAAGCAGCGCAGTAATTAGAGCAGTTGTTAATTAGCTAACTAAGGGGAAAAGTTAATACTTAGTGCCAATACCAAAAGGGGGTCCAAGTTGGGTTGAGAAGAGAGTTTATTTTTTTGGGCGATGGAAGAACAGTAGCGGCAGAGTAGAAGCAAAATCAGCTTACGTCGCATCGACGAAGTTGGGGAAAAAACAATTTCAGCTACTTATAAGGCAATCAAGACTACCATAATTGACTTGAATAAAAAGCAAAAAAAGGACATAACATTGCGAAGTTACAAAATCACTTTCAAATCACATAAGCTCTGATGTAAGCACTTAGTAAAATCGTACGTAACGCATCTGCTTATGAAAAGAGTACTAATTAATATCAGCTAACAAAAGTAATTAAAAAGCTTCATGCGACATGGGGCTAAACCTATAAATTACAAGCTTACTTACTACGACAATTACTCACTTCCATAATTACCTACAAATCCCTACTTAATATAAAACGACCTAAAACAAATAACAATGCAGTGCAACGCATTCTTATAAAAACGGAGTGAACAAAGTATGTACAAAGGCAATTACGGCATCATAATCCAACACAGCAATTTAAGTTAATCAATAATTAGACAGCTAACACAAGTTTACAACTAATGTTAATTAATTAAGATACAGAACGATTAATTAAGCTCGTGGGAATGAAAGGCATTGGCGTGAAACGATCTGTACAATAGTTTCTACATGTCACATGGAAACTTTGCTTGGGGGTTTTGTATTCATAAGTTACGGTAGCTAGAGAATGCTCGCGGGCGCGAAGTGCTTATCACCTCCAGTCCCGCGACCCACTATTGTGACTATCCGGTCAGCTAGCGCCCGTGAGAAAGGTTTCAGCCCGATGGCCACACCCTTCCGAGCGCGAGGAGATATTTATGCTAGGGCGGCGGAAAAGTATTTTTTGGACTGCGACTTGTCACTTGGGGCGTTATCAGAAGCTGTTCCTACCACCCACCGATACTAGATGACGCACGACAATCTAGTCAACATGGGGAGGAACGCGGAACAGTGCTTTTGTATTTTTTGAGTGAAATTCATTGTTCCTGGCTTCCGGTCGCCACCTACCTATCAGCCGTCAGTCTCCGCCTCTGCCCACAGGTAAGTAAAGGGTAGAATGTGCTTTAGACCGCCCAGAGAGTCACAACAGTGTGCCGGCGAGCCCAAAGGCGGCCACACGCCGCGTCGCGGCATTTCAAAGTGAAAAATGTGAAATTCCCCTCTCACCTTATGCCATGTGGAATGCAGTTACACCTAAGTTAGACATAACCTAGCTAAATTGACTTAAATAGATTTGGCGCACGAAAATAGTAATTAAAATTGGGGGGTAAGGAAACGAAATTGTGCAGAGCACTACAACCACTAGAAAACATGGCGAACTCGGTCAGCCCATGTAGCGGCGTCGATCTTGCGATGCAGTGCTCTGACGGGGTACTGCGCAGCCCACTGCAGGGCTGTGCATGCCATGCAGTCCCCGTTGCCGTCGAAAAGCCGCCGTAATGTCTGAGAAAGTTTGCCCAAATTTAGTTTACAAAATACATAGTAGTTTATGTTCCATGAATTATTATTGCATTTGTTTGTCTAAAATTTTGTGGGGTGGTGTTTTTCCCATCGTAAAAACGCTCTTACATATGCATTTGCACATACTTATTTATGTCTTGCACGCCTACCCACCAACGCATGCTTATGCATGCACTTTCACAAAAACAAAAAAAAATTTAAAAGAAAAAGACGGAGTGCCAACTATATTAAATACATAAGATTTTCATAAACAGTTGTAAATTCATCGCTGTTATGACGTCATATGTAAACGTATTCACGACAATAAATTTCTTGGCACGCTTCCAACCTGAGGCATGAATAACTGCGAGTACAGAGTATCAAGTCCGCCGAGTACATCACACACAACTTTTTGTCACTTGTCCACCTGCAGAATTTGCACCCGAATAAACCCCCATTCTCACAAATCACAACCAATAAGCGTTTTCCGCCCACGGCACCTAAATTATTCGGGAATCACATTTACAATGCTTTAGTGGTTATTCTTCAGGCGGTGTGGAGTTGGGGTTCGCAGAAGTTCACTGAACATGCGGGAATTTGAAACTTTGAACGCACTTATTGTGGCTGCGCACACTGGTAAACCACAGAAACTTGGGAAACTCATGATTGAATTCATTTGAGTTTACTAGAATGAAATTTTTTCTCGCCATCAACAGCAGTTGACATGCTCCTCATTCTGGTAAACTCGAATGTGTTCAAAATACATAGATTTATGAATTTCCTAATATTCAATGGTGTACTTACTAGTGTGCGCAACGCCAAATCATTATTTACGAAATTTTGTTCTAATGTGAATGAAGGGTGACTGGTGTCTGTTAAGAACAAGGTGTCTGTTTCACAAGATGTTAAATGTCATGTAAATTTTTTCAATCAATTTGTTGGGTGTAGTAAAATGTAAAATGCCGAGAAAACTTATGTTTGATTTTATCGGGGATTTTACTCATTCCACGGTAAAGCAATGTTAAAATTATTTGTTTCTTCTGCCGGCATTAATGGGCGTTGTGCTTTCCAAAAAATCATTAATTTTTTAACGGTGTGTATTTTTCCGCGTGTACGTAATAAAAATAATAATGTCAATTAAAGCAGAATGATACATTTTCAACGTTCACAAAAAATCTATGTTCACAATCTTCATTTGAAAAACGCAATGCGTAAAGAACGTATCCAGATTAGTATAATACTAGGGTTGGGAATTTAAAACTTTTCGGAATCGGGTATTGATGTCAGGTATCGGTTCGGGTTGGTAAGAAGAGTCGGGTATGGAATTCGTTTTTCCGGTTGCAGGATTTCGGAAATTTTTTCCGGATATCTTAATTCCCAACGCTAGTGAGTGCAGTGAGTACTTACATATATAAATAGAATACCGTATTTCTTGTAATAAAAAGGGAATACCTCCAATAGATCGGCACCTCCAATAGAACGCTAGGTTTTAGCACATTTTTGGGCTGACGAAAACAATAGAACGGCAGCCTAAATAGAACAGCAGCTCCAATAGAACAGCAGGTAGAAATTACTTTGGAAAAGTGCCAAAACATAAAAATATGAAAAATTGATGGTCAGATTGTTCAAAGCATTAAAAAATACGTAACTTTCAAATTGATGCTCTGATGTCTAAATATTGCTCCAGTTAATTTAAAAAAACCATGTTCAAATGAAAACGTGTAAAAAATGGTGAAAACTAGAACGGCAGCCTTCAATATAACGGCACCTTTAACATAACTGCAGATTAAAAAGTTGACGAAATATAAATAACGGCGCTCTTGTATTAGAAGAAATACGGTAAACACTCAACAGCTGAAATAGCGGAAACAACTGCGAAAAATATGGTCGACAAACAAACAGCTCAATCTGGAATATTCCGAAGCAAACTTCCTACGAAATCCGGAATATTCTCAGATGCCTATTATAATAAAGCAAAATATTCAAATCAAATCCAATAATCATTCATTTAATCTCAAAATCCAAAAAAAATCACCTAAATGGATCCCAGTGGCCTGGAAAGGGTCTCACCCTTGGAAGAATTTGGTGAAGGTCTATTAGTGGACCCAAATGACTGTTGCATAATTCAAAGGGGTCCAAATGAATGTCAGGGGGTCTCTGAAAGTGGCGATTATTTGATAGCAGTTGCCGACATGCAGAATGGGGTTGTGGTTTTTGATAGACAAGGTAATGTTGTTATTGTTGGACTTTTGTTATTACATATAATTTTGATATTATTAAATACCGAGCGGTTTATTTTGCCCTACAATTTGCGGGGGATAATTCGAGGGGTTTACTATTTTATGAGCATAACCTCTCATCATTCTCACATACTGCAATTTTAGGCATTTACGTGTTCATTACACTATTTCGGGATATAAAGCGGGATATTCTAGTGAGATCTTTTTCCCCCACCCTAAATTCTAAATTCTAGATTTTCTAAATCTAAATTTAAAAAAACTTTTTATTATTCCAGGCAACGTCGCGAAACACCTGACTGAAATAAAAGAAGCCACATCATTATGTTTCGATCCCAGTTCCAATAACATGATCGTGTCAGCGTCGATGTCCAACGGCACTGGCAAAATTGTGTGGAAATTGCTTTTTGTCAATGTTGCAAATGATTGGAAAGTTCAGAGTGAAATTGAGTATCCGTCTGAACCGCAAGTTAAGGTGAGCTATTTCTGTTTGTCCGCGGACATTTTTGGGACATTTTTAGGAAAAATTGTCCTGTAGCCAATGATTGCAGACTGCAAATGAATTTGGAAAATTTGTCCTGAAGCATTCTGTGAAAGGTTTTCAAAAGCGCACACACCTTTGTCAAATAGCATGCAAAGATGAAAAGTTCCACTAAAAATTGTATAGTTTTTTTTGCATCGAAATGTGTTAATTTTGCGAGTCTGGTAGAAATGTTTGCGTGTATGCAAAGCTTTTTTTCTATTTCTTTCTATTTTCTATTTCTATTTCTAAGAAACATTTCGCTGGGCGGGGGACTGGCTCCAAAGCCATTCCAGTTTCACCATTTGCAGAAACTATCAAATTGATGTTTTGCATGAAATAGCTGAGTTTCCAAGCTTGGCAATCATCCTCACATTTGCATTTACTTTTTTTTAAACCCCACATTTCAACAATCATCAAAATATCTTTCAGCCAGAATATCCCAGATGGATATGTATTGACAGCAAAAAGAGAACTATATTTACTACTGTAGCAGATAACACCACAGCCACACTATTTGCATGCAAATTCAGTTTTGATGGTGACTCTTTAAAGGTAGTTAATTATGAATGGACACTACTGCAACATGCTGAGGGCAACATGGAGAGGCCTTATTTGATGCCACAAAGTTCGGAGGTGAAAGATGATGGGTTGCTTGCAGTCAGGTGATTTTGGGATGTTTTACACAGAAAAATTTGAAGTCATACAAGTCATTTCTTTGAAGTCATACAAGTCATACAAGTATTTTTCATTTAGCCCCCCCCCCAATACAGAAAATGCAAATTACACTTGTTACTTGTATTAGGTAGAGGTAGAACAACATAAAAATATTTCTCACCTGAGAAAACATAAAATGAAGTGTTCTTTTTTGCCCAATGAAATAAATGTGTGATAAACATAGAAATACTTTTCCAGGAAAATGTAAAACTGATTTTTTTTTATTTTCCACTCACAGATAATTATTCATTTGAAGGTTTGAAAATAAAAAAGGAATGTTTCTCAAAACTCCAATTGACCCAACACTGTAAAACCAGACTGAAGGTCTAAAGAGAAGTCTGCTAGTTGCAAATTTGCTTTTCCAGCCGAAGCACTAGTACACCCTTCACTTAACGTGGTAACTTTTCCAACTCTTTGGTTCATTTAAGCTTGCAACATTGCAGGTACACTGACAAAGATGGCTGGACAATTGAATTACACACAATTGGCATTGAGCCAAATACTGGAAAATTGAAAGTAACCTCCAGCAAAACTGTGTATTCACCAAGTAATGAATTCATCCGGGAGCCATGGAATGTGATTGTGGATAACAAAGGGGAAAATGCATATGTACACTGTGGCAAATATGGCTACGTTTGGAGGGTGTGTGTGGATAAAACAGTTTTGTCGATTGCAGAAATGGTGGCAATCATACCCAGTGGTCAGGTGAGTGTTGCGATCCGATGTAAAAGAAACATGGCCAGACCAGGGGTAGTCCCAGACCCTGTAAAGTGTAAAAGGCCCTGTAAAATGGCTCATATAACAATAAACAGTAAAAAGGCTCATGTGACATAAAAAAGACCCTGTAAAATGTATAAAAAAGGTTTGGATACAAGAAAATAAGATTTGGATATGATAAGATTTACATTTGTATACACATGGCACTTTACAGAGTGTTTTAGATGACATTTGACACTTTACAGGGTCTTTTACATTACACCTGGCATTTTACAGGGTGTATTACATGACACATGACATTTTACAGAGTTTTTTTACACTTTACAGCGTCTTTTACATGACACCTGGCATTTTACTGGGTCTATTAAATAACACATGACATTTTACAGGGTATTTTACACTTCACAGGGTCTTTTACACTTTAAAGTGTTTTACAGGGTCTGGAGCTGGCACCAGGTGATGCACACTTTTCAGTGCCCCAGTGTCATCCATTGTATGAGTCATGTGTGGCTCCACCCACGTGTGCAAGTGTGATTTTTTCAAACTGCACATTAACTGCACCTGCACAGTGCACAATGCACATTCACACTAAAATTCCTTTTCATCTCATAGTAGTTTGTGATTATTGGGTATTTTGAGCATATTTATATCAGGATGGACTGCCTGGACATTTACAAATATGTGCATTTCCTGTGGAACCAAAATGCCTGCAAAAAGTTCCATAGCACCTTTCAAATTTTTACATTGTGACAGAATTTGACACAAACGTTATAAATTTGCACTCCACATAAAATGCAGGTTATCGGAATGGCCCTAGGTGGTGAAAATGACCTCTGGCTGTCTTGTAGCAGTGACAGACTTCTCAAGCTCTACACTGCCAGGTCTGCTAAAAAGACAAATACCTAGTCAAAGAGAAAAGTCAGGTATAAATTTGATATCCCTTGTACTGTACACAATGTAATGTGTTGGAACTTGTAGTTGTGTAAATCGGTTTTTGCGAAGTTTTTATACTTAATTAAATATCTCTGTCCATTTAAATTTGGTGACAAATGTGAGAAAATGATTTTTGTCTTTAGTTGTAATTATCATCATATTGCTGATTGTCACCTTACTTTTTCTGCAGCTTTTTCCTTTGCTTGCAAATTTGTTGTATTTATATGTGTGATATGATGGCAAATTGTCAGTGTTTGCAGTTATCTCAACCTGTGATTTCATATTTCAACCCCTTTCAATGACCAGTCTGCATTTTTGCACATAATAAATATTCCTTCCAAATCCATTTCATGATGACCATTCTAATAAGTCAACCAATCACAGCAGTACTCATTTGTCAAGTCAATTCATGATCGCCATGGCGCTTTTCCGAACGCCAGCGCCAAGCGTCAAAAGTGCCATGGCGCTTTTTGCTTTGGCGCTAGCACCAGATGTTTTGTTCCTGACGCCACGCAAAAATAGCATCAAGCGCCAACAGCGCCACGTCGCTTTTTAAGAATGTAGCGCCAAGCAGAAATGGCGCCAAATCAAAATAGCACCAAGCACCAAAAACACTGTGGCGGTTGTTACTTTGGCGCTAGCGCCATTCGCCAACGCCATGGCGCTTTTCTATCACTAGGCATGACTATATAACTAAACATTTTGTAACTGATCAGGTTTACAAGAAAGAAGCGCATTGGCGGAAATAGAAGATCGTCTGCTCAGAAAAACTGGGGTGATCAGTTTTGCAAACAGGATACTCATGGATAGGGTATCAAAAAAATTTTTTTACGGAAAACGGAAAACGGAAAGGTAAAAATTTTTCACTTTACGGAAAACGGAAAACGGAAAGGTAAAAAAAAAATTTCTGCCGGAAAACGGAAAACGGAAAGGTAAAAAAATATCACTCAGCGGAAAACGGAAAACGGAAAGGTAAAAAAAAATTGTCGGCCGGAAAACGGAAAACGGAAAAATGAAATGCCGGAAAACGGAAAACGGAAAGCAAAATTTTCACGGAAACGGAAAAAAAAGAAGTGAAATTAGCACGGTAATAGACAAATTTGCAGAAGGAAAACCTGCATGCAGGTTTGCCTGTTTGGCTTTGATTGTGGTAGCTGTAAATTCTGCAACTATGGATCATGCCTGTAACTTCACTTGTAGTTCAAGCTTTACTTGACCAACAAAACATCATCAAAAAGTAGCCATAGTGGCCATAGGAAAGGAAACACTATGACAATTTCACAGTCTAGAAGCAGTGGGAATCACTGATGACCCCTATGCAATTGATGACAACATTGCAGAGGAGATAATAATAAATAGCATAAAATTCAACGACAACAACAAACAATACTATATTGACTGGCCGTATAAAGAGAGTATCAGTGACCTGCCCATGGGAAAAGCAGAAGCCTTGGTGCAGTTTAAATCACTGATAAGAAGATTCAACAAAGATCCAAACTTATTTGAACAATACCGGAAAGTTTTGGACGACCAACTAGAAAAGGGAATAATTGAGATCTGTGACGACAAAACAGACAACAAGGGGATTCATTACCTGCCACACCAGCCAGTAATCACGCCGGACAAATTGACATCATGCAGAATCATGTACGATGGAGGTAAGCCCAGTTTCAACAAGTGCCTTTTTAGAGGACCAATTACAACACCATTAGCACTGGGCCTACTCCTGAGGTTCAGGGCAGGCAATCTAGCATTAATTGCCAATATTGAAAAGGCATTTTTGCAAATAGGATTGCATGACCAAGCTAGAGACTACACACGATTTTTCTGGCTGAAAGATGCCTCAAAACCAGTAACTGAAAATAACTTAAAAGTACTTCGTTTTAAATGTGTACTGTTTGGACTTGTCTGCAGCCAAGCAATTTTGGGAGCAGTCATAAAATACCATTTAAATGTGACAATAAACAACATGAATGAATATGAAGAAAATGAAGGGGAACGAAACCAGTTGGCGATGATAATAAACAACATTTACGTCGATAACTTCATCATGAGTGTCACGAATGAAGTTGAAGCTTTAGAACTATATTACAAAGTCAAAGCTTTATTTAACTAATGTTCTATGAACATGAGGGAATGGCTGTCAAACTCCAGATCAGTCATGAATAAAATAGCAGAAAATGACAGGAGTCCAAAAGTGAATAAAATTGTCGCAGTAATGGGCATGAAATAAAATCACTGAATGGACATGCTGGCAATATCAACACCAAAATTGCAAATTGACAGGTCACAACATCAACCAGACAAAACTTGAATAAATTATTGGTGTCAGCATATGACCCAATTGGGTTCACAGCACCTGTTTCACTGACCCTGAAATCCCAGTTGTCAATGCTGCTCCAAGAGACAAAAACAACACAATGGGATGAGCCAAATGAAGATAAATACAGATTGGAAAAACAATGGAAAAATGCCAGAAAACTGAAAATCGAGCCAGAAAATGGAAAAATGGCCTGGTAAAACGGAAACGGAAAGGTAAAAATTTTTCAGCCGGAAAACGGAAAAATGGGCCGGAAAAACGGAAACGGAAAGGTAAAAAAATTTCAGCTGCCGGAAAACGGAAAACGGAAAGGTAAAAAATTTTCAGCTGCCGGAAAACGGAAAACGGAAAGGTAAAAATGTTTCAGCTGCCGGAAAACGGAAAACGGAAAGGTAAAAAATTTTCCTGCGGAAAGGCGGAAACGGAAAACAGAAACGGAAATTTGACACCCTACTCATGGACCATAATGTTGTTGATAATGATTTGTTTCATGTTTAAGTTAAATTTGATTTTGTAAATTTGTTGTTTAACTTCAGATCACCATTGCAGAAAATCGGGTAAAATTCTGTATCGAGTGTTCATCGCATCACAAATTATTGGAAAGAGTCAAAAATTTGAGCGAATTAGCGCTGACGAACACAACCAGCAAGCGAATTGTCACCGGAAAATATCATCAGGTGTAACGTATTTACGTTTACTCGATAAATACGTATACTCGCATACTGCGTAAATACGTTTACGTTTCCTCCCGATAAGATACCGGTACTCACATACTCGCGTACTTTTTGAAAGGGGACATAAATAGGTATGAGATTTTCCTGAGAAATGCTTATCAGGATAGAAAAACATACATCTTTGATGTATTTCGGAGTAAAAATTGAAAACACACACATATTTTTACGTTATTTTTGTGATAAAAATACTCACTTTTACGTTTTCTGTGGAAAAAAAGTATTTTACTCACATTTTACACAGTGTAAAAGTAAAAATAAAATTCTTTACGTTTTCTGTACTCATGTGTGAGTAAAATAAAAATATGTTACGTTTACTTTACTTTTAAAAAAGTTTCGTACTTTTAACAACTCTGATCGGGTGTAGACAGACATTCAAGATTTATTAGCTAATTGACCTTAATTAAGCTCATTGCAAAATTCACAAACATATTAGGCATTGGCGCTGTGCATACTAGTGTGCACCGTGACTTTGGTGAAAACTGAAATTTAATTCAGATTCAAACGAATGAATGATTTACCTAATTAAATTTAAATTAATGAACGTTTGCATCAGAAATTTTGCATACTAAAACACATAAGGCGTACAATAATTGTACACTGAATGGCGGCATGTCGCCATTTCAGTTTTCACCAATTGCGAACTAGTGTGCGTTGGCACAATCAAACATACCGTATTACCTCGAAATACCCCCATGGGGGTTTATTATTTCGCCAGCAAAATTTGAGGGGGGGTTAATTCGAGGGGGGGGTTTATTCGAGGTTTTTATTTATTATTTCGTCAGAAATTTTCGTAAGGATCGTAGTAAATAGTAGGCATTTGCGTACCCAAAATAGGTAAAAAATGTGTCCAAACAGGATATATTTGGACATAAAGCGGGAATTAGAGCTCAGCGTCGATTCGACGTGAAATGATGACGTGAAATGATAAAAATTGAATTTTTCAATTCGCTCTAGTTGTGGCTGATAACACTCAGTATTGGACACGATTAAGGTATTGATTCATATACCGTATTTCCTCGAAATACCCCCCCCCCTCGAAATACCCCCCCCCTCGAAATACCCCCCCTCAAAATGGACACTATGAACTTATAAACCCCCCCTCGAAATACCCCCCCCCCAAATTTAGTGTATAGAGAACGTAAATGACAAAGGCTGCGGTTTGTCATCCGGGCAATGCAGAACACACGTTAAAAACGATGACTCTGTTATGTGAGAACAGTGTTTGTACGTCTACACACTTATAAATGTCTTTAGAGTCTTATAAATGGCGATTTTTGTTGCCTTTTTCGACGTCTGCGTACGTTTCAGACGACATTTTAGTACTGGGATTTCAAAAAATTTCTGGCGAAATAATAAACCCCCCCCTCGAAATACCCCCCCCCTCGTTTAACCCCCCCTCAAAATTCTCACTCTGAAAAAATAAACCCCCCGGGGGTATTTCGAGGAAATACGGTATTATCCTTAGAAAATTGTAGACCCGTAGCATGATCCACACTCGTGTAATTAATTTCACGACAACATTTCACGTCATCATTTCACGTCGAATCGACGCTGAGCTCTAATTCCGGCCTTAAGTCGGCGGACATTTCACCCTACAAAATCGGAGAGTTAGAATTCGCTCGTGAATAGAGCGAACAACGAAACTTGTGTCCCACACGGACGCTAGAAATTGAAAAAGAAAATCATATTAAAAGAAAAATGGACGTTTCGCTGCGTCCGTGCATGCTACGCCCTAGTTATCTACATTTTCAACGTTGCTCGTAAAGAATTTGACCGTTCAAACTACCGTTTTACCGTTCAAACTACCGTTTTTGTTTTTATTTTATTTTTCATTCGTTGGCTCCATTCCAACAGAAGAGAACTTGGCAGCCGGCCAAAATTTCGAAATCCGCTATTAATATGAATAAAATAGGCTCACAATAGTTATATAACCATGTATATATAAACAAAAATAGCGATTATGAAGGTGGAAATTGGCAAAGCGAAGCAAATTTTAACGATTTTTAGCTAACTTTCAGTTTTCACTCTCATTTGTATAATATGCAACTGGTAACTGGGATAAGGGCCAAGTTTTCGTACGTGACCCGATCTATTCCAATCGTTAAAATATTGCGTCACAATACCTAATGCCGTCATGCACTCTCCACTGGAGAGATTGACGCAAATATTTGTAGGGTGATACGTCTGCCGACTTTACAAACGTAGATAGCTACACAAACTACTCTATGTGTAGCTGCAATGCAAATTAACAGTAATATACATCATGATCATTGCGTACATGACGTATTTATTATGTACATGACGTACATCATTCCGAAGGGGGGGGGGGTATTTCGAGGGGGTTTATTATTTCCCCAGCCCATTTTGAGGGGGGTTAATTCGAGGGGGTTAATTCAAGGGGGGGGGAAATTCGAGGTAATACGATAAATCCAATAAAACATTCATACATTCATCTACACGCATTAATGCACATAAATACACGGTAATAACTTATCCAAATGGGGAATTCAGTGTCTCTGTATGCTTCTGGAGTTTTCTCAGCTTCTCATAGCTTGTTGCATCGTGTTGTTCGAGTTTCGAGTGTCTCGCTTCAATGAAAGAATTCATCATAATCATCCACTGGCCTGATCTGCATGGATAAACTCTAGTGAATTTGCACCATGCAAGTGCAGTTCACGTTGGCAACATGCCAACAAAAACTACTGAATGCGTTTGTTGTAAATTTTGATAAAGTATTATTTCGATTAAGACTTAATAAAGATTTTTGAAGCATTTTACGTTTACTTCAACAACTACAGTTTACAATTGTATCATAACTACCCAAAAGTTGCGCTGCGCACTGGTTTTGGTTTGGTTTTGGTTTTTGTTGGCACGCTGCCAAATAAGACTGCGTGTGCATAAATATCATTAAGTCACTGCATAGTACATACCTAGAAGCACAATTAGCAAAGATTGATGAAAGTGAAGATATGTTTAAGCCACCATATTTGCTTGAATAATTCATCTGGGGGGAATCTTTCCTCATTCTTTTAACAGGGATTTTTTCAAAAGAATGCATTTTTAATGGTGGAAGAATTATTCAAACAAACACAGTATGCAGAATTCAGAACACACCCATTTTTTCCATAGTTTATTCCTTTTGATAGGCTCCCCAATATTATTCCATTGGTGATGTGAAACCCAAAAAAGTTTAAAAGAGAGCACATTTCTTGGAGCACCTCCAGCTGCATTAGCCAAAGTAGGGCCAAATAGATTAGAATTTGGTGATGAAAGGGTGTTCAAAATTAGAATGAGGGTGCACCAGCCACACCACAAATTGAAAATCATGCTTTTTCAGTTGGTAGAATAGCATAAAATAGATTTTTTGGACTGTAAATATGAAAAAACGCATGTGTCGCGACTCGCGAGGGGAGAGGTCACATAAGTTGTTCATGAACTTACCACCAAAAACTCCCTTTACGTAACCCATAAAAATACCTTTTTGCACTGAAAACAAGATTACCTTTGCATTTTGCAATTGTTTTACTGAAGATACCTTGGTAGTTTCACGTTACAGTGTTAAATCGACTTTAGATTTGACACTTTGCATGACATTTGACATTTGACTTTGCATTTGACACTTTACTTCACACTTTACAGGGCTTGGGACTGCCACCTGACTTGAGACTTTGCACTTGACTCTACTTACAGAATCGCGAGCAGTACGTGTAATGATCCGGACTAGTGATGGAAAAACGCCATTGCGCTGGTGCCTGGCGCTAGCGCCAAAGCAAAAAGCGCTAGGCGCTCGGCGCCATTTTACTCTGGCGCCATTGGCGCTTGGCGCTGGGGTCCGAAAAAGCGCCATGGCGCTTTTGGCGCTTAGCGCGAAAGTCCTGGCGCTTTTTCCATCACTAATCCGGACAGAACCAAAGCTGTGGGTTACTGCATGACATGATATTTACATTTTGAAATGATGTCTTATAGATATTCTTATGATTTTTATATTATGCTGACAATTTGATGATGTTTATATTATGTGTGTCTATTTTTTGTGTTCAGTGCATGCAAACACAAATTGCATCTGGTTCATAGTTGTAAAAACGTATTTCTGTTTACTCAAAAATACATATATTGTACTTGAGTACTGGGTGAATATACGTTTACGTTTCCTCTGTTACTAGTTAACTACTCAAATAAAAAATGTATTTCAGATAGGCTTTTATATAAACTTTTCCATGGAATGGCAGGAAAAGTGGGAGAAAACGTTCCATTTATCATTTTACTAGGTATATTTTTTTACTTTTCACTCTTAACTTTTGAGAGTATAGCGATTTTTAACCTTCCCGATTGGTAAGCTCTCGATGGGTAAGCCAAACTGTATCGATAATAAAGCGACACACGGCTTAAAAAAGTGTCTCGATTTTTAACCCGGGCCAGATTTAATATGCCCTACAAATATTCTTAAGTTATGCACTACACCCTATACGCGTCTCCCTACACGCCCGACAAAACCGTGTACAAAGCATAGTTAAGTTATGCGCGTAAGGCGCCCTATGAACCAATTTCCAATTCAATTCTCAGGTTTTGTCAGGCGCGTGGCCGACAAAATAAAAATAAAAATAAAAATCCGCCCTCCAGCAAAATGCTGTTGGGAGCGGTGAAAGTTAGGTCAAAATGACCGACGGAATAGGTAAACTTGGCAGACATGAAACGAGTCAGCTTTCTTTCTTTTATGTACAAGTAAGATGTCTCAAATTCGAATTCAAACAGACAGATTCCGTTCGATTCAGTTTATTTAAACCGATTGAACTTTCAAATGTGAAAAATAAATGGATAAAGCTCGGATATAAAAATACAGAGTCGGAAAGCTTGATATCTCGCTCAAACAGTTCTAACGAATTCCTAAAAGGACGAATGTGATAGATATCCAGTATGTTAACTTGGCACACGTCAGGTTACGTATTTTACGAATGAGGTGAAAGACGCAGGATTTACGTTTGCGTTACTCATTACGTCTGCGGAACACAATCAAGCGACTGGAAATGATCACAAATGTGTCAACTAGTGTACTTGTGATCATTTCTGGTCGATTTATTGCATTCCGCAGCGATAATCAGTGACGTGAACATGAAACCTGCATTTTTTGCTCTCATTTGCCTGAAACGCAGAGTGACTTGGACGTGGGCCAAATTCACATGTGACCCTATTGTTGGTTTATACCGCACTCGTACAAAAACTCCTTAGACCATTGACTTCCATAATGTCCGCCGAGTTTTCGCACACTTCACAATGTATCCAGTGGATTTCGGGCCTCTTTCCTCAAATCTCAACACATTCTCAGCACACAGTGCTCCACCCTAAATACAGGTTGGCCCAAATGCAACGTTCTTTTGCTTGCATTGGCATCGTTTACACAATTTACACATTTTCTTTTTTGTGAAACACTAAACAAAACAAATAAATATGCCCTACACCCGACACGTGTTTCCCAACACGCAATTGAATTGCGTTTTGTCGTGTCGGGAGACTGACGTGTAGGGTAGGGCATCCGTAAACAATTTGTAGGCCGGCTGCCCGATTTTGGGCGCATTACTTTCGGGTAGGGCACATTACTCGAGAATTAAATCTGGCCCCTGGTATGTCGATAATAAGCCAATACATATTTAAATAAGTATGGTGCAGACGTAAATATATATGAGATATGAGAGTGGTGTTGATGCACTGCAAAGGCACCTTCAGCCCAATGTTTCAATCGAGCTAGTTTAGTGACTGTATGACTTTGGTTTGCCATTTTCACTGCATTTTACATGAAATTTGACACTTTGCATGACATTTGGTATTTTACACCACATTTTTACAGTACTATTCAACGCAAAGCATACTTTTTGATCAAGATATTTATCTGCATACTTCACTACAATAAATATTTACATTACATTACATTTTTATATTATATTTGTGTATATTTAATTACTTTACATTTACATATTTATTGGTGCCGCTCATTTTTAGGTAGCAGTTTGCACATTTGATAAAGGTGCCCAGACATAATTGCCTCATGTACATACCTCAGTAATTCATTGATGTATTTCATGTTTTGTACACACCAGTATTTCATTGATATGTACGTACGCGGCTTACCAATCGAGACAGTCGGGTTTAAAACCGATATACTTTGGCTTATCGATCGAATGAAAAATAAAATTTGCATGCGGCTTACCCATCGACATACTTTGGTTTACCAATCGAGAGCTTACCAATCGGGAAGGTTCAAAATCGGGATTCCCTCTAACTTTTTACTCTACATTCTTAACTTTACTCTTTACTGTAGTCCTAACTTTACGCTTCATTCTTTAATTTACTCTTTATTCTTAACTTTACTCTTTATCATTAACTTAACTCTTTACTCTTAAGTTCACTCTTTACTCTTAAGAATTTCACTTGACGTATTAGTCGTCGGTTACTGCATGAAATGATACATATTATAATGATGTTTATATTATGCATATTTATTATAATGATGTTTATATTATGTGTGGTTATTTTTTGTGTTCAGTGCAGTGCATGCATTGCAACACAAATTGTATTTAGTCCATAGTTGTTAAAGCATATTTACCTATGTTATTCAAAAATACATATAGGTACTCGAGTACTGAGTAAATATGTTTATGTTTCCTCTGAAAAAGTACCTGTACTAGCTTTGATGTATACTTGTTGAATGTATTCAAGTACAGAAAAAGTATTCCAGGTAGGCTTTTGAGGACCCACGTCCCACACACACAGTTTTGTGAAAAAATGGCTTGACAATTGAAATACACACAATTAGCATTGAGCCAAATAAAATCTTGTGATTTCAGATTACAGTCCCCTAACTGACAAGTCTGTATTTTTGCGCACACAATGAATATTCCTTCCAAACCCATCTTATGATGACCATGCTAATTAGTACTAATTCATTGCAGTCATCATTTATTATGTCAATTCATGATCCATCTAATTTATTTTGTTATTATAGTGTTTTTTGAAACCCCTTTTTTTGGCAACAAATTTGAGACATGACAATATGACTAAACATTTTGTAACTGATCAGGTTTACATGAAAGAAGCGCATTGGCGGAAATAGAAGATCATCTGCGCATTAAAATTGGGCTTAAGGCCGGAATTAGAGCTCAGCGTCGATTCGACGTGAAATGATGACGTGAAATGTTGTCGTGAAATTAATTACACGAGTGTGGATCATGCTACGGATCTACAATTTTCTAAGGATAATATATGAATCAATACCTTAATCGTGTCCAATACTGAGTGTTATCAGCCACAACTAGAGCGAATTGAAAAATTCAATTTTTATCATTTCACGTCATCATTTCACGTCGAATCGACGCTGAGCTCTAATTCCCGCTTTAGGGCGATAATTCGAGGAAATATGGTAGGCACAGACAGACACAACCAGCAAGGAAATTGACATTGGAAAATATAATCGGGTACCAAATAAATATAATAGTGTCAGTGTAGACAAGAAGTGTAAAACCATATTTTCACTTATCCAAGATACCTGGGTATTTGGGTATTTATATTACGCTTATGCTTTGTTACACTTCCTGGAGAAAATACCCGGGTACTGGGAAAGTGTAATTTTTTGCAAATGGTGATATTTTACTCTTTTGAGAAAGTGGCAAACCGGGTAATGTACAAAAAACTGCACACATGCAGTTACCTATACTCTGAAAATAGGGACATACCGTGTTTCCCCAAAATCCCCCCTTTAATTCACACCCCTCAAAAATGTTTCATAAATAAAAATCATAAATCATGGCAAAATCAAAAACTCTCTGGGGTTATTTTGAGGAAATGCAGTAGATATAAAATCTGTAAATATAGACTGATTCAATTAGTATAAGGTATATTTGAATGTGTTTTTGTAAATACATGTGTGTGTTATTGTTGTTTTACCTGTCATTGTTGTTGATGATAAATCCAAAAGTGAAAACAATGGTGTATTCCAATGCTCAAGAACGTGAGCACTTTCAAAGGTGTAGACATTAATGGTTGTTTAATTGACCTTAAGCTCGTTGCAAAATTAAAAGTCTTAATTAAAGATAAACATAAAAAACACATAAACATACGAATATACACACATTAATGTACATACCGTATTTCCTCGAATTACCCCCGGAGGTTTATTTTTTCAGAGTGAAAATTTTGAGAGAAAAACGTGAAAAATGCAACAATAACCACCATTTATAAGTTTTTACAGCCTTATTAAAGGATGTAGATGGTATAAACGATGTTCTAACGTAACACAGTAAGTGTTTTGAACGTCTGTTATGCATTTCCCGGACCACAAATTCATAGCGCCCATTTTTAGGGGGGAGGGTATTTCGAGGGGGGGGTATTTCGAGGAAATACGGTACATACACGGTAAAAATTTATCCGAAGGGGGGATTCAGTGTCGCTGTATGCTTCTAGTGTTTTCTTGGTTTTCCCATAGCTCGTTGCATCGTGGTTAAAACGTTCTTGCCAGTTCCGACCGAGTGTCCCGTTTCAATGAAAGAATTCATCGTAATCATCGACTGGCCTGATCTGCGTTGATAAACTGCGATGACTTTACTTACACTATGTACGTGCAGTTCACGTTGGCAGCGTGCCAACGGAAACTGCTTAAACCGACCGTTGGGAAATGGCAAAAGTAAAAAGTGCTGTTTAGATTATTGAAGAATTTTGCGTTTACGTTCTAACAGCGATAATTTTCTCGTAAGTGAATACTATTTGGTTATAGTTGGCGCGTTGCCAACCAGAACATAAATAACTGGGCATGTATAAGTAGTATCAAGACACAGCAGTACATACCCATACCAGAAGCACGCTTATCTAATATTTAAACATTTAAACGACGTATGCGCCCTGGCCATGTAGACCCGGCGGCCATTTTATTCTACCCGCTGGGTCTACAACTACATGGACAGCGGGTAGAATTACATGACAGCCGGGACTACATGGCCAGCGGGTTTACGTAGCCACCGGCACAGGATTGTTTAAACTTTAGATACTGTATTTGCTTGAATAATTCCCCTGGGTATTATGTTTCATCAGACTTTTTGTGCGTTCAACTATTCAAGAGGAAAAATAATTCAATGGAGGAATTGTTATTTCATCAAAATTTTCCATAGACTCATTTCATGAAATAACATATGCTCCATTAACAACATGTAATAACATGCCATTTTGTTCAAATTATATACAATATAAATTTCACATACGCCTAAACGGGGGGGGGAATTATTGGAGGATGGAATTGATTCCTTACTCATCTAAAAGGGTGAATTATTCAAGGGGGGATTATTCAAGCAAATACGGTATATATCATCCCAAACACACCCATTTCTTCCACGGTATATTCCTTTTGATAGGCTCCCCAATATTATTCCATTGGCGATGTGTAATCCAAACAGGTTTAAAAGCGAGCACACTCCTTGGAGCACCTCCAGCTGCATTAATCAAAGTAGGGCCACATAGATTAGAATTTGGTGATGAAAGGGTGTTCAGTATTAGAATGAGGGTGCACCAGCCAGACCACAGGTTGAAAATCATGCTTTTTAGTTTAGTTAGATAGCATAAAATACCCTTTTACTGTAAGTGTAAACAAACGCATGTGTCACATGAATTGCCCATGAACTGCCAAAAAGTGCCCTAAATATAGGTTTGAAAAAAGCTCGGTAATTTTAAAAACTCTGATCTGGTTTTAACCTTACTGCAGTTTTGAATGAAAATGTACTATCAATTAAACCAGTGCGATGAAGGCATACTTTCATTGATACCCTGTTTGTAGACGCGCTGTCCGCATCTCACTAAATCTTCCGCTGCTCTGCAAAGTTAATTTGCTGATTACCGTATTTCTTCTAATAGAACGGCAACTCCAATAGAACGGCACACTCCAATAGAGCGGCAACTCCAATAGAGCGGCAGGTTTCGGCACGTTTTTGCACTCATGAAAACAATAGAACGGCAGCCTCCAATTGAACGGCAGGTAAAAAAGTTGATGAAAAACGAACGGCGCTTTCAGTATTAGAATAAATACGGTAAGTCCTTCACCAAAGTTGCGGACTTAATTACCTCATTAACTGCACCACATAGCTGAGCTGGTATTTCCACAATCCACACGCACACACAACGGCTTACGAATCGAACGAAAAATAAACATTGTTTGTAGCTTGAAGAACGCAGCACTTTAAGGTAAATATAGACACTTTGGGATGTAAAATAAAGGCAATCGATTGCGCTGGTTAAAATTTACACACCAACTACTTAATCCCCACTTATGTTGAACTTAAATTATGTAAAGATGACATCTGACTGTCCATTTCAACCCATTTCAATAACTCTATTGTAAAATCCGATGAAAAACTACTAAGTGTACTCACTCAATGTAAAAAAACGTCACCATACCTAACATAAAAAAACGTTTGAATTCGTAGCCAAATTAACTGGTGTCAGAAAAACGCTCACCGGTTAACTGCAAGACAAACGCAAATACCAAAATACAATAAATACCAACGCAATGTGGCCACACAAGCTAGTTTTCATGGTACCAATTTGAAAACTCGTTCAAAAACTGAATAGCGGGCGAACACTGATTGACGCTTCCATCATCCCGCAACTGAGCACTTAGACTCAGCGCACTAGTATTTGGATGCAATTATCAGTTGACAGAAATGATCAGTCCGCGAACTACTGTTTTAGGAGATCGACAAGATTTCGGTTGAGTTTTCAAATTGGAAGAATGAAAAAAAATCGTTTTGCGCTAATGTGCCTGCGCACAGTAGTTTTCAACCGAAAATTTGAAAACACTTAAATCAACTATGTACGCATTTGAGTTTTATAGAATTGGTCATTTTGGATCCCCGTCAACTGCAGTTGACGTGCACTTCATTTTAGAAAACTCAAATGCATTCAAAGCTCGGAGGACCGCGTGCTATGCGATTTTCTGAAGGAAACACTCCATCATATCATGACGTCGTCATTTATAAAATAAAAATTGCTCAAAAAAAGAAGAAAAAACGTTCCGGGAAAAACGTCCCATCTTGTTCGGGACTCGCTTTTTTTCTTTTATAAATATTATTCATATTGTGAATGTGCATACGTACATAAGTATTCTGCTCACACGTTATGGACTAAGACATAAGTAATTTTGGGTGCATACTTTGCAGTCTGCCTAGTATATGAGTTTTCAAAATTGCGGTTGAAAACTAGTGTGAGCAGGGCCAATGTAATTGCTCGTGGCATGGAAATTTCCGCACTCATTTTAGGCAGTGATGCATCAGTGCGATGGCACATAAAAAGCGTGGAATCATGTCATTTATGGCAAATGCCTATTTGATGCTTGTGCAGGAAGGAAGTCATATCACAAGTCTGTAATGGGCGAGTTTCATTAAAGAGCAACCTTGCATTTTATCTGGTCTCTACAGATGTGCCACTATAGTCTTTTATTTATTAGTAGGGTTTGCACTCGTTAGCTGTGGCATGCCGTATATTCTTGAACAAGCCCCCCCCCCCTCATAAACTCTTCCCCTTGAATAACAACCCCCCCCCCCTTATCGGTGTGACGAAAAATATCTCCCTGCATTAGTCCCCTTGTAAAACACCCCCCCCCCTGAATAACTCCCCTAGTTCTAGTTCTCTGAGTGAGGAAAAAAACCCGCTTGAATAACTCTCCCATTCCTTGCGGGTGGGAATAACATCACATCTATTGTAATATTGAATTGTAAAAATAGAAATTGTGAATTTAAAAATACAGTTACTGTACCAATAAATTATATACTCCGTGGACAGCATACTACGTATTTTTCTGAACGAAACACTCCATCATGACGTCATAATTAATCAAACAATAAATTTTCAAAAATCTTGGTTGTACCCGACTCCGCCTTTTTATATTTAAAATATTTTCTGATTTTTTCTGATAGTGCGCACATAAGTATCATGGCGCGTTATCAGCGTAGACATAAGTAATTTTGGGCGCATGCTTTGCGGTCTGCCGCGTATAAAAAAATTGTTTATGCAACAATTGATCACGCATATACTGGAAATTCTGATGAAAAATAACTATCAAATTGAATATCCCCCACAGTCGAATAAGTCAAACACAAAGTGACGAAATATAATTTCCCTTGGGAACTTTTCAATGATTTACAGTAACAGTTTTCTACATTCCTGGTTCCAAATTCAATCACAACTCCAGCCACCTTAATGGCATCCCAGCGTCTTACCTTGTATTTGTTGTTGAAGCGTATTTAAGTTGTTGAAGCGTATTCACGATTACCCAAAATACCTAGAGGTATTCGGATATGTATACTTGGGCTTATGCTTACGCTTTCACAAAATACCCATACAGTTTGTTACGGTTTCTTAGCCGAAATACCTGGGTACTGAAAGCGTAAATTTACGCTTAAAATACCAAATGTTTTTTATGTTTCCCCCATTTTCAGCTTCAAAAACTTCTGATTAGTATCTGATTGTTGCCAGGTCTAAGTCAGAGGATTCCAATGTCACCACCATCGACAGTATAAACGTATTTATTAATTGATCTAAAAGTGAAAATTATGGTCTTCTATTGCTTTTTTACACTTTCCGTGGTATTTTCAACATACCTTATGCTTTAGTATAAATACTCAACGTTGGGTAACTGTATTTACGCTTACGCTTTGCAAAAATACCAGTATTTTAACAACTCTGCCTTCTAATTGAATTGAGTACGAGGGCCAGTACTCAGTACGCTGCTAATTGGACTGAATGATGTGCTTTGTAGAGAGTCTGAATAATTTGAAACTTTTTCTGAACTTTGTCACCTGATAGTGAACTTGAAATTATCTGGGATTGACCTGAAGTAACCCAGAAAAATTTTTCAATCTCCAATCTCAAACTCAAAAAATCTCCAACGTAAAAAGCTTGAAGTGAACGCACAAGCTGCATGT
This sequence comes from Sphaerolaimus hirsutus, assembly GCA_964036195.1. Lineage (NCBI taxonomy): Eukaryota > Metazoa > Nematoda > Chromadorea > Monhysterida > Sphaerolaimidae > Sphaerolaimus > Sphaerolaimus hirsutus. The sequence continues at coordinate 20,535,907 of OZ038456.1, forward strand.
GCGAATTCATGCAAACTAGTTGACAAACTGGCCACTGCGTGCGTTCAGTCAGAGTCGCTAAAACACCGGTATTTTTGGAAAGCGTAAGCGTAAGCGTAAATACACTTTCCAAATTTTGAGTATGGATACTGTAAGCGTAAGGTATTTTTAAAATACCTAGGAAAGCGTAAAATAAAGCGTAAGCGTAAATTTCTTTTAGAAAGTGCTCTTGCGTCAGAAAACACCCTTGCTTTCACTATTAGATGAATTTATACGCCATTGTTATTCATATTTTCACATTAAACTAGTACACAGTTGCATACTTATTATACATTAAGTTTCTGTATGCATTCACAATCAAGTAAATATGCATACCAGGTGAATATACACTCACATACAGTGGCGGCAAAGGTAATGCATCCCGGATTCTGTCTGTTTTTGTTCAGTGAACTGTTTCAAAAAAAAGCTCTCAGCGACAGTTTTCGCAATCCATTTTCAGCCCCAAAATTCCTAATCTGAAGCTACGATATTGGTAGGCAAGACAATTTTAACGAGACATTTGTATTTCAACAGAATTGTGTACATTTGCTGCTGTTTTTGGTGTGATACTGCACACACGCAGTCAGTTTTTTGTACGCGTTTTCGTTCATTTCCTTTTTTCTTATTTTACACTTTTTTTAAAGCATGAAACTGGACCGAGTGAAACGTTTTTTACGCTTTTAGTACCCGGGTAATTCGGCCGGGAAAGCGTAAAAAAGCATATGGGTATTTTACGAAAGCGTAAGCGTAAGCGTAAGTATAAGTACCCATTTACCCGGGTATTTCGGGTAAGCGTAAATACGCTTTCGCAACTCTGCGTTCAGTCGCATACTGAACATCACGTTTTTTCACTTGACACTTTTTCAAGTGATTTTGAGATATGAGTGAAGTGGAAAAAGTTCACTAATGTCATTGTGCAACTTTTTTCACTTTACTCATATCTGAAAATCACTTGAAAAAGTGTCAAGTGAAAAAACGGGAAAATGTGCGTAACGGGCATTTGTGCGTAATAGGCCTGCCCCGAACATCATACTCGTTTGTAAAAAAGTGGGGTGTGTTGAATGGACCTTAAGCTGACATTTGCATTTTTATACCAACATTATCTAAACTGTTTGTGTCATTAACAAAAATGGGTCATTTAAAAAAGAAGCAAAAACTTAAGCAGAATGTTGTTTCCCGAGCTTCCCATTTGACAGGGGGCCCAATAATTTGTGAATGACTGACTATACATAAATATTTACATGCATGTTCGTCCACCTAATTTTTCTCCACCTTTTAGCTATGGAAGTTTCCAGAGTGTGCATACTAATAAATACTTCATACTGGCACCCTGCAGATAGATAAAAACATCTGAAATCAGCAGTCAGCACGACGTAAGCTCATCCCACATCTAAACCCATCCCACATCTAAATCTACTTTGCCTCTCAAATAGACTGTATTTGATTTGAGGAATTTAAAAAAAGTCATGATGATACAAGGTAATCAATCAACATGTTACATGTTAGAGTGTTTGAAGGCAATTTGACACCACATATGTTAAAACATGACAGTTGACAACTATTGAGTGCAGTCAGTGTTATTGAGTACAACTTTGATCTGCGAAATCACCGAGTCATCGAAAGTGGCACTACATGTAGCACTTTTTCATAAACAACATTTTTTTGCATCCATTATCCACCAAAAATGCAAGGAATACGCATCAAATATGACAGGCATCCAATTTCTGGGCCAGGATGTAGGATGGGTTTAGATGTGGGATGGCACAAACCCGTCAGCACACCTACTCATTTTGCCACTGGAATTTTTATTTTTCTAGCATCAACAAAAGTTCAGGTAATAGAACCATGATATAAATGCTAAAAAATTTGACATGGCATCACATTTTCCAATTGATACATTAACATTAAAATGCTTATAAATGTAGAAAAAGACAGTTGTTGGCGTGAGTGATAAATGCATTAGAACAAAGATTGGCGACACTGTAAACAAACTAATTGTAAAAAACTGTCCTCAGTGACACATGTTTACATTTCTCAAGAGAGAGTAGAGAGAGAGAAAAGAAAATCACGCTTTTTAATGATTTTTCAATCCACCCATTGATTTATCGCCTACCTGCCTAGGTAATTTAGTATCACAATAGGATATTTACAATGTGGCATTATCAGATACATTCATTTCACAATTTAGTGCAGTGTCTCAATCACTGTAATTCTTAAAAACTACCGTATTACCTCGAATTACCCCCCCTTAAATTAATCCCCCCCCTCGAATTACCCCCCCCCCTCTAAATGGGCTGGGAAAATAATACCCCCCTCGAAATACCCCACTACGGAATGATGTACGTCATTTATGCACAGTTGTTAAAATGTATGTACATGTACATTTACTCGAAAAATACGCGTACGCAAGTACGCGGTAAATACATTTACATTTAAATTTAAAAAAGTAATGTACTCACTTTTACGCGTACATTTTAAAAGTACACGCGTACAGAGAAAATGTATTTTTTGTTGCTAAAATCCCAATTTTCTGTTGCTAAAATAAGAAAATTTTGAAGAAATCATATCATTTTTCTAAAAAATACTAAATGAATACTGTCTTCCAGTGTAAAACTCACTTTCACGTGTAAAAAGTAGTACCTTTTATGTTTATCGCGGGAAAAGTACTCCCTTTTACATTTTCTTCGGAAAAAAGTATTTTACTCACATTTACCCCTGGGGATATATCGAGAAAATACGGTAGGTAACTAACACCAGGCTTAAAACTCTCCCGCAAGATTGCCCTGGATTAGTCCATTGTATATTACATTCTGAGTGGAAGCGCGATAAAAATGCACTGAACACAGACGGGATGACTGCAAAGCACCGTAAGATGGAATTCTGATATGGAATCTTCTCTGTCAGGAGTGGACTGCTGCATTGGCGCTCGCGCCATTTGATGGCGCCAAGGGGAATCGGCGTTTGTCACACTTTTCCATGGTGCGGTTGGCTCCCGGCGCCATTGTTCTTGGATACAGGCATGACGCCACTGCTGCTTGGCGTCCTATTATATGGCGCTTTTCCATCACTACCATTGACATTTTGCTTTTCATAGCTTTGGCGCCCAGCACAAATAACGCCATGGAAAAATGGCGAAAAATACAGAAAGTGTGATGGGATATGACAATATTTATTACTTACATCAGAACTTAATTGATATACTGCTATCAAAGATAAATATATTGTAGTGCCAGCGCAAGCGCCAGTGCCATGGCGCCTTTACATCAGCACTACAAAAAGTACGTAATGCTGCGATTACAGCTCGGTCGTAAAATTCCAGCGTAAAATTCCATGGCAAAATTGATTACATGAAAATGGATGATGATTCAGGTCTGCAATTTTTTTATGGACAATATGTTTATCAATACCTTCATTGTGACCAAGGGTCATCGTCCACGGTGACTTCTATTTGATTCTGAAAATTCAAAAATTTCGATTATACGCTGCAATTTCACGCCAGCTGAAGAAAAATCAAATCAGCTACGCCAAGTGATTGCATGCAATGACATAGCGTAGAATTGATTTTTCTTCAGCTGGCGTAAAATTGCAGCGTAAAATCGAAATTTTTGAATTTTCAGAATCAAATAGGAGTGACTGCGGACGATGACCCTTGGTCACAATGAAGGTATTGATAAACATATTGTCCACGAAAAATTGCAGACCTGAATCATCATCCACTTTCATGTAATCAATTTTGCGATGGAATTTTCCGCTGGAATTTTACGTCCGAGCTGCAATCGCTCCTTAATTGATAATATCTTTAGTGACAAACAGGCAAAGTGAGTCCCCGTTTTTTTGTACGCGAACATTAACACGCATGCAAATTGGAAAAGAACAGCGTAACATAGTTGTTAAAATGTGTTTACGTTTTATTGAAAAATACATACCGTATTTCCTCGAAATACCCCCCGGGGGGTGATTGTTTCATAGTGGTCCCGAGAGGGGGGGGGTTAAACGAGGGGGGGGGTATTTCGAGGGGGGGGGGGTTATTGTTTCACAAGACAAATTTTGAAAACCAAGTACGAAATTGTCGTCTGAAACGTACGCAGACGTCGAAAAATGCAACAAAAACCGCCATTTATAAGGTTCTGTAGACTAATATTAGTATGTAGATGGTATGTACACTGTTCTAACGTGGTATTTCATGCAATGTGAAAAAACTGTATATGATAATGTTAAATAATAGACTTATACAGTTTACAGAAGACAACAACATTTTAACAGAACTACAAGGGGGATTCAGACCAAATAGGAGAACTTGTGATAATGTTCAGATACTGAAATCATGTAACATATATGCTAAATGTAACGGAAACGCCTTTTATACTTGCTTTGTGGATGCAGTTAAAGCATTTGATAGAGTTAATAGGGAAAAATTGTGGATAAAGTTAGAAAATATTGGGATACCACCTACTTTAGTCAATGCTATAAAAAATGCCTATAACAACATAAAGGTGAATATGACATACGGTGAGTACACTAGTGATGAGTTAGATTATCCTATTGGGGTGGCGCAGGGATGTGCGCTTAGCCCCACTCTATACGCACTGTATATGTATGATTTGGCCGAAACATTGAGAAGCACTGGTAAGGGGGCAAAGTTGGGCAGAAATGAAGAAAAAATACCTGGTCTCTTTTTTGCTGATGATGTGGTTTTAATGGCCAACACAGAATACGAATTACAGCATCTAATGCTTACCTTTACTGAATGGGGGTGGGCTTGGAATGTATCGATTAACACACAAAAAACTTTTGTACTAAGATGGGGACAAAAATCAAATGGTACCAAATGGAAAATCGGGTACGATAATTTCAAAAATATAGGTATAGTTAATGAAACTGATGAGATAAGATACTTGGGTATAACTATTACCTCGGATAAAGAACCATTTAAATTACATGGAGACAATTGTTACAAAAAATTTATGAAACATAGCTCACTTGCAATGCTTTCAGCTAGAGGATCTAGTAAACCACTTTTATATGCTAAAATTGCCTTCAAATCGTATATTGAAGCTGCCTCAATGTATGGATTAGAAGTTACGGGAATAGGTAGAAAAATTGTGCAAAAAATAGACAAAATTTATGCAAAAACATTGAAAAAGTGTGTTTTTTTGCCAAATCATACAAGTACAGCAAGCTTCCTGATAGATGTGGGAGGTGAATTGCCATCAGACAGGTACAGACAAATGGTGATTACTTATAATAATTATGCGAAATCACTACCAGCTACAAGATTACTATCTAAGGCATACATAATTGATTTGGCCTACAATCACTCAAACAGGTTAGCTGCGGATCAATTTTCGTCCAATTTATTCATTTCTTGCTGTAAGGACATCCAGCTGAATGAGAAAGTTGCAAGTACTCTTACCAAAACAAATGTTAAACTGGCAGCCCGCCATAATCGTGCAAAACTGCTACTAGGCGAATTAAAACTTCAAAAAATAGAGACAATCAGAGGGGATGTGGGATCACAGTTGCATCCTAAAAACCTTCACTATAATCATCTTTCATGGTATGCGGCGCGACATAACTCTTTAAACTTATACACACAGTCAGGGAAAAAAATTTGTACTAAATGTTCAAATGTGTATATATCTGTTCCAACCTCTACACATCACATAATGTACATATGTCCATTTTTAGACGAGATCCGACAAAAGATACGAGGTCGCAAATGTCCATCAAATTGTATTAATTCAATGGATTGGCTACATGCCAACATATGTAGCATACACAAAGCATTGCTTAACCAGTTAGTCTATATCGGTTTAAAGGGTTGTAAGGCACCTGATCAATAACACCTGAGTAAATTACGCATGCATGTGTGAGAATAGGGATAATAATATGGCTGAGGCTGAAAGCAAAAATGTAGTACTTATACAGATTTAGGGAAAAGGTTAGAGGCTGGAAGTTCCCCAGTCAGACCGTTCCCTTGTGTATTTGAGCTACTTACTGTCTCAGGAGCCCTGCCATTAAAATTCCTATCTCACACTTAGCATCGTTTGAATAAATCTTGGTAAATGCTAACGCAACAGAGGCTTAATGCCGACGGACAGGCAATGCAATTCACTCAAACGTGTCTCTATTAGCTTGATCATAGGTGTAGCCAAGGCCTCGCAAGGAAACTCTATAGGCATCACGACCGTAGACAGATGTCCCTGCGGGGTTGCGGCAAATTGAAAATATTGATTGGGGGATTTCCTTCCAGATGTACAACTATGTACAATCAAACCTCAATTTGGTTTTCAGGCGCTTTCCAGTGGTGAAAAGATAGCGGGACAACGGAAATCTTGATTGATACTATCGCACCGCTGTCATCTGCTGCGAATGCGAATCGCCTGAAATTGAATATGGATCTAAATACGGTATTTATGGATGGCTTTACATGGGTTGGGTTCATACCGGGCCTCTCCAACTGCCATAGAACGGCATTCAAATATTCGTGTGTCATCTAGACAACGTAAATTTGATGCGGTAAAATAAATATCGATTGTTTCCAAATATGAGTAGGTACGGGTATACTTAGGCTGGGTAACGTGGCAATGATCAAGCCACTCTAATTTTATATAGTGATTGAAAGTATTGTCAAGCCGAGACATGATGACTGGACAATGTTTTCTGACCACTATGTAAAACATAGATGGGATAGGCATTTCGGGCTGATATCGTATATGCATTACGGCTACTCATGCACGTAATTTACGACCACTTCAACGTAAATATACGATATGTTTGGAATAGTCGCATTACATTTGGAATAGTCGCATTACATTCGGCATTTAAAAAAAAAGGTCATGCATACCATGGATCTTATGCCTCTTGTGAATATAAATGTATCATCACACAGGTTTATGGGCGGTGTAAATAGGGGTGTCTTCTTGGCACTTCTACGCATCGCAGCATGGAGTGGCAAACCGCCAAGCGGCAGCTGCACGAAAGAGAGGTGATATAATTTTGTTGCTTTTCTTATCGCATCCATACTTGATACTTTGATTTGATTTGAACGTGATTCCGACATTGTTTTCACGTGTGTTCTGCACTACGTAGAACACAAACTGCTGTATTTGTCATGTACGTTCTCTTTACACTCAATTTGGGGGGGGGGGGTATTTCGAGGGGGGGGGTGATTGTTTCATAGTGGTCTCGAGAGGGGGGGGGGTCAAACGAGGGGGGGGGGGGTATTTCGAGGGGGGGTGTATTTCGAGGAAATACGGTATACCTACTCGAGTATTGAATAAACGTTTTTAAGTTTTTCTCTCTCAAAAAAGTACCTGTACAGTACTGGTTGTACTCAGTTTTACTTATACTTTTTGAAAGTACTTGAGTGCAGAAAACGTATTTCAGATATATAGGCTTTCATATAGGCTTTTTCAAGGGAAGCCGTTTACGTAGAAAGGGAAAACGTGAGAAAAAAGCAAAAATTTGGAAAGATAGTAAAAAATGGCTGACAATTGGCAAAAAATTACATTACCTAATGAATTCGAAGGTGAAAACGACCAAAAAGTATCAAAATTAGAGATTTTTAGTGAAAATTTTGGCAAAATTTATCAAAAGTACTCTATTTTGGGTTTTCTAGGAATATGTATTTTACTCACAATTACTCATGAGTAAAAGTAACTAATTCCTACTTCACGTTTTTGTACACAGAGGGTGAGTAAAAAATTTAAGTTTACATATACCTTGAAAAAAGTTCAGTAATTTAACAACTCCGCAGTTCACATTGGTCTCAGGTGCAGCTACAAACGTTTGTTTATGACAAATCGACTTTCACTGAAAAAGTAGTGGTTGTTGGATTGATGTAGTGAAGATATCACATTATACGTTTACAAGTGAAAGAACAAGTGAAATCTGCGGAAAAGTTCTGCACTGCACGTGATAGTAGTGTACGACAACCTGAAAAGTTTCAGGTCTGAAAAAGGCTGAAAATTTTCAGTAATTTAATGCATAATGCTGATAGACATGAAAGAGAACTGACAGCTAATAAATGCAAGCACTTTATTCACGCATTTCAGGCACCATCACTATAATTGCACAAAGAGAAAGCTCAAGCGTAATACATGACATTTGACACTAAACAGAGTCTTTTATGTGACACATGACATTATCTATACAAATTGAAGCACTTTTTTCCACGATGGCTTGCCATTGTCAACCGGAACTCTCAGCTGTAAAATAACATCACAAAAAGAAGAAAACTTGACTCAATTAGGCATAATCTTGCATCTTACACCAGTAAATAAATAGCACTGCATTAGCATTGCTGCACGTGAGGAGCAGCAAAATTTTTTGGCTGGCGCCATTGGCACTTGGCGCCAAGATCCTTTGGCACCATTGGCGCTTGGCGCCGTGTTCTTGAAAAGCGCCATGGCGCTTTTGGCGCTTAGTGCCAAAAGTCTGGCGCTTTTTACATCATCATTCAAGGCCAACTTTATAAAGGAGTTATTTAGAGGGAGGTTTTTCAATGTTCAGTTTTGCAAGTGGGGGTGGGGGTATTCAAAGTGGAATTTATTGAGGGCTCAATTGAGTAGCTGTTTCAATTTTGACAATGAAACATGTAAGTTAGGAGTTTTCTGCACTTTGTAAAACTACCATGCAGAAACCATGTGTTGGAGCAGAGTAAAACACATGCAAACATCAAATGCTCCACTTGATTACCGTATTTTCTCAACCCCCCCCCCCTTGGAAACCCTCCCCCCCTCGTTTGACCCCCCCTCCCTATCTTGAGACCACTATGAAACAATCACCCCCCCCTTGAAATACCCCCCAGATTGAGTATAAAGAGAACGTACATGACAAATACTGCAGTTTGTGTTCTGCGTAGTGCAGAACACACGTTGAAACAATGTCGTAATCACGTTAGAACAGTGTTTATACCATCTACATACTACTATTAGTCTACAGGAGTCTATACATGTCAGTTATTGATGCATTTTTCTACCCCAGTGTACATCACAAACAACGATTTTGTACTAGGATTTGAAAAAATTTCTGGCAAAATAATAACCTCCCTCGAAATACCCCCCCCCCCTTGTTTAACCCCCCCCCCCTCTCGGGACCACTATGAAACAATCACCCCACGGGGGGTATTTCAAGGAAATATGGTAATCAAACATTGACTACTCAATTGCATCAATGTGAACTTTTTCAATTGAGAAATGTGTCCCATTGGAAAATACAGTTTATGCCACAATAAATACCCCATTGTGAAAAACAATTCTAACAACAATCTGTCACTGACATAGCCATTCAAAGTAATTATTGCTGTGCACCACAGATCATCATAAATCACAATCTCGATCATTTGGAGATCGAAAGATGTTGCTGCAGGCCATATGCAAAATAATAATAGTGTGTAAACTAGAAAGGGCATAGACCACATGCTGGGGGCACTCCCAGACCCTATAAAAGAACCTGTAAAGTGTCAAAGACCCTGTAAAATATCATGTGTCATGTAAAAGACCCTGTAAAAGACCCTGAAAAGTGTCAAAGACCCTGTAAAATTTCATGTATCATGTAAAAGACCCTGTAAAAGACCCTGAAAAGTGTCAAAGACCCTGTAAAATGTCATGTATTATGTAAAATACCCTGTTAAGTGTCATGTGTATCCAAATATTATTTTATCATATCCCAATCTTATGTTTTTGTATCCAAATCTTCTATGTAAAGTAAGATTTGGATACAAAAACATAAGATTTGGATATGATAAAATAAGATTTGGATACACATGGCACTTTACATGGTATTTTACATGACACATGATATTTTACAGGGTCGTTGACACTTTTCAGGGTCTTTTACAGGGTCCAGGAGTGGCAGCTGATAATCAGAACATAAGTATGGAAGCTCCAGGTGATTCTGATAATTTTAAGTGTTTATTGGTGAAAATCGGCTGAGAAATAGCTGAGATATTGAGTTCCGAAATTGCATGCGTTTTCATTCAACTGGACCAAATCAGCATATGAAATTTACACATCACTAATCCGACCACAAAAATTGAATCTGCATGCTGTCCTGATCATTTTAATCGTCAACCGCTCATAAACAGCCCATAATGACCACCTTATTAAGCTTCAAAATCAATGTCCAGATAAGGCATACAAAATGAACACCTTGAATAGACGCCCTAATCTCAGGACTGGGGGATTATTTGAGCAACCAAAAATATTTGGTCACAACACAAATGAAATTTAATGTATATAATTATTTACTGCACATTTCAAAACAACATTAAAATCACTGCAATACAACATGATCTCAGATGATCACCAAAACATCCATCACAGTTCACACGTTTCTTGTACATCACCCTGATTTGCATATTAACTTTACCTTAATAGCAATGATGTTGATGAAAGTGTTGAATACTATCAGCACATTGCCAACACACTGGCTTACACTGAACAAAGTTTCATGATCACAACTTAAAGCAGCGTTGAGATAGAGCACCATGTGTACATCAGTACATGGACCGAAATTGTAACCCCCACAGTTCCGCAGTGGGTGGAGCTAGAGGGGTGAAACTTTGGGTGAAAACTCAAAACACCTGATGTGTATACGTTTTAGAATTTTATGACTGTAGCTCACCCCTAGCGCGAATGGCGAGCACTGTCCAGGGACTTTTCAGCCCGACCATGCATATTTCAGTGAAATCACAAAAAATACTTATGAACAAATATTTTTTCTCATCGGGGTCGTTTGGCCCCGACCGGGGACAATTACCACAAAGTCCCAAAAAGTACCACAAATTTTTGTGTGGTACCGGGGCCAAACGACCCCGGTCGGGGACCAAAATCATTTGTTTACTGAAAAAAAAGTTCCTCACCGGGGACGTTTGACCCCGGTCGGGGCCATTTCAAAATTGCCGGGGACCGGACCCCGGCAAAATTTCGATCACTATACAAAAATATAGTGATCGAAAAAAATTAAAGTATAAATTAAAAAAACCCCGGTAACCGCCCGGAGCTAAAATTTGGCATGCGTACTCACTAAACGAAGGAGTACACGCATGCCAAATTTGAGTTGAATCGCAACATTTTATACACCTGCCCAAAAAAATATGCATTGGCAGGTGTAATCGTCTTGCAAAAATTTTGTGCATGCTAATTTGGTGATGATTCACCTAATTAACATGCAAACAACCTATACATGCCAATTTTTTATTTTTTTATTTTTTGCCGGGTCCCGGTCCCCGGCCGGGACCTGTGTAACTAGCCCAACATTAACAACTAAATAGGAAAGGATCCCTGAAAATATGGCGGCGATAGCTCCACTCGTTCTCAAGTTATTCATGCAAACGCGTAATTGTCACTTTACGTAATAGGTTTCAAACAGGATCCACTTTTCGGGACCCGGATCGGAATTGGGATTGTTTTTTTCTGTTTTTTTACTCTTTATTTTCGCAGCGGCATGCCAAAATGCGTGCGCGCTCGCCACTTATCCGCAATCGGCAGACGCTTGCGTAATTGGTTGTAAAGCAAGGTGGTAGTAAAGCGACAATTATTGGTGTTTGCATGAATAACTTGAGAACGAGTGGAGCTATCGCCCATATTTTCAGGGATCTTTTCCTATTCAGTTGTTAATGTTGACCTAAAATTTGACGTGAATCCAACCACCCAGTGACAAGTTATTCAAAATCTAGAGCGCAGGTCTAAATTGCCGCACCCTGTATTATAACATCTGAAATCAGCAGTCAGCACACCTAATCATTTTACCACTGGAATTTTTATTTTTCTAGCATCAACAAAAGTTCAGGTAAAAAACCATTATATAAATGCTAAAAATTTGACATGGCATCACATTTTCCAATTGATACATAAACATGAAAATGATTAAAAATGTAGAAAAAGACTGTTGTTGGCGTGAGTGATAAATGCACTAGAACAAAGATTGGCCACACTGAAAAAAAACTAATTGTAAAAAATTGTCCTCTGCGACACATGTTTACATTTCTCCAGATGAGTAGAGAGAGAGAAAAGAAAATCACGCTTTTTAATGATTTTTCAATCCACCCATTGATTTATCGCCTACCTGCCTAGGTAATTTAGTATCACAATAGGATATTTACAATGTGGCATTATCAGATACATTCATTTCACAATTTAGTGCAGTGTCTCAATCACTGTAATTCTTAAAAACTAATTGGCTTCCTCCAGAACATAAGTCTCATAAAAAAGATAATTTTTTCAACTGTGCGATAAGTAATTAGATATTCGGGAACTATACACCGTATTTTCTCGAAATACACCCCCTCGAAATACCCTCAGGTGTGAGCGAGCTTATGGAACAATAAACGCCCCCTCGAATAAATAAATCCCCCTTAGTTTATAGGACAGGGCTTACACCATCTACATATTTATATAGGTAAGTCTATAGACGCTTTTACATTCAGATTATTGTTGCGTTTTTCTATGTCTGCCTGCATATGTTAAATACATGAAAACAACAAATAAGTACGGGCTGGAAAAAAACGTTCTGACGATATAAGACCCCCCTCGAAATACCCCATCCATCGATTACCCCCCTTAAAATTTTCCTCTGAAAAAAATAAACCCCTGGGGATATATCGAGAAAATACCGTCGGTAACTAACACCAGAGTTAAAACTCTCCCGCAAGATTGCCCTGGATTAGTCCATTGTATATTACATTCTGAGTGGAAGCGCGATAAAAATGCCACTGAGCACAGACGGGAAAAGAACAGCGTAACATAGTTGTTAAAATGTGTTTACGTTTTATTGAAAAATACATATACTCGAGTATTGAGTAAACGTTTTTACGTTTTTTTTTCTCTCAAAAAAGTACCTGTACACTACAGCCTGTACTGAGTTTTACTCATACTTTTTGAAAGTACTTGAGTTGAGTGCAGAAAACGTAATTTTGAAAGATTGTCAAAAGTGGCTGAGAATTGGCAAAAAAAACATTGCCTAATGAATTCGAAGGTGAAAACGACAAAAAAGTATAAAAATTGGAGATTTTTAGTGAAAATTTTGGCAAAATTTATCAAAAGTACTCCATTTTAGGTTTTCTAGGAAGACGTATTTTACTCACAATTACTCATGAGTAAAAGTAACAAATTCCTACTTCACGTTTTTGTACACAGAGGGTGCGTAAAATTTGAAGTTTACATATACTTTGAAAAAAGTTCAGTAATTTAACAACTCTGCAGTTCACACGGGTCTCAGGTGCAGCTACAAACGTTTGTTTATGACAAATCGACTTTCACTGAAAAAGTGGTGGTTGTTGGATTGATGTAGTGAAGATATCACATTATACGTTTACAAGTGAATGAACAAGTGAAATCTGCGGAAAAGTTCTGCACTGCACGTAATAGTAGTGTACGACAACCTGAAAAGTTTCAGGTCTGAAAAAAGCTGAAAATTTTCAGTAATTTAATGCATAATGCTGATAGACATGAAAGAGAACTGACAGCTAATAAATGCAAGCACTTTATTCACGCATTTCAGGCACCATCACTATAATTGCACAAATAGAAAGCTCAAGCGTAATATTTAATTCACAAATAGATACACATCACTGGCAGCGGTAAACACGACAATTAATCGACCATAAATTTTGGGAAATTTTCAAAAGCACGGTCCCGGATTCGGTTGTCCCAATTGCGCATAAACCTGGGCCACGTACGAGTCACACTGAGCCTGTGCAAAGGTAAAACGCGAAAATTGGAATTAAATTGACAGTTCTTTTATTCTCTAATGACAAGCAATTCTCACTATCCACTCTGATACAATCAATTTGTATGGACGCTGTGCCGGTAGACATCTAAACTCATTAGACATCAGACCCATCACACATCTAGGCCCATTACACACCTTAACCCCCTAGATGCACAATGGGCTTACATGTGTGATGTGCGCTGGTCGGCAAACACAAACTATACAATTTACCTCTCCCAATTTACCTCAATTTTGCAACTGACATTTCACCATTTTTCCTCGAAATTAGTGATGAGTAATTTGAAATGTCAAAAATATTTACATTTGTCAGCTGACTTTTCATTTTTTCCTGGCGTGTCAAATAATACGCTAATTCCTTACTTGTATTGACACGCCGCTAATCCCCCGCTCATTACACATCTACGCCCATTATGCATCTATGGGTGTTTAGATGTGTAATGGGCCTACATGTGTGATGGGTAGAATTAGACGGGTGACGGGTCTAGATGAATACTATGCCTCAGTCTTTGTATGCCGCAAGTTCTCGATTAAGCCGCCTTCCCTTCAAGAATACATCCCCTTGAATAACTCCCCCTCCTGTTAACCATGTGAGAAATAAAAAACTCATACCTTTAATTATTCTGTAATAAGTGTTACCTATGAACCTGAATTTTAGCTGAATTTGAAAAAAAACTTAATAAATTGTGGTACCTACTGGTGCGGATTTACACACTAATCTTATTGCGAATTTTCTTGAAAATCCACATGAAAAAGTAACTCCACCCCTTGAATCACCCCCTTGAAATGATCACCATTCACATCCGAAAAATTAAATAGTTTAAGTGGGGTACGATAGCTCTCAACGTAAAGTGTAATCACTATACCATACCAATTCACTTATTCACTGCATTTCACTACCATTATTAGATCGTTAGGAAATTGCTTACACACATTATACTGCATAAAATATACATAAAACACGTATGCGCAAATTTCACGCCTTGCTTATCTCCATCGATTGCTTTCATATCGTATTTCCTTGAAATAACCCCGGGGGTTATTATTGCACCAGCGAATTTTAAGGGGGACTAATTCGAGGGGCTTATTATAACACCATTAATTTCATTTTTTATCCATTGTTTGCACCTACCAACCTAAAATAAGTCTACCGACGATTGCATGTTGGTTATGAGTACAAATAGTTCAAAAATTCTGGCGAAATATAAACTACCCTCGTAATACCCCCTCCCTCGAATTACCCATCAAAATTTGCACTCTAAAAAATGACCCCCCGGGTAATTCGAGGAAATACGGTACATACTTATGTCTACAGATGCTTATACATGTCGGTTATTGGGACCGCGGTATACAAACAACGAATAAGTACAAATTCGAGTTCAAAAAATTCTGTCAAAATAATAAAACCGTCACGAAGTACCCTCCCCTCAAAACTTGCACTCTGAGAAAAAAAACCCGGATAAAAGAATTCCGGTTAGATAAGTCAAATGCCTTCAAAACTGATTTATCAGTTTCAGAAATTTCGCCCCTGAAATACACTATGTAGCGTGCGCGGGGGGCGGGGCTATGTGAAAAAACTCCCCCTCAATTGTCAACTGAAACCGACCACGAAATAATTACCCGCAATGGGTGCACCCAACAGATTTCTTTGCGCAAATTCCTTGGTGACAAATTCCCCCCTGGAGCCGACTGTGTTTGCGTCAATATATCTGAGACCATTGTCACTGAGTTGAGTGTTCTGCGGCTGCTCGAAAACTAGGAATGTGTATCTGTGCAGGCCTGAAATTAGGGGGTTTGGGGGGGGGGTTGGATTGGGTAAAAATACTTGATTTCTTTCTTTCTTCTTGAAGGTGAAAATATTTTCCATTTCAGTTTTCTTGCAGCCAAAATCGTTTTACTTTTCCATTTTCCACTTTTCAAGCAAGTGAAAATTTAGCTCCTTTCTGTTTTTCATTTTGCGGCAGCCAATTTTTTTCACATTTCTGTTTTCCAAGAAAAACACACCCAATTTTCACCCTGGGTATTTGCAAAAACAATCACCCACCAAAACAAAGCCAAAAAATACCCCCCCAAAATCACCGGTGCCAGGGGGAGGTCCAGACGGGACATATTCCACAATCGTCTGACCCCTGTTGATGTCTGTGCCAGGAATGTTGGCAACCATCCAATGAATCCACTCGCCCCGCCCACCTGGTGCCGGATCTGAACGGTGTGAATGAAGTGGTTTGCGTAAAGTGATAGATTTGTGGGCGAAGTTTGATGTGATGTCAAGTGACAAATTTCAGTTTCAAGTGCCAGTAGGTACTGTGTTAAAAAGTGGTAATAATAAAATTTTTCCCTACTTTTGAGGGCAGTCGGCTACCATGTCGTGTGAAAATGTCAGGTAAAGTGTCAACTTTTGTTTTATATTTCACCAATGTCAGGTAAAGTGTCAACTTTTGTTGTATATTTTACTGAGTGTTTTGGCATCTTCCATGACATTTTACATGGCGTTTTACACTTTACACGTCATTTACATGACAGACACTTTACAGGGTGCAATAATGGCATCTGGTGAGGTTTTAGATGACTGAAAAAAAGTGCAGGACCTTGTATCAAACATGTGATATAAATATCATGTGTCATATCATATTACACTTTACATGTGATTTCACTGGGTGCCAGACTGTCCCCCAAAGAAGTATCCCCCAACTGAAATGAATATTGAGGTATCCAAAAACAGTTCTTGACAGTTCTTTTACTAGATTTTGCTTTTTTACAGTCAGTATGCAGGTAAAAAAAGAAAAAAACTGACCAGTCATTACCAAAGTGTACAATCTGCCGGGTTTGGTTGGCCAGCTCAAAATTTGCGGAATTCTCGACGTTTGAGCCGGCTTCAATTCATTGCCGAGGTTCACTCTGGCTGAAAATGTTGCACATAAGTCAATGAGTTTCAATCAACCATGGTGAATGTCAAGGGGCCAGTTCCGCACTTTGATAAGTGAAAAACCGTTTGAGAAGTGAGAAGTGGAATGAGATGTGAAGTGGGAGGTGAAATTAGAAGTCAATTCAGAATTAAATTAAAAATAGATTAAAAATAATAATAAACAGATGACAAGGGACAACAAAATGCTTGAAAAAATAAGTACCTATCACTTTTTTAGAATTTTATTACCACTTGCCATTTGTTTTTTTAAATTTTTTACTTCCCATTTCACCGCTGAATTCACTTGTCATTTCACTTTTCACTTCTCAAATGGTTCCTCACTTCTCCACTTGCCGAACTACCCCCCCCCGTGTTAGTCTCGAACACTGTAAAGTTTGAAATGTCAATTAAAATGATAATATATTATTACTCAACTTTTGACATTTTACACTACAATCGACACTTTACAGGGTGCGAGACAGCCACCCTCAAAAGTAAAATCTCACCACCAAATCCATCGTATCCAACTGCGAGCAATTCACTCGGCGCCTGATCCAATAAATCTGGCACGAGTCCAGCAGATTGAAAAGCCGTGGCTACATTACCACCGCTATTTTGCCCCGCATTATTATTGACATTGTTATTTGGATACAAATTGTTGGTGGGGAAATTGTTGTTGTTGTTGTTGTTAATGTTGTTGTTGTTATTGTTGTTGGGGGCCACATTTTTGTTCATGTTTGTGGCGGAACTGAATGAGCTGGCCAAGTTGTTGAATGTGCTGCAAATGTAGATCGTTTTTGTTTAGAAAAAGATCACAGGAAACAATTTCGCAATTGTTCAAGTGACAGAAATATGTCAAGTGGTAGAGTATTAAGTAATTAAGCCATAGTCAAGTGACAAGTAAATTTATAAATGATAAATACATATTCAATCAGAAGCTTACTGCTTACTTGTCATTTTACTTGTCAATAGACTTTTTTCTAATAACTTACTTTAAATTTTAAGTCAAGTCAAATCACTAGTGAAAAAATCATGAAATGTCTCATCGTTACAAATGGATGGGTATTTTTAAGTGCTGAAACCATTCAAAACAGTTTCCTTATGTCGCGTTTTAACGCGATGTATCCAAAAAATCTCTTCAAAGTCAAATTTGCCTTGTTCGATGCTTGTAAAGTGACTTGTGACTTATCACCGCCACATGACTTGACAACTGTGAATTTACTTATAACTTGACTGAAAACTTATGACTTTCCCTTTGCTGAGCCAATTGCGGAATTCTGGATAGAGGTAAACAAGAAAAGAGAAAAAATAATCTCACTCTGAAACTTGCGAGCCAGCATCAGTGCCCAAAAACTTCTGAACACCATTTTTGATCGTGTTCCCGAAATCGCCGAGTTGTTGTTGGACAGCTGCCAAATTATTATTGGTCAACAGATCATTATTATTGTTATTATTTGTACTCGGTATTGGAGTATTGTAATCCCTGTTATTATTCTGTGTGGCAATATCCTGAAATGTATTGTACGCCCTCTCAGCGTATGATTGGATGACACCGACAAATCTGAAAATGGACACAAAGTGTGTAGTCTCTGAAAATTTGTCGGAAATAATGGCGCCATACAAGCTAGTTTTCATGGTTACAATTTGAAAACTCGATCGAAATTTTGTCGATCTCCTTTAACTGATCAATTAACTAATAATTGCATCCTTAACCCGGAGTTACAGCACAACGACAAATAGGAGCTGAAGCGACAAATTCAGTGTCGACAAATTACAGATACTACGAACGCTTAGAGATAGAAATCCATCCCCAAATTTAGATGTTGAAAGCACTAACCGATATAAACACCGTGACCAAAAATTATCCAAAAAGCTTCAGTGGTTCTTAAGATATAAATTAAAATTAAAAATTTCGCTACTTGTTGGCAGAGTTGTTAAAATACCGGTATTTTTGGAAAGCGTAAGCGTAAATAGACTTTTGCTACTCTGCTTGTTAAAAATATTAAATTTGAAATATTTAATTGAAATAAATATATTGTGCAGCGAAATATTCAATTCTGATTTATATTTATCTTAAGAACCACTGAAGCTTTTTGGATAATTTTTGGACACAATGCAGATAAAGGTTAGTGCTTTCAACAGCGTTCGCGTCGCCATTCAGTTTTCGAATGAGTTTCCAAATCGGAACCATGAAAACTAAATCGTGTGGCCACATTTTTAAAAATCAATAAACCTACACCGACCTGTCCCACAAGCTGTTATATTCCCTCGTCAAAGGCTCCACCTCTGTTTTAAATTGCTCCCCCAATTGTTGCATACTTTGCAACAGCATTTCTGTTTTATCTTGCCCATTTTGTGGCTGTATTTGAACACCCTGATTTTGGTTATTTGGATCGGTGTTGAAGCCGGTATTTTGTGTTCCTTGTTCGGATTCGAGCTGCAAAATTTAAAGGATATAGAAAGAGTGCAAAATTGCACTTGCCTCAGGCGGGAATCGAACCCGCACCTCTCGTATAGAACACGAGTGCCCTAACCACTAGACTACAGAGGCGGCTGGGCTCTTCAGTATTAGGGGCTGACATTCTGCGGCGGCAACGACCTTAACAATATTTGATACCGTTTTTCTTCTAATAAACCGGTATACCTTCTCCAATAGAACGGCAGCTAAAAAAGTTAAAAAAACGGCATACATCCAATACAACTGCACCCCCAATAGAACGGCAGGTTTTGGCATGTTTTTACACTAACTAAAGAATAGAAGGTAACCTCCAATAGAACGACCGGTAACATATTGGCGAAAAAAATAGAGCGGTGGTCTTCTATTAGAAGAAATACGGTATTTACGTCTAATTCAATGGTTTTCAATGGTTTTCAATTTCATTAGATCGATATTCTTGAACGAGTCCACGAGCGGGGGGGGGGGGCTATTCAAGCAGGAACTCATCAAGAATATACGGTAGTTCCCTTCAAAACAAAAAACAAAGGTGTAAACTACCATAACCCACATTGCCATAAGCGTCGCCATAAGTCAGATCCACCGGGACTGGAACATAACCGGGGTAACTAGGCTGTTGTCTATTGTACTGCGTCTGGTAGTAAACTTCTTGCGGGAAACAATAGCTCAATTGTAAAGTTGTGAATGGAATGAAAAGAATGATAGAAAATCGCGACATTTTTTTTGCTGTTGTGAAATGAAAATGAAATATTTATGTGTGTATTTATGAAATAATATTCGTGGATATTGCTCTGAAACGGTTGAACGGTATTTTAAATGCGCATTTTTGCGAAATCGGTGATAAGACCAAGTTAATCCAGTTTTACATACTGTCCACTATTTATGACATAAAATGAATCCGACATACGTCAATGCAAAAATAATATACCTCATCTTGAAGCGTGTGGGAGCGGGCCGGTTGCAGTCCCGAGCCCTGTTAAGTCAAGTGTCAAATGTCATGTAAAATGTCATACAAATTTGGCAATTGTCATGCAAAGTGTCTTTTCTTTATTCAGCTGATTCACATTTTACATGACATTTCACACTTGACTTTATACATCCCAGGGTGAATGTGCGTGATACGGCCTACCGTATTTCCTCGAAATACCCCCTTGAATCAGCCCCCCCTCGAAATACCCCCGTCTGGAATCTTCATCTGGAAAAATAAAATCCCTGGGGGTATTTCGAGGAAATACGGTATGTTGTAACACTTCCACAAGGATCATGAGATTTCAGTGTCTTCCACACTCTTCAAAAAAAACGTTGCAGCATATTTTGCTTGGTTCGTGAAGCGTTGTGACGCATGTATTGTGAAGCAATGTGAAGCATTGCGGGGAAATATGATCAATGGAAAGTTAAGTTTATTAGACGTCGGCTTACTTTTCATTCAAATTCGAAGTCACATCTTCCACGCGATAATATTTTTAATGAATTTAAGTTAAAACATGAAACATTTAAACAAGCATTTGGATAAAAAGTTTGAAAATATAGAAAAATTATGTATGATAGTCTGATGAAATTCTGACAATTTTTTTCATTTCATCTTTAATTTTAGAGTCAAGTGGTAAACATACCCAAAAGGTATAAAAAATCATGTAGCATGTTATATTTCAAAAGGAAAAAAAGCCCAGTAAAAAAATAAAAGTAAATTGATATTTTACAGGATCTTGGTATATGTCACTTTGTTTTTTCATAGGCCACGTCTAAAACGTAAAGATGCCCTTAGTTCCTTCACTGGGACTGGATACAATAAAATTTTGTTCGGCATATCGAAAATATTGACGCACATAAAATCACAAAACCAAAACTTTTCCAACAAACTATGATGAATAAAAATAAATACACTTGTTGCAAATGTTGAATGAAGTGGGCAAACCTTCTGCAGTTTGTTAATCTTGTACACAAAATCAGTATGGCTGTAAACTTAGCACAGCTGATCTAACTATTGCATTGTATTGTTTAGTTTTGCACAAACCTAGGTATACAGGTGAGTTAAGTGTAGTGGTGGCAAAGTGTTTAAGTTTTTGAGTGTTTGTGTACTTTTGGATGTCTTTTTGGAAAAGTGGTTTTTGTGGTTTTTGGATTTCGTATTTTTATGAATAGTTTTACAATTAATGTACCTATTTTTAAATTCTGAACTTTGTTTGAAACTCTCCAAATTTCCGAAGACTTAACATTTCGTGGGCCAAAAATTTGAAGAAAATTTTGATTTTTTTTGTTGCAATAAAATCAATTTTCAGTGTGAAACTGAACAAAAAATGAAAACAAAACGAAAAACTTTTCAAATTTCAATTTGCCATCATCAGTTGTCATCAAAACGGAGAGTGCCTAGTTTCAGCTATTTGAAATTGTCTGACTCAATACAAAAACTGCTAGAAGCATCCAAAGAATCAACAAAAGGATGAATCAGGTCACTTGAATCAAATCTCGACGTATATATAAATACGAAGTTTACGTAAATATTTAAAACAAATCCAAAAATGAGGACATCTATGTCAATTGTACTGCGAATTCTGCGCCATGGCTGCGCCATATATTTGGCGCCAGATGGTTGAATTTTTAGAAAATTAGATTTTTTCTTCAAAATATGGATTTTTAAAAACTGCATGATATCAGGTTTCGGGAAAATGTGGGTACACAAAGCGAGCTACAAGCTAATTTATACGTTCTCTTTTTTTAGTATAAATACCTAGTCCACTGTCAACACACCTCAAGTATTTTTGCCATTTTGCCCATTTCTTTATACAATGAATAAATAAATTCTCACCACAATACATTGCACAACTTTCTATTGCCTAATCTTTATTCATCAAGATATTGTAAATTTGTATAGCATTCGTTGTCATTGCCAACACACACACTAGTTTACCAACATGAAATGTTCGACCATTTTGGTAAACTGTTTCCACAAAGCAGTACGAAACACCATACAACTCTGTACAGTGCTTTGTACTGTTTTGTCGAAACATTTACCAAAATGGTTGAGCATTTCATGTTGGTAAACAAACTAGTGTGTGTGTGTGTGCCCATTGCAATGTTAACTTGTATTTATAAATCTTACACTACAACGAATTTTCTCCAAAAGCCTTTACAAGCGAAAACTTTCGCCATGAAAAAATTCAAACGCCAAAAAATTGGCGCCGCGCGCCAACAAAATCTCCATCCACACAACCTCGAAAATCTGCAATCTCATAAGGAATGGCATAACATCCTCACACACAATTGAACAATGCGACCAAATGTTTGCTTAACCAACTACAGGTATTTTACAGAATATTGGGTGATGGGTTGCGCTATTTATGTTTGACTTCTTCTACATATTTACGCAATCGCCTGGCAGTGCGACGCAATTTCGCAATTGTAAATAATGTAAAAGTATATTACATTGGTAGTGCACTTTACAGTGGAAGCTACCGTATTCCACGGGAATAAAAAACGACAACAAAATGTTAGCATTTTTCATCGCGTTAACTTGTTGTCACTTTGGATCAATTTTTTGCTCAATTTTTCATGTGTGTTTATTCGTGAAATTACAGTAATATTATTTGCGAAGCGTTCAGACAGATCAATATATACATTTGAGTAAAGGTGAAGGTATTACAGCTAAAAATTGTTACGTAAAACGTAATTGACCAAATTTCTTCCTGGAGGAATGACTGAACATAAATATTTGTGTCCGTTTGAGCCAAAATCCTTGTTCCCACGTTCCAAAAAATTACAGCCACCAACAAGTTAAGTTTGCCAAACTTTCAAAAACAATTAATTTCGGTGATTTTTTATTTTACGTTAAACGTTCTAGCTGTAATTTCTACTTTATAATTGAGCACTCAATACGGCCAACACAAAAATGCCCGGCTACAAGAAAATTCGAACTTGCTGGGAAGTGAAATGTTTGTAAAAGGAATGTTTGAACTGTGCTCGACCTGTGGAATATCTAAACATTACTCCAAATTCATAAAATCCACCTGTAAATTGGATTTTAAAAAACGAAGAAAAAAAACTATTTTATCCATCTTACAATCCAACGCGAATTTTGTCCATTTAAGCTTCATCAGTGCACACAATTTCACAGCACAATGACTTTTGTTAAGTCCCCTAGTTGCAAACTGGTAAAATTCTTTTGTACCCGCTGAAAAACCACAATAGCCAATTATTCGTGCAATGTTTTTTTTGCACAGCGACCGCAGCATTTGTTAATCCCTTTGCTTTACCTTTTTATATTATGGTCAGGGTTGGCAAAATCTCAGAAAAGAATAAAAATAAAATAAAAATAAAATGGAAAATTGAAGAATAAAATAAAATAAAATAAAATGGAAAATTTCAAAATAAAAATAAAAATTGTATAAAAATTCGAATTTTTGTAAAATTGTATACAAATTCATATTTTTGTAAAAATTGTATAAAAATTCATATTTTTTGTAAATTTTTTTCTGTTGTTTATAGTTCAACCTGTTCATTCGCGGAGCTGGGGCAGTCCCAAGCCATGTAAAGTGTCAAAATGTCATGAAATGGAATGGAAAGTGTCAATTTTCATGAAAATGTTAAGTAAAGTGTCAATTGTCATGACAAATATGGAGACTGGAAACAAAGTGGAAACTGTAAAGCAAATTGTATCCAAATCTTATCTTTTGTATCCAAATCTTGTTGTTTTTGTAACCAAATCTTATGGGAACATTTGGATACAAAAACATAAGATTTGGATACCAAAATATAAGGTTTGGATACCAAAACATAAGATTCAGATACACAATTTACACTATGCATGACATTTGTCATGACAATTTTACTTTGCTTGACATTTGAGATGCCAATTGACTCTTTACTACATTTGTCATGACAATTGACACTTTGCATAATGTGTTACAAATGCACCCAGCACACTCCAGTAATCCTTCTACTGAAAATGCAAACCATTCTTATCGATAATTGTAACTTAACAGTTGCAACTAGCTAACAATACCTACTGCATGCAACTTTTGCAAAGTAATGGAAAAATTTGTCACACGTTTTTCATGTTTAGGTCTAATTATCACATTTTTCTGACCTTGCATGCAAGATTCTGATTTTTTGTAAAATTTCTGTAAAATTTTTGTAAAATGGTCCATTTTATTATTTTATTATTATTTTGGAATAAAATAAAATAAAATGAAACAAGAATAAAATAAAAATAAAATACATTTGTATACAATTTTTATACAATTTGTATACAAATGATTTTTATAAAACCAACCCTGATTATGGTGTAAAGTATGTAAAAATGTTTGGGCATCGGACGTTTTTATGTCGCAGTTTCATTGTTTTGTGAAGATTTTCTTCTAGAGTGGAGTGTGCTTTTTCTGGACTGCAAGCACTACCCTGGGGTCAGATTCAATTAAGGTGCGAGTAGGGGCTTCATAAGGTTCAAACTACCGAATAAAACCCCTTGAATAACTCCCTCCCATGAATGACTTCCCCTGTTGGCCGACTGAGGAAAAAATATCCCCCCCTGTATAATTCCCCCCTCTGTGATAGATGGAAAAAAGTTGGGTCAATTAAAAAAAACAATTAATAAAGTCAGACAGACCAAATAAAGCTACACCAGGTTCCAATACCAAGCCCTGTATAGTGTAAAGTAAAGTGTCAAATGTAAAGTCAAATGCAAAGTAAAGTCTCAATTGTCATGCAAAGTTCAGTAATAAAATATTTTCTTTTTTGTTTTGATTGACACTTGACTTTGCATCTGACTTTACATTTGACACTTTACTTTACACTTTACAGGGCTTGGGACTGCCCCCTGGGCTGCAAATGCAGTAAAGTGTGTGAAATGAAGAACATAAAAGGACATTAGCCTATGGCAGTGACAAAAACTTTGGTGAAAAATAACACTCTGGGCTCTTATTCGAGGATATACGGTATGTGCCTATCGACAATTTTATATAGATTATCGATATACCGTATTTCTTCGAAATACCCCCCCCCTACCTCAAAATGGGCACTATGAATTAATTGAGTGTAAAATGAACCTAAATGACAAAAGCAAATGTGTTATGTGAGAGCAGGGTTTATTCTATCTACCGTATTTCCTTAAAATGGACACTATGAATCTACATCTACACCCCCCCTCAATTTAGTGTATAGAGAACGTAAATGACAAAAGCTGAGGTTTGTGACCCGGGAAAATGCAGAACAGTTATTATGGATGTGTTATGTTAGAACAGGGTTTATACCATCGGTATGAGGACATATTGGCCGGCCAGGTGTTGATTACCTGGCGACAACAGCTGCGTACAACTAAAATAACAGCCAATTTGTTGCGGCCAATATGTGAGTCAACCGATAACGTATTTTACGTGTCAACTCGTCAAGGTGTTTACTTACTCGTGACGGCAGATGCGCGCAACGCTTTTTGCTGTTTTTGCTCTTAACGGATGTTTTTGATACATATCGATGTATTTAGATTGTTTAGGTTTGTTTATTTGACAAATTTTTACATTCAGGAACATATTCAGGAACTCCTATTCAGGAACATAAAGACATTTTTCCCGGAGTGTACGTTACAAACAACAATTTAGCACTGGGATTTCAAAAAATTTCTGGCGAAAGAATAAAACCCCCCTCGTTTACCCCCCCTCAAAATTTCCACTCTGCAAACTCTGGAAAACACCCGGGATAATTCGAGAAAATACGGTACATACTTACAGTATTTCCTCTACATACCCTCACAGTTGAATTAATACGGTGATAAGTAGGGAAAGCGACGACTCTCGCTTTCAATTTTACTGATTTTTAAATCTTCCTATATACCTAAAAAAGCAATAAAAATCTTGCTTTTACGTTTGAGTAAAAATACTGGTATTTACCGTATTTGCTTGAATAATCCTCCCCTGTTAGACGTGAGGTAAAAATTAGGGTTCAAACGGGACCGGTTTTCGGGACCGAGACCGGGACCAGAAATTCTTCAATGTCGGGACCGGGACCGGGAATTTTCGAATGTTGGGACCGGGACCGGGACCGCGACTGGGGTGTCGGGACCGGGACTGGGAGTGGGTCATCAGAAATGGATATTTTCGGGGAATTAAACACTTGCAAATAATGCTATCTATAACATCATAAAGTAAACACCTTCCCGGTCACGTCCGGCAGCCATTTTTTGATTTTACTTCTTATATCCTACCCCCAGTTCTAGGGCGACCCCGAGGCTGAAACTTGGGGGAGATATTGTCGCAACACCCCTCTACTTTGCATGAATTGGGGGGGTCGCGGCGACCCCCCGATTCATGCGAAGTAGAGGGGGGTTGCGACAATATCTCCCCCAAGTTTCAGCTTCGGGGTCGCCCTAGAACTGGGGGTAGGATATAAGAAGTAAAATAAAAAAATTGCTGCCGGACGTGACCGGGAAGGTGTTTACTACTGCTGGTCTCGTCTACCTGTATTTGTTGTCTCGCGACTATATTTAGGAGCGTGGGAAAAAATTTGTAGAAGGGATGGAAAAAACGACATTTTTTCCATCACTTATCGGGACCACTATAAACTTCCGGGACTGGGACTGGGGCGTCGG
Source organism: Sphaerolaimus hirsutus (assembly GCA_964036195.1). Taxonomy (NCBI): domain Eukaryota; kingdom Metazoa; phylum Nematoda; class Chromadorea; order Monhysterida; family Sphaerolaimidae; genus Sphaerolaimus; species Sphaerolaimus hirsutus. Next base: position 20,562,595 of record OZ038456.1, read on the forward strand.
GACCGGGACCGCCCAAATCCCGACTTTTTGCCAAACCAGGTACCGGGACCGCAGTCCCGTTTGAACCCTAGTAAAAATAACTCCCCATGAATAATCCCCCTGTTAGACGTGTGAGGAAAAATAACTCCCCCCTCAATAATTCCCCCGTTAGAAGTGTGAGGAAAAAAAACTCCCCCTTGAATAATCCCCCCACGAATAAACTAAAAAATTATGCACATTAGTATATATTACATGACACTTGACACGTTACTTTACACTTTACAGGTTGCTATGGCTGAGTGTTTCGTTTCGGGTTTCCACCAGCAAACTTAGCGCCTCCACACTTTCTTATCACTTGAAACATATTTTCCTATTTACATTCATTCCTTAGTGCAGAACTTTCCGTTTTTCCGCGACTGACATTTTCCGTTCATAAACATACCACAAGTAGGGATGGCCAAAAAACGTTTTTTTTACGATCCTGTTTTTTTATATTTAAAACGTTTTTTTTTAAAAGCTCCCAGATATGGTTATGGGTCAACATATACAGGTATATCAAACAATTGCCAGTACTTTGTGCAGGGGTCTCCTAGGGGGGGGGGGGGCTGCCCCCCCAAGTACAAAAATTTTTTGCGATGTTTTTTTAATTAAAAACCCGTTTCGATGTCTGTTTAAAAAAACGTTTTAAAAAACGGTTAAAAAAACACCAGCCATCCCCAACCACAACGAGCAAAATACAAATAAAAAATACGCAAACCCACAACTTATGCATTAAAGTGGATGCCTATCACTTTTCATATTTAATTGAAGTTGATAGAAACTACCATACTGACCAGACGGCGTGCGTTACAGGGCATATTTTACCATATTTCGATGAATAAAGGCACAGAACAAATTATGCACCAAATGCATCCACATTGAAAAACAAGTTGTCGATAAAAAAATTATGAATGTTTCTTTATTCAGTTGAGTATACGGTATGTTCCAAAAAAGTCAGGTGAGTATAACACTATGAGTGGGTAAGTAACGATGTCAAAGCTCTGGAAAGTTTTTAAATTTTTAAGTGTTTTTCTTCAGTAACTACAAATTTCGAATTTTCATCAAAAATTATTTTCGAATCATCATTTTTTACTCTAGGTTATGCAATTTTCAAATTTTTGTGGTCAATTTTGAACACCACTTTATTTTTTGCAGGCTTCAAACTGTTGCTTTTGTTTTTTTTTGTTTAAATAGGCAGATACATGTGAAATTGAAGTTCTATACAGTTTTTCCCCTTCATTTTATCTACATATATTCCCAATCAAGATAAGCAAGAATATTCAAAAATACTTTCCTAGTTCTAAGAGTTCCGAACAAAATAGATTTCTAACTGTTTTTCTCATGGTATTGTTGCATAAAAAATCCAACACTCCCAAAAAAAAATTAACTAAAAAAATTCGAAAACGTTTTCGAATTTTTGTTTGCTATCGTCAGTCTGCGAAATATATTAGGAAACTTCCTTTCTATCTGAACCACTCCCAGTGCGCTGGAAAACGCAATTAAAAATCCCGTTATCTATAACCGCGAAACGAGTTTGAAACGCATTTTTGAAACGGAGTGATGCACGAAATTATCACCGCGAAATAAAATTTTAATCCAAACTTTTGATAAGAATTATTATGTATACACAAGAATTTAATTACGCATTTTGAAAAAGAAACACTTGCACGTGCAACTTGGATTAGCAAAATAAATTTAAAAAACTATTAGTTTGAGTATTTATCCTACACAGAAAATTTTTTGCCATGGCGCTAGCGCCAAAGGAAAAAGCGTCATGGCGCTAGCGCCAAAGGAAAAAGCGTCATGGCGCTATTTTACTGTGGCGCCACACCTATGAAAAGCGCCATGGCGCTTGGCGCTATTCTCACGTGGCGCCAGGAACAATACTAGCGTCATGGCACTAGCGCCAAAGCAAAAAGCGCCATGGCACTTCTGGCGGTTGGCGCCATGTTGCTCTGGCGCTAAGCGCCAAAGTTCTGGCGCTGTTTCCATCACCAGCGGTGGCTAAGACACTCAGACGAGCGCCATACAAAATGGCAATAAAAATTTTAGTGTAAAATAGCTGGAAAATGGGGAAAACTTCATTAGTATACGATTTATTTACGACCACCACCTACCTTTTCTACAAGTATAAATATTCCAATGTGCCTACACACACTAGTTTTCACCGTGAATTCGTGTGAAAACTGAATTTTTTTCAAATGCAAATTAATGAACACGCTTGAATGATTTTATTCAATTTTAATTTGAATTAAAATTAATGAAAGTGAAATTGAGAAATTTTAAAACTAAAACACATAAGCATACAAAAAGAATAGGCTGTATGTCGCCATGTGGCCATTTCAGTGTTCACATCGGTCACGGTGAAAACTAGTGAAAACACTAGGTACACCACCGAAATTTGTGAAACTCACAAATCTGTTAATGAAAAGATTTGAGTTGACCAGAATGATGAGCCTGTCAGCTACTGTTGGCGGCGATAAAAAATAATTCATTCTGGTAAACTCAAATGTGTTCAAAACGGGAGTTTTAGAAATTTCAGTGCTGTACTAGTGTGTGCAGCCTCTATTGGGGATGTACCGGCCGTAAAGTAAACCCGGCCGTAAAGTAGAGGGTGCTACTTTAGGCCGGGCATCATTACGGCAGAGTTGTTAAAAGTACTGGATTTTTTTCAAAGTAAACGTAAAGTATTTTATTTTTAGTAACACCTGAGTACAGAAAACGTTAAGTATAGTAAACCTATATAAAAGATGCTAATACTCAGGGAAAGCGTAAAAGTAAGAAATTTTTCGATTTTGTACCTAGGAAAACGTAACAATGAGTATAGGTGAAAGCGAGAGTCGTCGCTATCCCTACCAATCGCGAATTCTATAATTTCCGCTGTTATTTTACGTTATTTTTTCAGCCGTTTATATTCGTGTGAGTGATTTTTTGCTTTTTATGCACGCAAAAAATGTTTTCAATTAAGTTTTCTGTACTCGTGTACTTTCAAAAAGTACGCGAGTAAGTGAGTACCGGTATTTTTTCGGGATGAACGTATTTACGCAGCACTCAAGTATACGTATTTATCGAGTAAACGTAAATCCGTTGTAACAACTATGCATTGCGGCCGGATTTACTTTACGGCCGAGATCTCGCCCCGCCTACCGTATTTCCTCGAAATACCCCCCCCCTCGTTTGACCCCCCCCCTCTCGGGACCACTATGAAACAATCACCCCCCCCCCTCGAAATACCCCCCCCAAATTGAGTGTAAAGGGAACGTACAAGACAAATACTGCAGTTTGTGTTCTGTGTACTGCAGAACACACGTTAAAACAATGTCGGTGTCACGTTAGAACAGTGTACATACCATCTACATACTAATATTAGTCTACAGAACCTTATAAATGGCGGTTTTTGTTGCATTTTTCGACGTCTGCGTACGTTTCAGACGACTGTTTCGTACTTGGTTTTCAAAAATTTTCTTGTGAAATAATAACCCCCCCCCCTCTCGGGACCACTATGAAACAATCACCCCCCGGGGGGTATTTCGAGGAAATACGGTATATTTATGTTCACTTTCTTATTTTCAATTTGTGCAATCTGTTTCCGCTAAATGACATTATTTATTTAGTATTAAAATACATAACGGCGCAAGTATTTTCAATAGACAGCGCTAGACAAATAATTGCGGACATTGTTCTTGTTATCAAAAGCGATGTCACTTTTCAATGTCATGTGGGTGTTTTCAAAAAGGATTTTCGAACATTTACGTCAGCAGTTTGTTTTGACAAAAGAATTAATTTTGTCCATTAAATAAATATTGTCGCTCAAAATTGGACGCAGTATAAAAACCAGGTTAAACTATATGTTCTCCACACTTCACAGTTCACTAGAGGCAAATCCAAATTTCGCAGCTAAAATATGGTAACATCGGATAATCCTAAAAGTTACGGTACCGCAGACATAAATGGAATTACAATTGACGTTCGCAAAGTGACAGATAATCAGGAGGTTAGCTTTATAAATATTTATGTTTTTTGTCTTCCTTTTGAGAAACTGATTTATTTCCATATTAGGTAGTCTATTTTGACAGTTATGTTCTAATACAGAATCCATGTGGCAGTCCCAAGTCCTGTAAAGTGTAAAGTAAAGTGTCAAAGGCCATGTAAAATGCCCTGCAAAATGGCAACTGAGTTTGACCTTGCATGACATTTTACATTTTACAGGGTCATGGACTGGCACCAGGTAGGGTTGGGACGATTTATCGTATCAAATATAGAATGTCAGATATCGACTATTGGATATCAACTATTTTTCATATCAAATATCGATATCGAAAATTTTGAAAAAATATCGAATATCGATATTGAAGATTGACCATTTTTCAATATTTTTCCATTCTTCCATAACTTATAAATGGCCAGGAATGGCACTGTTAGAAAGCAACTTTGTTGGTAATTTTCAAAAAGTTTGTGCCCAAGTGCATACTTTGTCGTCAGCATACAGGTATGTCTGTTTCAGCAGTTGCAAACACCTCAAATGTTGTGCAAACGCACTCACAAATGTTCATGTCAGAGTATGTGCCATGGCACTGGCACCATGCTACATTTTCCTTACTACATCGGTCAAATTTTAGGGGGTGGGGAGATTTTATGTTAATTTAATGTAAATTTGTATAATCTACTCTTCAGTAAGGAAATTATCAACTATGTTTGTGACCAAATGGAAATACAATATGACACTAAAGTAAAAATAACAAGTAACAAAAGTAAAATACAGTCATCCCCGGGTTATCGGGTGGAGTAAAAATTTTCAAATCTCACCCCATAATGCGGGGAACCCGATAACCGGGGGATGTACTATAGAAGTGCCATGGTGGCTGTGCATGGCATTACCAGCATTTACATTATTAATACGTGAACAAGAGGCTTCAATGCTTCAAGGCGTTTCAATGCAATTATCGTGCAACGTGTGCATTTGATGGCATTTAAGGCACGCTGCACGTTTGCAGGCTTGCACACTTGGGAAATGTTGTAAGTAAATGGTTATTCAATGCCAAAATACCCGATAACTGAAGCCACTTTATATATGAAAATGCAGAATGTCCTCAAAATCCCACCCGATAACCCGGGAATGCGGGGAAACCCTCAATCCGGGGAATTTTGTTCACACGTGTCCCCGGTTTTGAGAATTCCACCCAGTAACACGGGGAACCCGATAACCGGGGGAACCGTTAACCCGGGGACGACTGTATCGAAATCGATATCGAGCATTTTTCATATCGAATATTGATATCGAATATCAATGGTCCATATCCTATTGAGTTTTAGAAAAAATATCAAATATCATTATTGAAAAGTCATATCGTCCCAACCCTAGAACCAGGTGCCACTTCCGATCTTGTAAAATGATCGGCAGTTTCAAGTTTCAAGCAGAAGTCATGCAAAAATTCCCCGCAAGATATCAAGTTTTTAATTTGTTGGCTGACAATTTGACATTTTAAGTGACTTTTGATGCTTTCCTTGACATCAATCTTCAGTTAATTAAACAAGCCGGAACTAAATACACAGCGCAATTTTCAAATGATAAAATTTAAATTTTATATGCCGCTGTTGCACGTTGCGAAAAATAATGACCGGTTATTTTGATGAATGAGAAAAGGCCCAGACAGTAGGGTTCAAACGGGATTGACTTTTCGGGATCGGGATCGGGATTCACTTTTTGAGATTTCGGGATCGGGATCGGGATTGGGGTTTCGGGATCGGGATTGGTTTTTTGAGATTTCGGGATCGGGATCGGGATCGGGATTGGCCGGGATTGGGGTCACGGGATCGGGATCGGGATTGGGATAGGCATTTTTCCGGGATCGGGATTGGGTTCTAGGGATAGAGATTTTGGCCATTTTTCTGGCATTCACAGTTGTTCATAAAGGTCTCAAAACACTGTTGGATGCCAGAAAAGTGGCATAAAATTGACGCTGGGGGTTTGCATCCACTTTTTTGCATGCAAAAACGTCATTATTTCACTTTTTATAATTTCCACTAATTTTTCCGGGATCGGGATCCCGGACTTGGGAGTTTCTCGGGATCGGGATTTGAAAACTTTCGGGATCGGGATCGGGATTGGTATTTTTGAGATTTCGGGATCGGGATCGGGGTTTCGGGATCGGGATCGGGACTGGTAAATCCCGGAATTTCACGGGATCCGGGATCGGGATCCCGTTTGAACCCTACCAGACAGTTGACATCAAAATTAGTCTCAACTAAATTTTGGTTAATTACCTATGTGATTTCTACTTTCCTACGTGATAAAGCATAGGTAGTTAATTTTATATCATGACTAGTGATGTAAAAGCGCCATGGCGCTGGCGCCTGGCACTAGCGCCAAAGCAAAAAGCGTCATGGCGTTTTGGTGCTTGGCGCTATCTTGCACTGGCGCCATCCGCATGAAAAGCGCCATTTGGCACTTGGCGCTATTTTTACCCAATGCCAGGAACAAAATGCCTGGCGTTAGCGCCAAAGCAAAAAGCGCCATGGCGCTCGGTGTTTTTTTTCCTCTGGCGCCATTGGCGCTTGGCGCTGGGGTCGGAAAAGCGCCATGGCGCTCGCCGCCAAAGTCCTGGCGCTCTTTACATCACTAATCATGACACTTTTCATTGTTTCTGTCAAGATTGCCGCTTTTAAATTTTTTCGTGTTGTTTAGTTGATTCAGATGACACGAATTTGCGATGTCAACTACCATGTGTGGGCCAAAACGACATGAGAACTTACGAATAAATTAAGTTCATTAATAGTAAAAACAATGCAAATGTTGAGAAAAACTTTAATTTTAATTTCTTCATTCAAATGGAAATGGTTCAGATAGCTCTAAAATGGGTGGTCAAAAGACTACAAATCAAAATGCATTTCATTGTCTCTGAATAAAAAACCCAAAAGTCATTTTTAAGTTTTTTTTCTTCACGATTTAAGCAGACAAACAGTGAACAATGGCCAGTTGACAAAATCCTAATATGTAGCTAACAAAAAAACCCATTCAGATCAGTCCACCCAATTTTTTGTATCTTCACAGCTGAGCTTTATAGCAAACAAAACACTTTGGCTGCTATTTTAACGCACCAGTGTAAATCTTTCTCGGCGTGAATGGTGCATTGTCTATGAAAAATGACAGAATTACAACTAAGGGAGTGTTTTAGCTTTAAAAAAAGATAAATGAATTTTTATGTAAACAAACATGATGTATTTACAAAAACAGTGTAGGTATATTGTTGTTTCTTTTCCCAAATCTGTTTTGTAGATTTGGGCCACATGCGGGAGTTCATTTTCTCTCAATTTTGAGGGATATTTACTTATAGATAGCTAAAGAATTTTCTGGGGTTTGGCGTTTTTTGTTGGAGGGGGTTGGGGTGATGGGGCGCAATATATACAATATTGTTTTTTCAAGGCATACGAGGAAAAAATAGCTAAAAATGGGTGAAAATAGTTAAAAATAAATAGTATACCGGTACAAATATGGTGGTTACCGCCCCAATCCCCCGTAACCCACCCCATGGGAGACCCCTGTGGCATTTGCATGAGGTGAAAATGATGCTTTCCAACCCTATTCATGTAATCATCATCACTTGCACTTCCTGTACACTCTTTGCTTCCAACAAAAATACACACAAACATATGACATTTTAACATAGATAAGCATGTAAATATTCATATGCTGATAAACAGAACACATTTGCGTTCAAAATTTACCGTGGTTATCACACAAAACTGTCAGGGTGTCACGTCTGAAATGCCATTCTGCAAAAGTTTTTGTGTATAATTTTTTGTGCATCATTGTAAATACATTTACATAATGATATAAATGATTTTAATAAAGCATGCCAACCATTTTCAACAGCACAATGATAATGTGATTTCTGGTCACACTTGTCACTTGCGCATGTTAATGAAGCTCCGTTTTTATCACAAATTGTACATGTCTACAAAGTTTATAAATTTGAAATTAAATATGCTCAAAACGTTGATAAAAAAAGTAATAAAAATTACACATCAAAAGGGTTAAATGGTCACACTAACTGTATCCCAATAGTCCTTCAAACATTGGGTTTCTTTCAATTCCACCCCTAAACAGTAAATTTTTGGCGCCCAAATAATGCAGGGGCCATGGAACCAAATATCCAAATTTTGTCCCTGTTCTCCATCACTTGTTTTTGGCAGATAAGATGGCCAGAATGATTTTGTGTCCAATTTTCTGAAAAAAAAAAGATTAAGAACAGGATAAATTTTTTCAAATTATTTTTAAACACAAATACCTAGTTTAAAAAAAAAAAACCCAAGCTGTTATTTTCGAAACGGAGCGCCACGCATTTTTAATGAATTTGGTGCAGAAACATGAATGTTGACAAAATCCACTATTTTGTACAAAGAAAACCAACATATAAAATGGGCCAAATAAGTCTCCCAGACTTTTCTGGCCAGATGCCAAACCACATAATGTGCAAACCCACGGCGAGTCCAGCTGAAAGAGGTAAATTATATTAAATACATAAAGTTCTGCATGCAGACACAATTTCAAGTGAAATGAACAGGGATTGTAAACACCTTTAAAGAGCTGCCTATTTTATGAAAACGACTATTTTTGGGGGTTGCTATAAATTCCTCACCTTTTAATTGACAAATTTCCAACAGGCCATAATAATTGCGGTAAAATGTTGTGGAAGTTTCAAAAGGATCAAATGCCAGTTTCTGAGGCATTTTACTGAATATTTAAAACTTTACAGAAGAAAACGGACTTTACGGGGTACAATATCGTATTCACCACTAACAATAGGTCCTTCCACTTTCTGCGAATTGACAATTTTCCTGGCATTCAACCTTTGCACAAGTCTACTGTAAGAACTAGAATTGTACAACTCGAATTTCTCCCCATTATTGCCGCGTTCCAATGAGACAAATGGGCCATGTTCATCCGCTTTGAGCTCGTTTTTCAATTGTTTCTCCGACTTTTTGCTGTCTTGTTTTGATTTAGATCTCGAATGCCGCTTCTGAAATGGCAGGGGGCATTTTTGGCACTGTGCCAAATTTTGCAAAAAATTATAAGAAAATAACCTTTAGATTGTCAATCCCCTTTTTCACTTCAGCATTGCTTCCGGAACTCAGCAGGCGTTTTCTTGATCGCAATTTTCGCTTGCGAGTGGCCATTTTTTAACATCGACTAATTGCCATTGACCGGTCAATTTTCCGATTTTAAAATTCTCGGTCACTTTTTATAGATACGATTTTGGGTGTACATAGTAATAATTTCCAAAAAATTGGAATCAAACAAACGTAACGAACGGGCACTTATTATTGATACACATTGGTAATCCGTGTCAATAAACATTAACCGTTCGTCTTTTCTGCTCGATCGTCAAATGTAAAAAGACAACGACGACAAAAAGCTCGCGATGTAATAAAAATTCCCCAAAACCTTTCAGCCTGGCAACGGGACGATGGCGCCTTCAAGCCACGCCTTTTTCGATCAAAATAGCCCGCTTTCGAGGATAATGCAACCAATTTTGGTGGCTTTATTTGGGTCCGCCGCTTGGCTGAGTATAAATGGAGCTTGGATGGAATTGCCTTTGATGGTAGCCGATTTACCCGAAAGTTGGAATTTGCCCAGTTATTTGGGTCGGTTTGTGATGAAGTTATGTGTTTTTTAAATTTCTTAATGCTAAATATTTTCGTTTTGGCAAGGAGCCAACTTTTTTTAAACCATTTCTGCTGTGAAAACTGGTAGCCAGTAAAATCGCTGAAATCAGGTGAAAAATACCTAACCACGTTACGGTTACTTATACACTACAGCAAAAGCGACGCCATGAGCGGGGCTTGAGAACCTTTTGGCTTTTTTGTCCTTACGCAATTTGTGGTGGAATGGTTTATGATGTCTGAATTTATGTGTGTCCCATTCTGTCTATATTGTTTTCATGTTGGCGCTTATTTCAACTTCCATATACCGAGTGGAGTGCATAGTTTGCGCCAGTGTTGTTAAAATACTGGTGTTTTTTTGAAAACGTAACAGTAAATGCCCATACTTAGTGATAGCTGTGTATACATAACACAATATATATAATGATCGCCCATTTGCACGGCGGCGAAGATCAAAATGGCAAAAGAGTCACCCAAGCCACTTGAAAGCGTCGCTATTGTAGTGTACTCATTCCCTAACCACACGTATTTATAAATTACACTGTTTGACGATTGATTTTGAAGCTAAATATCGGCAGAAAGTTGAAAAAAATAAAATAAAAATTCGCCCAGGGATAAATAGACAGTTGGAGTTAAGTAATAGTGTTAGGGGGTAAGCCCCGCCCCCATTGAAGATCCCATGTGAAAAACAATGTACATATATTTTTCCAGCCCTAATCATCCAAGTATCCTGCATCGTTCCCCTAATCTACGGTCTACTGAAAAGATGTCTGCGGAGATTGGAACACATGGACATGTCCTACGGGATCATTTTCATGGGCGTCCTGTTCGTGCTGCTCGGCACTTTGTTGGCTATTTTTTGGCATCGCACTGCGTATGTCTTTGATGCTGAGAGAAGCGTTGCGCTGTTTGTTGTCTTTTTTGCTATTAGGTGAGTTTTTGATTGTTTTGGGGTTTTGTTTTGAAGGTACTGGGATTACCGGGGGTTTTCAAAAGTTTTTTTGAACGTTGTTTTTTAAACGCCGAGGCATCGACGCCGTTTTTTTAAAAAAACCTCAGCCAATATTTTTAGTATTTAGCACTAGGTGTTTGAGTATTTTGAAAAAAATTTTTGCGCGTGAGTGCTCAATTTCACATACACATACAGATCAAAAAGTACTTCCACTTGTCTGATATGTGTAGACTCATAACTATCTCTGGGAGCTTTTACAAAAAAACGCTTTTATTTTAACAGGGTTAAAAAGGTTATTTTTTAAAATAAAAACGTGGTCGTTAAAAATATTTTTTCTCCATCCTTAGTATAAACACAGAAAATTCTCAACTATCACAAAGGGCGCATGCTCCTTAAAACCCCTTTTTTCACAATCCAAAAATTCTGCAGTTCCGTGTGCACCAGCACAAATGTTGTTTGGCTGCCGCACTTGTCTCGCTGGCGGCCAGAATTATTGGGTCCATTTTTTGTCGGCTTGGGGATTGGTGCATTGGTGCCCAGTATGGTTGGTCTGATACAGGGTTAGTGCGATTTTGGAGGGTTTACAAAAAATGTTTTTCGAATTTTTTTGTGTGCCCTTCGAGTGTCTGGGTACCACCCTTTAAAGTGACAAACATCAGGTTGTTTTCTTTTTCAAAGTTCCGGTCAATTGTTTACGAGAATATTGAATTGGTTTGTCACTTTGAAGGGCCTCTGAATGTTTTTATATGTCAACTTGATTTGAATATCTGAATTTGAATTTTGGGATTATGATTTCGAGCTTAGAATATCTGTATCTTTGGCACTTAAGTGACACTTGGCACTTGACCGGCTCTAGTAAAACGGCACTTTATCGAATTTCATTCTAAACCTCAATTTTTGCTTCAATAAAGGCTCCGGCGTGATGGAATGCGTCAACAGTTCGGCTGTAGTTGGCAACGTGACAATTTATGGTCCGTTTCAGCAGCGCCTCATTCCGCCCAGATTTTCCGTCGCTGTCAGTTTTCTTTTATACATAAGAATTCGAAGTATTTACGCCATGCCAGGGACGTAGCCCGGATTTTTGATCGGGGGGGGGGGGATTGTATACGGACACGGAGCCCGGCGAACGGGGGGGCGCGGTGGCCCCCTAAAATTTGGAAAAAGTTTTATTCACCAATGTGAAAAATTAACGAGTGAATATATTTATGAATACTTAAACATGCCCCCAGGGGTCTCCTAGGGGGCGGCTGGAAGGGGGGCTGCCCCCCCTATCCCGGAGGCTGCTCAGCTATCCATCTATCCCGAGGCAAAACTTTTGGCTACTACCCCCAAAGACCCCCCCCCCCAATCGCTCAGCTATCTATCTATCTAGAGTTGTTTTTGTGAAATTTTGCCCCAATTTTCACTCAAAATCACTAATTTTCGCATCTTTTAATAGTTTTTCACCTTCAAAATCGTGCTTTCCGGCTATATACATGGTTATATACCTATTTTTAGCCATTTTAAACCTACTTTTGGCTACTTTTAACCGATTTTTTCCCCTTTCTGCCTTCTTAACCTTGAAAAAGCCTATATATTGTGCCCCCGTGAGCCCCCCCCCAAGCCCCCCCCCCAGAAAAATTTTCAGCTATCTATCCCTCCGGAGGAGCGATTTGCTATCTATTCAGCCCCCGCGAGGGCCAAAATCCTGGAGACCTCTGCATAGGGTTGGAAAAAAAAACGTTTTTTTTAACTCGGTTTTTTTTAAAAAAACAACGTTTTTTTTTAAAGCTCCCAGATATGACCTAGTGTCAACATATATAGGTATATCAGACACTGGCAATACTCTGTGATGTTAAATATGACCATATAATGGCTGTGGAGCCATGGGATAGCATTATAAGTGGTGATTTGTGTCAAAAATATCCATTTTTCGTCGACATATCGTTCATATATCGCCTTATAGTCGAATGTTCGTGACTTCAGGTAAAGTTTGGCACGGAATGGTGATCAAACAAGGTTATAAAAGGAGGTTGTTACTTTGGGAGTGAAGTTACACACTGTGGAGGTACATGGAAGCACATTACCTCAATATTCTATATTACAGCAACATATGTCGGCTTATTCACCCATGGTAGCACATAGAAATGGATGTTTTGATACTAAAAATGCAACAAAACCAATGAAAACAACCACCAATGTCAATTTGTGTGTGAAATTGCGCGCTTGCGCGCAAAAATTTTGCAAAATACCTAGTGCTTAGTACTAAAAAATTTGGCCGATGTTTTTTTTTTTTTTAACATTTCGGACGTCATGTTTTTAAAAAAAAACAACGTTTTTAAAAAAAAAAACATTTTAAAAAAAACATCGGCCAACCCTACCTCTGCATGCCCCTAACAACCGCCCATGTACGGAACAAAAATTTCTGGTGTGCTTCACCAACTTTAATGTTAAATCAAACTTCTATATTTATCAAAAAAAAAATTTAACATCCATTTTAAAAAAGATAAAAACCCACAGACATTCTACGGCGTTTTGGCCGGATGGCACGTGCTGTCCCTGCTCGCGTTCATTGTACTAGCAGTGCTTTACTCGCGGCCCTACGCACAGGCCCCCACTTATGAAAGTGGGATGGGTGATGAAAGTGGGGTTGGTTTTTTTTGGGTGAAAGTTTGGGGTTTATTATGGGTTGGTTTTGATGTTTTATTGTGGTTTGGTTTAGACGTTTTGATGTTTGATTTTTTGAGTTGCTTAGGTTTGGTTTGAAAAGGTGCTCGAGATCTTTCAGTCGATTCCGAATTTCTTCGAAATTTCTCCCGTTGTCGGAAAGAAAAATCGCCCCAACCCTAATTAATAAATTTCATCTCAAAAATTCACTCTAAAACGCAGGTAAACACTTTAACGTCGTCGTCGGATGAAGAAAATAACGTGCCGCTGAGGCGCGAAATCGACAACAAAAGTTCGAGCCCCGCCGAAAAATTGCCTCTTTTTGCATACATTTGGGCATTGATTTTGACAGGCTGGGTGTGCGGGTTTATGAATGCTATTCTGCCCAGTATTATGGTGTATTCCTGCTTGCCCTATGGTGCGTATTTACTTTCGGGGGTTTCGGTTCACTAGAACCCGGAATGTCAGCAAATGCCGGGGTTTCCAGACACTCAGACCCGAACCCGACTTTCCGAAAAAACCCGGTCTCTGAAAAACGGATAAATCGATTTTTATGTGCAATTTTTCGCTTGGGGTAGGGTTAAAAACTTTTTTTTTGTTAGCTGTAAAATTTTCTCTGAAAGGGGATCGGGATGAAAGGCTGGAATTAGATAATTTTGATTAAAAAAATTTTACACAAAAGCCCCCCAAATTACTCAACTGCACGGGCTCAAATTTCAATGTAAACAAAGGGACCCTAATGGCGTAGGAGCGCATGAAATTGTGATCTTAACCGTCAAACTTGGCACCCATCCAAAAAACCTCACCCCCCCAATTCTCAGGCCAAGCGACCTACCACTGGGCATTGATTCTATCAAACGTGTCGAACCCCATCGGGTGTTATATACCCAGTTATGTACCCATCAAGAAAATGGGTCAACTTAGTGTGGCGGCGATTTTGGCCACTGTTTGTTGTGCTTATGTGATTTTGCTGGCCGCTTTGTCTCCTGAGCCGTTTGGCGTTGATTTGTTTTGGGGCAGGGCGCTTAGTGTGAGTTTTTTTGCGGGTGGGGGGTATTTTGGGGGTTTGTTACGTTTTTAGGTTGTAAACCTGGTATTGGTTTACTGTTTATGAGAAATAATGGCGTTGTTTAATATGGTGCATAAAAACTTCAAACAATTTGGCAGTGTATTTGGTTTCTGATAGGATTAATGGAATTTGCTGGAAATCACATGTGATTTTTTCCGCCATTTTTAGGGTTTTAGATGTCGCTTGTGAAGCTAATCAAAGTTTTAATTTTCACCCACACATTGCTTTCACTATCCGTGTACCGTTTTGATGTGACGACAATGTTCAAGTTACCTTTATTACCAGTTACCCAGAATACCTTCAGCCCAGATCCCTGTAAAATGTCATGAATTCTTCTAATGTACGTCTCGCTTTACATGACATTTGACAAGTTTAACATAACACATGATGTCGCCCCCCAATGAATAACCCCCCAAACCCCCGAGCAACCCCTCAGGTTCTCTCGTGCACCCTAGCAATGTTTCTACTGGCGTACACGCGCACATGCGCAGCGGGCACTTTACGATCGGCCGCCGGTGATTCAGAATCCAGACTTTTTTGGTGCGGTGCCAGCACTCAAATCGGCTCTTTCCTGGCCGCTATGATAATTTTCCCGTTGATAAATGTTTATGGGGTGTTTAAGACCGCTGATGTGTGCCCTGTGAGGTAGCGGGGGTTTTATTTGGGGGGAGGGGTGTTTTTTGAGATATTTTTTGTTGTATGTGCGGATGTGTTCTGTAAGTTTTTTCCCGTAGTTTTGTTATTTCCCCCGGTTTTCCGAAACTCGGAACCCCGGTGCCGCGTTTGTTGCTTTGTTTTGCGGAAATTTTTTTGGCATCGTAAATTTCCTGCCTGGCAGCAAAATCTGCCTGCGCTGGGGCTGCGCAGTCCCAGACCCTGTAAAATGTAAAATGTCATGCAAAGTGTCAAAAGTCATGGAAAATGCCCTGCAAAATGGCAACTCGGTTCCCATTTTGCAGGGTATTTTCCATGACTTTTGACACTTTGCATGACATTTGACAGGGCTTTTTACAGGGTCTGGGATCGGCACCTGGTGTGAAACTGTTTCATTCTTTTTTCTATTATAAGTTAATGCTTCGCTGTGGCTGTAATGGGTTTGTGCCTCTGTGCATGTTTACCCGCTGTGCATGTCAGGGGTATTCTAGATTTTGACCCTCCAAGGGGTTGGGTAGATAGCTAATCGCTCCTATGGAGGGATATTTAGCTTGAAAAAGTGTTTTGGGGGTTTGGGGGTTCGCAGGGGTTCAATATATAGGCTTTTTCATGATGTAGAAAAAAGGTAGAAAAATCGCTCTAAGTAATTGAAAAAATACTAAAAATGGGTATAAAAGCACATATACTACCAAACATAGCTGAAAATAAACAATAAACCACATAAACTGTTGATTTTGAAGGTGAAAATCTATAAAAGGTGTGAAAATTAGCGATTTTGAGTGAAAATTCGGGTCTACATGCACAGCGGGTAAACATGCACAGAAGGCCTCAGTCGCTGTAATTCCTCAAATTTTAAATAGTTTCCGTTTTTGAAAAAAAAACGGTTGGACAAATCGCTGCACCCTGGGAAGGAATAAGCTAAGCCCGACTCGTTTCTTCGGGCAGCCCTTTCAATGCCCGACAATTTCCCATCAAATGTCAAAAATAACCACACTGAATCGGGAAGGGCATAATTTCACGAACTATGAGTGGGCTGTTCGAAAAAGCAAAGTGTAGGATTATAAAGTTCTTGTCGTGAGTAATGTGTAAATTTTCATGCCCTGTTCCTTCTATTTATCACAGCACAACTCAGTTGACGAAAAAAGCTGATGCGTTCTGATTACTGAAAATGTCTTACGACGTTATTTTCAGTAGACCACTGAGCGGCAGTCAACTGTTTAGTGTGCGCAGACACGGTTGTTCTGTTGTGATTTCAAGTTATTGAAATTATTTTTACTGTTTTGTCTTTCCATTTTTTTATTCAGGTGCTATCTTGCACGTCTGTTCTCAATTATTTCTTCTGTTGTTATTTCCTCATTTCTTTGAACTTCATCAGGTTGACACTTTTGTTTTCATATCAATTCTATTGTACAGTTTTCGGAGCTTGTATCATTTTCAATAAACAACACTTTCCATATTGTGAACTCTTGATTCTGTCGTTAAATTTTGTTGTTACATGAATACCATATATTTTACATGAATATTTAGATATACATTTAGACGATTAGAATTTTCAGTCAATATAAACATTTCCAGCCATGCGCGCGCCCCTGCACTCGTTCCAATGCAAATATGCAAAACGATTGTGTAGCACACTTGGCAAAGGGCCAAATCTGAGAGTACTGGGCATAGAAACCAGTTGCGATGACACTAGTGTGGCTGTGGTTGGGCAAAGTGCCAATGGGGGTTTGGGGTGTGTTTTCTATCTTCTCTGCTCCTTGTTTGTTGTTTACCATCGCTTGCTTTAATTAGAGTTAAAAGTACTGAACTTTTTCGAAAGTAAACAAACGTAGTGTTTATTTTTACTCACAGTAGGTAGAGTACAGAAAGCGTAAAGTATTTATTTTTTACTTTTACTCATGAGTAAACGTGAGCAAATTACTTACGCCCTGGAAAATTTTTAAGTATAAGTCATTAGCTGCAAAAGGATGGAAGACTCGGAAATATTTATAAGAATCTGAGAACAGGGGGTATTCCAGTGTTTATATTTATGTATTGCCCTACTTGGCGAACAGGGGGCTTTGTTCGAAGGGGGCCTATTCGAGGGTTCACAATTATGAGAACTCGGTTCCGCGCCGCCGGAAACCGCTGGAACTCTGGCAGTATGCTCGGGCATTGAAGTAGGAATTTTTATGCCTCTATTTCCCCCGTTGTTTTTTTCCGCAGTCGCGTCGAAGCGATGAGTTCCAAGTCGCAGCTGCGCTGGCACAACCGCATGGGCGGCATCTTGCCCACCGAGGCGGAGCGATTGCACAAACAGGTGAGCCATTGGGTGAACCAGCTGGGGGTGGTCGGGTGCCAGTCCCGGGCAATGTGAAATGTTCTGTAAAATGTCAAATGTAATGCAAAGTGTCAAAAGTCGTGGAAAATGGCAACTCGGTTGCCACTTTGCAGGCCATTTTCCATGACTTTCGACACTTTGCGGGTCTGGGAGTGCCTCCGAGAGTTTAAAAACAGTGTTATTAACGACCCGGGTTTTCAAAAAGGTTTTGATACTATTCAGGATTATAAATTTTTTTTTTAAACCCTTAGCGTAGCGTATACCGGAGACAATGCTGTGAATAGTGAGTGGCAGAAATGGATTTTATCGAGTTCTCCGATTTTTTTCTGATGGATTTTTATCAAATTGCATCAATTATGGAGCGAGCTGCTCCTTTTACGTGCGCAACCATCATAAATTTTTTGCCAGTTATTTAAAATCGAGCTCGAAAAACTAACATTCGGCCGATTTGAACTAGAAAAATCTTTTGCCAACCCTAACCGTACATGGCCATTATTGTGTATTTCACGCCGGCAGTGTGCCAAAAATAAAGTTACAAGGGTCAAGTAACTCAAATGACAATAAATTCTCCGCGCGCAGGCTATCGATTCCGTAGTCACCAAATGTATAGACGATTGGAATTCAAAACGTCCATCCG
The DNA here is from genome assembly GCA_964036195.1 of Sphaerolaimus hirsutus. Classification (NCBI taxonomy): domain Eukaryota; kingdom Metazoa; phylum Nematoda; class Chromadorea; order Monhysterida; family Sphaerolaimidae; genus Sphaerolaimus; species Sphaerolaimus hirsutus. Next base: position 20,580,554 of record OZ038456.1, read on the forward strand.
AGGACTTTTGGAGCAGCGTTGACGCAGTAGCTGCGACAGTGAAACCAGGTCTCACGAGATGTCTCAAAGTGGGCGTGGCCAAGGCGTTGGCACTGTGCCAAAAGTATGGCAAACCCTTCGTACCGGTGCATCACATGCGCGCGCATGCGCTCACTGCTAGGATGCAGTTTTTGCATGATTTGCAGTACCCGTTTTTGTGCCTGTTGGTTGGTTGTGTTTGAGTGGTGTTCGAATTTGGTTACCGTTTTTTTACAAAATGACCGTTGTTTGAATAATAGCCCCCTTGAAAAATCCCCCCTGTTACACGATTGGGCATAAAATAATCATCCTTGAATAATTCCCCCCTTAAGCCATATGTTCAAGTTCTTCTGTCCAATTCGAACAAAAATGGCGTGTGTTTTTTGTATAAAGCATAAGAAATTTCGTGAAATGACTCGAGGACTCATATCAGACGGGACGGTCATTCAAAGATACACGATGAATACATTTACTTTTTTTTCCTTGAATCATACAGATTTCCGGCGGCCATTGCCTGCTAGTGCTGGTGCGAGATTTCGATCAGCACGTAATTCTTGGCACCTCGCCAGATGTTGCCCCTGGTGACGCACTTGATAAAGCGGCTAGAAGAATGGCTCTGGGCTATGTGAGAAGTGATTTGCAGGTTGGTTGCGTGTTTTTAGATGCGTTGATGGGTGGTGATAAATTTGGGTTGGTGTTTGGGCTTTGCAATTTGAGATAAGCGAAGTGGTAGTGGTACGGACACCTGGGGGCAGTCCCAAGCCCTGTAAAGTGTAAAGTAAAGTGTCAAATGTAAAGTCAAATTCAAAGTAAAGTGTCAATCAAAACAAAAAAGAAAAGATTTTATTACTGAACTTTGCATGACAATTGACAGTTTACTTTGCATTTGACTTTACATTTGACACTTTACTTTACACTTTACAGGGCTTGGGATTGCCACCTGAGGCCACTCCCAGACCCTGTATTATGTTAAATGTTATGAAAAGTGTCAAAAGTCATGTAAAGTGCCTGTAAAATGTAAAACGACTGGTATGAAAAGAAAGGAAATTTGGCATTTTATTGGGGATTTTACATTACTTTTGACACTTTGCATGAAATTCTACATTTTACATAGCATTTATCTAAGACTGTAAGTGGTAACGTTTCGCTATTTTGTCTCGGCGGCACTGTGCATTATTCTGCCTACACACACACACACACACACACTAGTTTTCACAGGACTTCGGTGAAAACTGATTTTTTTCCAAATGCGGTATAATCAACACGGTTGAATAATTTTATTTGATAAAAATGTGAATTTAAATTGATGAAAGTTTGAATTTGAAAATATGAAAACTACAACACATATAGCAAACAATAAGAGTAGTTTGTAATGTGGCTATTTCAGTTTTCACAGAATTCACGGTGAAAACTAGTGTGTAGGGCCATTTAGCCTTTCTCGTGTTACTCGAAAAACCGGAGACTTTCAAACCACTCTAAACTTTATAACATTTCTATATCGCAGCCAATCAGCGGCGGCGCTGCGATCGAAATACTCGCCACTGAAGCGTTCAAAAATTACACGGACGCGCAATTTAAAAATCGTTCGCACACGGCGCACGTGGACTATAGATTCGGCATGAAGCAGACCGGTAAAAGGGTGGGTGTCCATTTGTGATTTGTGGAACTTTTTCGGCATTTGGGACTGGGTATAGGTGGGTATTTCACGCGTAATAAAATACTTTAAATGAATAAATTTGTATAATTTGTTCATAAAAAAACGAAAATTCAAAAACTATTTTCATATCGGGATTTTGTGAGTATATTTAGATTTTCATCGATTTTCTCAACCTGAACATTGTCGTCTCACCAAAACCGTGTGAACGCTGTTTTACGATACCGTCACACTGTTCTAAAGGCGCCACACACGCTGGATGTCAACTGAATTCGTGTCAACTAAATTTTTGTGAATTATGTATGTGATTCAACTTGCCTATCTGCTAGAGCATACCTAGTTAATTTTACATCATGGAACTTAATTTTACTTGTTTCTGTTAAGTGCGATGCTTTTTGTGTTATATAATTGACATTGAGTTGACACGAATTTGCGATGTCAACTAGCGTGTGGGTCCAAAATAATTTCCGTTCCTGCCCAATTTCATTTCATCATTGGCGTATGCATTGAATTTGGTTGTTATAAATACCCCAAAAATTTCAGGACTGCAATTTCAGTTTCGCGGGCATGCGCTACGCAGTTGACAGACATATGGGCAGAATTGAAACTAATACAGCGGAGTTTTCTGAAGATCGACTTACAGAATTGAGATTTCTCGCAGCCAGTGTCCAGTATTATGTTTTTGTGCAGCTCGCCAGGAAAACACAGGTTTTTAGTTAACATTTTTCAGTTGATTTTTGTCGTGTTTGGGGAGGTTCGTAAGCACGTATGGTTTGCAATATTGGTCATTTTTCTTATCGATTTTGGTACCTAATACCGTTTTTCCTCAATTTTTTATTTGGGGGGGTTGGTGGTAGCCACCGTTCGCCGAGCTCAATATACAATACCCCGCTCAATAATCCTGGAGATGTCCCTGGTAGTGCTACTCGTTAGCAAGCTTTGAATTGGGACAGGGACCAGTTGACATTTGGTGTCTTTCTCGACCAGTACCATTTCGGCCATTTCGTCACGATTTTGAAGAAAATCATCACTTATTCCAATGTGTTAAACTAATACCCCATTCAGCGTGCCATGGATATCCTGAACGCTGACAATCTCGCGGACATTTTCCCTCAACTTTCGCCGACCCCCGATCAAAAAGTTCGTAGACTAGTGATTTCCGGCGGCGTAGCCTGCAACAAATACATTAGAACTGGCTTCGAACTACTAGCCGATGAAATGAGCGAAAAGTTGCGAGAAAAGTGGACCGTTTTTGTGCCAAATGCAACTTTGTGCGCTGACAATGGGGCTATGATCGCGTGGAATGCTATAGAAATGATCAGGTGTGCATTTTTACGGGTTCAGGTTATCAGGTTCTATACCTTGAAAAGCCTATATATTGAACCCCCCACAACACCCAAATTTCCAACTCGCCCCCCCCTTCCCCAACCCCCAACTCGCCTCACCCCTATCCCGAAACCCCCCACCCGAATTTTTTCAGCGATCTTCCCCTCCGGAGGAACGATTTTCTATCTATCCAACCCCCCGTAGGAACAAAATTCAAGATACCCCTGTTGCGTACCCCCGACCCCTGGGAACCCTATAACAGGGACGTATCCAGGATTTTTGACTGTGGGCTGCTTGTTTACGGAGCTCTGCTCAGCCCCTCCCCTAAAATTTTGCCTACACCGTAACGGAATGGCGCCATGGCGCTGGCGCCATTCGTAGGCGCCGCGCCATGTCGTCATTGGCGCTGGCCCCACAGCCAGATACCACTATATATGTATGTAAATTACCCCCCTCCATGGATACGTCCTTGCCCCGAGGGTGTAGCGGCCGTAATGAAAACCCGGCCGTAATGAAAGCCTGGGAGTAATGTATGCCTACCCGGCCGTAATGAAAGCCTGGCCGTAATGTAGGGGATGCTACATTACGGCCAGGCTTTCATTACGGCCGGGTAGGCATACATTACGTCCAGGCTTTCATTACGGCCGGGTTTTCATTACGGCGAGGCCCCCGTCCCTTGCCCCATAGGGTCTATTCGACTTTGGAAAACCTTATCGTGAAAATTTTGTTTCAAAAAGTTTATTGCCTCATTTCTCAACGCAGAAATGCTTCACCGTGCATAATAGCTGAAAGTGAGTTGCCATCAGAATATGGTGTAAATGGAACTTCACCCATTGGCTGCGATTACAGTGATTTTGTGACTGGATTAAATTGGCAGTTGAAGGAGAAAATAAGACTTGGTTATCGTGTTGCGGATATTTTAAACGGAGATAAGGTATTGGGTGCCAGTTCCGCGGGTATACTAGAGGCAAGAAAGTGTTAAGTGATGTGTAAAGTGACAAATCAATAGATTTTGAAGAGATTTAGACTAGAATAGAAAGTGATTTTTATTCATAAATTCATACCTTACCTATCACTTTACCTGCCACTCGACCTTACCACGTAGTATAACTTTACTACTTTTTGTCACTATTCTGGCGGAATTAGTTTCATTTGTGTATTTCGCGAGTTGACAAGTGGCCTGAAAATGTGTGAGTGGTAATAAATGTGAATAAATGAGTGGTACGTCGATTTAAAAATAAATAACAAAGTGAAATCGGTAGAAAAATTTCAAAAACGTGATTAAAGAATTTCTTATCATGTTACTTTTGCTAAACCTTCACATTTTGTCACCTATCATTTTGTCACTTGGCCGTTTGTGAACTTGCTCCATATATTTAACTACCTTATGTATGTAAATAAACATATGTTTTGCATTTATTTTATTGAAATCTGCAATAAAATACTTATGGTATACTGTTTATGATCCGCCAGATATTGAATGTTGATTTTGCATGAAAATCGCGCCGGACTTTAGTTCTGCCTACATTGGAGATTTTTGAACTGGAAAGTAAAGGTATACTCGGTGAACATGATACTCTGCCGTCGTACTAATTTATGTCTCACGTTGGAAGCGTGCCAATAATCATAAAGCATGCAATTTTTGTATAAAATATGAAAAAATCATTGTTGTGAAAAAGTGAACATATCACGTTAAAACTGAGATGAATTCTTTCAACTTTTTATAAAAATATCATGCGTAGAAAAATATTTGGCACGCTTCCAGCGGGAACAACGCGTGTAGGGTGTAATGTGACTGGAGTATATAAGTATTCAGCCACTTCCCGTGGTTTACGCAAAGCGAGAGGTTATGGGAAACCTCGCAAGTGGTCAGTCAACTGACTAGACGATTACATTTATAATTCATCGGTGAACTGGTAACTGGCTGTCAACTGACAGTACAAGTTGAGTGATAAGTAAACTCATGAGTGCGGAGTATTTACGCTGACAAATAGCGTGTCGGTGTGTGAAATAAAAATGTCATAACTAAAAATATACATAAATTAAATTGACACAGTGGCCCCTACACACTAGTTGACACATGTATGTCAACTGGCCTGTGTCAACTCAGGTTTCGGCTTCACGTGTCTCAGAGCGATCTTCCAATTCACTTGCCGTAATATTTATTTTTCAACATGGCCACGTGTGCATTTGGAGATTTCTCTGCGGCAAGTGAAGCCAAAATCTGAGTTGACACAGCCAGTTGATACACGGGTGTCAACTACATTGCTGGCAACCCAAGAGGCCGTTATTGAAATGTCAAATTTTTCACATCTATTTTAAGAGTAACATCTATTTCAAGCAAGGCCGCATATTTCATTACAGAACTGGTGTTTTCAGCAAATCAGTTGCCGCGGCCTGAAATCCCCATTAAATGCACTGAATTTTGTGCACTAATATGCATGTACATTTACATACATATACAGCTGTTTTCAGCGCCATGGCGTGGTGCTAATGAATGGCGCTAACGCCAAAACGCCTCTGTCAATAAAATTTTAGGGGGGGGGGCTGAGCCGGCCTTCGTAAACAAGCACCCCCCCCCCCGCTCAATAATCCTGGATTTTTGAAATCCCTGATTTCTGAAATCCTGAATCCCTGATTTCAAGCTACTTGACATTGCCATTTCCCTTTGCAAATGTCACGTTTAGATAAGGTAAGCAGAAGGTATTGCAATTAACTTCGGCAGAATTTTTGTTTATCTGTCCGCAAACATAGTCATGTTCTTGACATTTTGATATCATTTAGCGCGCTGCATGTTGAATGTCAGAATAATTTGTAAAATGTCATGCAAATGCAAAATGCCTGGTCAAACACAAAAATTGAAATTTTATTTAGTATTTTAGTTGATTGAACTTTCTACAAAATGAACTACTACACTAGGCATTTTACATGTCACAAATTTTATATGGCATTGTGTACAAATCGGTATTTATGACAATTCATGGAAGTGTGTGACATGTATTTATTTATTGTTATTTTTTGTATTCCCTTTAAGATGTGTCACACATTGCATTTATATTATTTGACATCACTACAATTATTCAAACCATTGCGGTTAATAAACATGTAAATAAAAACATATTTGTGTTATTCTAAATGTTTTGTCTAGACGTCTCGCCAGCGGGGACGTTGCCAGGATTTTTGAGCGGGGGGGGGGGGTTGATTACTATGTAAATATGTTTATATGTTCCTGTATACATATTTTGAGCTAATTTTCACCTACTTTTAGCGATTTTGCTCACTTCTTCCTACACATAGAAAAAGCCTACCGTATTTCCTCGAATTACCCCCCGGGGGTTACTTTTTTCAGAGTGACAATTTTGAGAGAAAAACATGAAAAATGCAACAATAACCACCATTGATAAGTTTTTACAGCCTTATATGAGGATGTAGATGGTAAAAACGATGTTCTAACGTAACACAGTAAGTGTTTTGAACGTCTGTTATGCATTTCCCGAACCACAAATTCATAGTGCCCATTTTGATCGGGGTATTTCGAGGAAATACGGTATATATCGAACCCCCCAACCCCCCAACCATCCCCAACCCCCCAACCACCCCCAAACCACCCAACCCTCCTCCAAATTTTTTTCAGCTATCTATCCCTCCGGATCTATACAACCCACAGATGGTCAAAATCAAGGAGACCCTGGGGGCAGTCCCCCAGACCCTGTAAAATGTCAAATGTCATGCAAAGTGTCAAAAGTCATTGAGAACGCCATGCAAAATGGCGACTCCGTTGCTATTTTGCAAGGCATTTTCCATGACTTTTGACACTTTGCATGACATTTGACAATTTACAGGGTCTGGGACTTAACCTGATGTTATGGAAAGGATAAGTGCATGCTTGAGCGCAAAAAAATTTCACGGGGTCTATGAAAAAAGCCCTGAAAATGGCCATCCTGAGTAATTTTCTATGCATCACTCAGAAAGGGGGGGGGGCGCATGCCCCCCCCGCCCCCCCCCCCTCCCGCCCACTGGCTACGTTCCTGTTCTCCAACACTTTCACGAACTATTTTCTGGCATTTACTTTTTAAATAAAATCATAATTCATCGTAATTTGATGTACGTATATAATTGTGTAACTGGTGCGTATTCAGCAAGTGGAGAAGTAAGAAAATTAGAAGAGAGAAGTAAAAAGTTGAAAGAAAAATAAATTTAGAAGTGAAATGGCACGTAAAAACTCGAAAACGTTTTTAGCGTTTGCCATTTCTTTTTCCACTTCTAAATTTACTTTCCTTAACTTATCACTCCGTACTTCTAAATTGTTTTCTTTATTTCTCCGCTTGCGGAATTGACCCCAGTTCATATTTATTATTTACCTGACCCGAAAATTTCAGGAGTCGCTATCGTAGCGTTCGAATGTCAATGTCGTTTACTTGCGATTGTTATAAAAATCGAGTATGGTATTTATGTATCTACCGTATTTGCTTGAATATACCCCTCGAAAAATTCATCCTGAATAATTCCATAGTTGTTAAAACGTATTTATGTTTACTCGACAAATACGGATACTCGAGTACTGCGTAAATACGTTTACGTTTCCTCCCGAAAAAATACCGGTACTCACTTACTCGCGTACTTTTTGAAAGTACGCGAGTACAGAAAACGTATTTAAAACATGTTTTTAATAGGCTATTTCAAGGCATAAAGGAACCAAAGGGAGAGAAAAGCTTAAAATATGGACAAAATATCCAAAATAGCATAAAAATAGGCAAAAAGACATTAACTAGTGAATTTGATGGTGAAAAAGTTCAAAAAGTAGTGATTTTGAGCGAAAATTGAGGCAAAATTTCTCAAAAATACTCACTTTTACGTTTTCTGGGGACAAAAGTAATTTACTCACGTTTACTCATGAGTAAAAGTAAAAAATAAATACATTTTCTGTACGCACGTGTGAGTAAAAAATAAATACCTTACGTTTACGTTTACTTTTGAAAAAGTTCGGTACTTTCAACAACTCTGAATAATGCCCCCCTATTAGATGAATGTGGAAAAAATGATTTCCCCCCTCGGATAATTCCCCTCTTAGGCATAAAATATTTTTGCGTAAAAATTCAACAAAAATTGTAGGTATGTTATTTTGTTAATTAATTATATTTAATGACGAATGAGTTAATAGAAACATGCTTTAAAAATTTGACAGAATAATGATTCCCACCTTGAAAAATTCCTCCGCTCGAATAGTTCACCCCTCAGACATGCCCGACGAAATAAATTCCCCCAGGGGAATTATTCGAGCAAATACGGTATTTAGAAAAAAGTATTGATTCAGTTGCAAATGGTTCTAGTGTTGTAATTTTGTAAAGATCAGTAGGTAACCGAGAAATCATTTTCCCCCACGAACTTTCACAAAAAAATCTTGATTTTTAGTTAACTGACAGAATTTTTCGTGAACAATGTGCATAAATATAAGTCACATTGACACAAGCAACTTTTTATGACACCAAATTTTGATAAGACCCGCAGAAAGTCCGAAACCCGGTTTCCATGACTAGATTTGTGTTGCCATTTCAAGGACAAACACTCGCGTGCGTACAGTCCACTGACCGCGCACGTTACAAGACTCTACCGTATTCCAACTGAATAAAAAACAACTGAACCTGTTTTTTCATCTCATCACATTGCTTTCAGTAAGGGCGAATTTGGTGCAAAATGTCATTATCGCGTGGCTTTATTCATCAAATTACGGTAGCGCTATTTGTGTACGGTATAATAATGACATTTTGCAGTAGCAAAGTACGTTTGAAGTCGTGCCACTGATCCCGGGAAGAACACATTTAAAAAAATATGTAGGTAAATATGTTATGGGTCGTTCTCGCAATTGGCTAGTGTGTTATTTCGTTTTGTGATTATCTACGCTTGGCTTGTGCATGTGCTGTGTTTTATTTAATTACGTGTTTATTAGTCTTTCATTTGAAGGGAAAGGGATTAGATGTTTGTATTGTATATAGTTTTTACTTGGAATTTGCTTAACATCACAGCCAACATTTTCTCTTTTAGTTGACAAACTCATTATTCCGGTTAACTCAAATGCGTTTCTGTTTAGAACAGATTAAGCATATTTCAAGTTTTCAGATGTCCGTTTTTTCCGGTCCGGTACCGCTTCCCGGTATCAGGTTCGAGTTTTGATTAGGGTTCAAACGGGACCAGACATTTTTTTGTACCGGGACCGTGGTCCCGTTTGAACCCTAGTTTTGATGTAAACACCTTCCCGGACAAGTTCACCACCCATTTTCTTATCTCACTTCGAACGCAATATCTCCGTCCATGGGGGTGTTATAAGGCTGAAACTTTGTATATATAAAGTTGTAAGACCCCCTTACTCCCCAACAATGGGGAAAGGTGCGGCGACTCACTACAGGGTGGGTCGCCCTATATGCAAAAAATTTTGTGGCGTTTTTGGTGTCCCAAGCAAGTTCACCACCCACTTGATTAGTTACACTTTGAAGGCTATATCTCCAGCTGTGAAGGCGGTAGAAAGCTGAATTTTGGGGGATGTCTTGCCAACAACCCCCCTCACAATACACCAGTGGGGCGGCTGCCGACGACCCACTAAAGCATGGGTCACTGCATATAACGTTGATAATTTTTTTAAGAACAGCCCAAGTGTCAAACAGTTCGCCACCCAACTGCATTACAAAAAAATGTTGTGAGAACATACCTGATATAAAATTGAATCAGATTTGAACCCTAGTTCTGCTCATAAAATTTTTTTCAGTAGGGCCCCTTGTCCCATAAACAGCGGACTGAAAATTTCACTTTAAACCAATTTTTTGTATCACACTTAAAAAGTTGGTGTACAAAGTTCACTAGGGGAGGGTTTAAGGTTCAAAGTTATGTAAACAACATAACCTCTAAAATGCTTCCATAAGGAAATTTATTTGGGGTGAATGAAAAAGTGAAAATTGTGTCAAATTTTGTTCCTGAAATGACATCATTTTGACATCATAGAATTCACCCCAAGTAAATTTTCTTATGGAGGCATTTTAGAGGTTATGTTGTTTACATAACTTTGAACCTTAGACCATTCTCTAGTGAACTTTGTAAACCAACTTTGTAAGTGTGAAACAAAAAATGGTTTAAAGTGAAATTTTCATTCTACCGTTGATGGGACAGGGTGGGTGCCCTACTGAAAAAAATTATTTTGACTGAAATAGTGTTCCGACCCGATTCAGTTTTATATTAGGTATGTTGTTGCAACATTTTTTCAATGCAGTTGGGTGATAAACTTGTTTTGGGGCACTTGGGCTGTTTTTAGAAAATGGTCAACTTTATATGCAGTGATCCATGCTTTAGTGGGTCGTTGGCAGCCGCCCCACTGGTGTATTGCGAGGGGGGTTGTTGGCAAGACATCCCCCAAATTTCAGCTTTATACCGCCATCACAGCTTGAGATATGGGCCTCATAGTGTAGCCAATCAAGTGGGTGGTGAACTTGTTTGGGACACCAAAAACGCCAAAAAAATTGTTGCATAGAGGCAACCCACCCTGTAGTGCGTCGCCGCACCTCCCCCATTGTTTGGGAGTAGAGGGGTCTTACAACTTTATGTATACAAAGTTTCAGCTTTTTAACACCCCCATGGACGGAGATATTGCATTCGAAGTGAAAAAAAATGGGTGGTGAACTTGTCCGGGAAGGTGTTTATTTAGGTTTTCTGCTTCAAATGCGTAAACTTTGATGAAAATTTATGGATTGTGTAAATATTTGAACTTGGTTCCGAGTATTGATGCCGGGTTCATGTTCGGGTAATAGATTCGGTTCCGGGTATCATTTTTTAGATAAAAGAAAGTGTTCGGGTCGGTTCCAGTTCCCAACCCTAGTGTACGTACAGCCAATAGAATAAATGCGGGCGCGGTGTGCATAAAACATGTTCAATAAATATTACCCCCCCCACGCGCAGGCCTAAATTCTATTCTAAACATCTAAAAACTCTCAATTTCACTTTTATCAACTAAAAAAATCCCCCTAAAAATGGCCGACGGCAGTGCGTTCATCGGAAAATGGAAACTAGTTTCTTCGGAGAACTTCGACGAGTACCTGAAGGCGTTGGGCGTGAACTTCGTCCTGCGCAAGTTGGCCAACGCTGCGAAACCCACTTTGACTGTTAAGAAAGAAGGTCGGTTTTTTGGGGGAGGGGTTGGCGAGAAGAGTTTGTTTTTACCGTATTTGCTTGAATAATCCCCCTGGGGGATTATTATTTCGTCAAACTTTTTTGAGGGGAACTATTCGAAGGGGGGATTTATTCAAGGGGGGAAGTATTATTTCGTCAAAATTTTCAAGCATGTTTGTATCAAGAATTATGCTTTATCAACACAATAATGTGCCATTTTGTTCAAATTGGGCAAAACAAATTGATCAACTCTCTTAAGGGGGGGATTATTCAAGGGGGGAATTATTTTTCCTCACTCGTCTTACTTGGGGGGGGGGTTATTCAAGGGGGGAACTATTCAAGCAAATACGGTAGTTTGTTAGTAGTGTTTTTGTGTGAGTATTTTATGACTGGCAAATGCGCCGTGCTAGAGGGCGCGCGACACCCCAGAGATACCCGTAGGACAAGTTGGCAGCTGGCCAAAAATTTCGGAATTGCTCAAAATGTAAATCAAATTGGCTGAAACTGCGTATATAATTAGGTATATAGACGAAAACAGCGATTATGACGGTGAAGATTGCGAAGTTGAGCAAAAATTAGTGAAAAATCTCTCAAAGATAAGGTAAGCAACAAGTAACTTGTCATACAACATGACCCGATCCCGATACCCTACACTGCAGTGTTTCAAACGGGATTTGATTTTCGGTTAACATTTCTGTGCCTTGTGTTTGATTTTTTGCAATTTTTAACAAATTATGTTTAGTTGTGATACTACGTTTTAAAGAAAAAAGGCACCCAAAGGGCATCATATCAATACAGGCTTGACATTTTATTCCCCCCGTTCGCCGGGCTTTGTATACAATCCACCGCCCCCCCCCCCCGCTCAAAATTACATACCCTACTAAAAAAATGTAAATACATCGCAGGCGACACGTGGACGATGATCTCCGAAAGTACAGTGCGCACTATCACGACATCCTTCAAAATGGGCGAGGAGTTCACCGAGGATCGCGCAGATGGAGTATCTGTCAAGGTTGGGCTTGGGAATGTGGATTGTGGGTTTTTTAAACGGGTTTTTAGAAAACGCTGCTTTTTTAAAAAAGACTGATTTTGAAGAAAAAAGTGCGTGGGTCCCAGCGCTTTCTTTTACACTTTACGGGGGTTTTGTTGCAGAGTCTGGGTCTGGTATACCTGGTCGCAGTGCTGTAAAGTTCGAAATGGGCAAATTTAGAAATGTCTTCACATTTTTTCAAAAAAGCGCTTTAAAAAAAGCGTGACGTTGGAAAAAATCGCTTTTCCGTGCATTGTGAACACGTTAACATAAAACATTATAGCTCCAATGAGATTTTCGTCATTTACGCAAATCGCTGTTAAATATCGTTGGCACTAGGGTTTGCTAGCGCTTTTTTAAAAAAACGCCGCATTTTTTTAAAAAGCGCATGGAAAACGCTACACGAAGAAGTGAAGCGCTACAAGTGAACTACACCTGCAAGGTGTAAACAAGATACACACACTCACTGAGTGTACTTAACAAAATCCCAAACCAGGGGTATCTTGAATTTCGACCCTCTGAGTGGTTGTATAGATAGCAAATCGCTCCTCCGGAGGGATAGATAGGGGGGGTTGTGGTGGTTCGATATATAGGCTTTTTCGGGGCATGGAAGGAAGAAGGGATAAAAATCGCTAAAAGTCTGTGTAAAATAGCTCAAAATGGTATACAAGAGCATTTAGTACTAAAAATAGCTGAAAATAGGCAAATAGGAACCAGAACTGTGATTTTGGAAGTGAAAATCTATAAAAAGGTATGAAAATAGCGATTTTGAGCGAAAATTGGGGTATAGTTTCTCAAAAATCGCTCCAGATAGGTAGATAGCTGGGCGAATTGGGGGGGGGGGGGGTTTAGGGGGTAGTAGCCCAAAATTTTGCCTCCGGGATAGATAGATAGCCGAGCGGCTCCCGGGATAGATAGATAGCTGGGCGGTTGAGGGGGGGTTACCCCCCATTCGAGACCCCTGCCCCATACACTGCCGCATCACATCCACTAAACTCCTCCCCATTCGCAGTCGCTTCTCGTGTTGGAGAATGAGGGCACCCTGATGAAACAAACCCAGCAGCCAGAAGATGAAACCAAGCCGCCCACTACCATAACCCGCGAAATAAAGGACGGAAAAATGGTTGTGGTCAGTTTTTGGGGGCAGGTTTTGTTTTGTTTATCTGGAATACTGCATTAATAAATGGGTGACTTTAAGCTTCGAATAAGTCCCCCTTCACATTCAAAAAATTCCCGAAAAAGGGACTTATTCGAGGATTTACGGTATGTCAGCTACTGCTTGCGTTTTTTACATGTCCCCCTGGCACGTATTTACGCACTTGCTTGCATTTTAGCATCCGCAGACGGGGGGTTCCAGATTTCGACCTTGTCAAAGGGGGTTCAAGTTTTCTCATGCTATACTCCAGTCACTTTACACCCTGCACGCGTGGTTCCCGCTGATGCGTGCCAACGATTTTTTTACGCATGCGATTTTCATAAAAAAGTTGAAAAAAGTCATCGCTGTTATACCGCTATGCGTTAACTCATTCACAACAATGATTTTCTTCATCTCTTGCACAAAAATCGCATGTTTCATGATCATTGGCACGCTTCCAACGTGAGACATAAATGAGTGCGAGGGCAGAGTATCATGTCCGCCGACTATACTAAATTTCTTCAACTAAATTTCTCATGCCGATATGTAAAATAGATGGTTGAATACATTTGGAGTTTTGAATAATAAAAAAACAATAGTTTGTTCAATATCAGTTGTTTTTTTAAAATTTGAAACCTTTGCAAATGATGAGACAAAAACGAAAGAAAAAAAAACGAAAAAGAAAAAACGATAAGACTCAAATCAAGTTTAATAGTAGTTTAATAGCCAAAAGTGCGGAAAAGGTATGAAAGGGTGATGTGTTGGGGTAACCCCCCCCCCCCAATGGGATACAGCTGAGTTTTTGACTAATCTAACTAATCGAAGTTGTTGTCGTTCTAAATGGTAATCGCCAGAAATTGTACGATTTTACAGGGCATTTTACATGTGTTGTAAAACTTTGCATGACATTTTACAAGGTCCGAGAGTGCCCCTAGGCAGGGACGTATCCAGGATTTTTGAGCGGGGGGGGGGCTGCTTGTTTACGGAGGCCGGCGAGGGGGGGGCTCAGCCCCCCCCCCCCCCCCCTAAAATTTTAGGTACATAGTGGCGGAATGACGCCATGGCGCTGGCGCCATAAGTAGGCGCCACGCCATGGCGCCATTGGCGTTGGCGTCAGCGCCATGGAACGCTGTATATGTATGTAAATATACATACAAAACAGCAAAAAGCACAACATTCAGTGTATTTATAATGATTTGCGGTCACATGGAGCAAATCTGATGGTTATAACCGTATGTCTGGTGAAGAATGCGCGCTCGCGCGCAAAATTTTTTACGCTGAAGTTGAAAAAGTCGCATTTTCCGGTCACTTTCTGGTCTCGCCCCGGGAGGGGGGGGGCTGCAGCCCCCCCCCCGCCCCCCCCCTAGATACGGCCCTGCCCCTAGGCAACCCAATGTCCCGCCAGCAGTGCCATTTAACTTTTTTCCACTTTTTATTCACTCACCTTTTTTTGTTGCGATTCGATTTTGTCACTTTTGATTTGGGGACGACTGTGCAGATTTGCGAATGCAACTCCGTGATTTGTACCAGAATGTTCGAAGCTGCCAAGGGTTAATGCCGCACTCGTTCCAAAGTGATTTTTTTAGTTTGGTTTGTGAGGTTTTAGTGCTGTTTTGCTTGCATTTTTTTAAACATATTTTTGCAAAAATTGTTCACGTTTGCATGGAAGAAAAATACGGTAGGTTGTTTTTTAGGTTTGGCTTTCCGTCACTGCGATTTTTCATTTGAAAATTTACAAATATGGATTTTTTACCCGGCAAATACTTAGTGTTTGTAACTTAAATATCTAAAATTACTGCCAGTGTCCAAATTTTAAAAATAAAAGTCTGCAAGGGACCCAAACTTGTGAATCCATTTGTCCGACACGCCATTGGTTTTTTCTCGAGTAATCACTTGAATAAACTTTTTTGAATAAAAAATCGCTGTTTGATATCGGAAAAATCGGAATCCGATTTGAAAAGTGCTATTTATAGAATTTGGGCACTGGTGTGCGCACGTCCCCCTAAATAAATATAACTCCACATAAATTTGTGTGTTCCCCACTACCTACATTGAAACCTATGAAGTATACCTAATTTGAATTTAAGTTGACTTTAATTTTTCTGTCAACTCGCAGGTTTGTGAAGCCAATGCGGTCAGTTCCACTCGCGTGTATGAAAAAGAAACGGCTTAGTAAGTTCTGTTTATTTTCTACTTATGAGTAAAAGGCACATCGATAGGGCACAATACTTCTGTTTCTGTTTGATGTGATTACATTTTCATTTAGCTGTTGGGAAATGTCGTTGGCAGAATGCCAGATTTCTTCCAAAATGAAATTTCCGCCTATTTTTAACATGTCTACAAGAAAATGGATTTTTTGATGAAAAACGTGCAAAAAAACGTGAAATATTCCGTGTATTCGCATTTGGTGAACTAAAAGACCTCGTCGCTTATTGGAAGAAATACGGCAATTGAATAGGTATGAATAATGCCCGTTAGTCTGCTTAATCTTAGTTTACAGCTAAAAGGGCAAATACTCATATGGCCAATGCAAAATGAAAAAATTTCCCCTGAGACGATATCCAATAAAATGATTTTTCATTTTGCTTTTTTTGCAAAAAGTTTGATCTTTCAAGTTTCCTGAAAAATGTTTTATGAAGTGCATTCGTCGTTACTATCGTTTCTATTTTTTTATTTTTGAAAAATATACTTTTGGCCACTCGTTTTGGATATAAATATTTATGAATTCCTACATTCCCACGAGTATCTTTTCTGATTGGACAGTGATTGTTAATTGATAATTTTGATCTGAAAAATTGATATATTTTTTCACATGCCTTTGCGCTACTTTGCAAAATTGTGATATTTTTCAATCTACAGGTTAATTAGGAAATTGATTATATTTACCGTATTACCTCGAAATACCCCCAGGGGGTTTATTATTTCGCCAGCAAAATTTGAGGGGGGGATAATTCGAGGGGGGGTCTATTATTTCGCCAGAAATTTTCGGAAATTCCCCATACGCAGACGTAGAAAAATCGAACAACCACATAGATTTATATGTGTTTATAGGCATATATTACTGTATATACACATAAACCCTTCCCTAACGTCACTCAATCATCAGTGTTAACGTGTGTTCTGCATAGTACAGATCACAAACTGCGGTATTTGTCATGTACGTTCACGTTATACTCAATTTTAGGGGGGTATTTCGAGGGGGGGTTAATTCAAGGGGGGATAATTCGAGGTAATACGGTATTCTCTCCAAGCATTTTGTATCCTGAAAAGGCGTTCGCTACACTTCAAAACTTTACGCCAAACATGTCTTTATCTCTAATAAAATTGACAAAGTTGTTATTTGTCGAGAATGGATCCCCAAACTAGCGACGTAAAAGCGCCATGGCGCTTGACGCCAATTTTCACCACTATTATTTTACATAATGTCTATGCTTAAACGGATTGACTTCTCTGTATCGGGATGGCTCGGTGCTCGAATAATTACCCTGGCTCCATCCCAGACAGTGTAAATTAAAATGTAAAATGTCATGTAAAGTGCCAATTGTCATGACAAATGTATGGTTAAGTGTCAATTGTCATGCAAGGTTTAGTATAATAAAATTAAAAAATATTTTTTTCGTTTTACTTTACAGGGTCTGGGACAGCTCCAGGGGAATTATTATTTCATCAAATATTTCAAGCATGTTATAATTTCATTTCATGAAATATGCTTTATATTTATAATATGTAAAATAACCTGCTGAGAGAAATTAAAATTTTGATTCTTTATTCAGACGAGACATGGTAGATCCCATTGTAAAGTGCGCGTGCAATGGATTAATATGGACTCTGAAAAATATTCACAACCAACACAAAACAGCACAAATCGACCGATCACCAAATTCAAAGTTGACAATCACACAGCATCACTTTGTCTCCTTTGACTTGACCTTCCCTTTGACACTTTACTGACACCAATGGATGTTTGCTTGGGGTCTGTGTTCCCTGAACTGTTTCTAGGATGTTCCTGGAAGGGGGTGGTTTTGTGTTTTAAATAAAGTTTTTAAAAAAATTGATTTTTTTTGTCGTTTTGTAAAAAGTCTATAATGCGAACTGAATGATGAATTTGTACAGTTGACATCGCGATGTCGGTCAATAGCCTAAACTACCGTAATCCGTTGAAAATACCCCACGCTTGAAAAATTTCCGTGTTGGCTGAGTGGGGAGCAAATAACTGCCTTGAAAAATCTTCCTCCTTTTGCGGCTTATTTTCATAGACTGAACTCCTCGCAGTTAGCATTGAAAAAAACGACCGATTTTGAGAAAATATAATTAAATATTATCTCAGAAAATCTCTCAAGAAAAAAATATAATTAAATCTCTTGGGTCATTTTAGAAAATATAATTAAATCTCTGAGAAAATCTCTTGCAGTTCAAAAAAATCTCAGAAAATCTCTCAATTTAAAGTATGATTTAATCGATATTTCAAGGTGTTTGAACCATTCAGAGTAGATAGGTAAATATGAAGCACATTATTTGTTGTTAAACTTTTTCATTCACAATTTCATATGATAACAGCCTATTGTCTACTGATGGCACAATTTGTACTACTATCTGAATAATGAACAAAAATATGGTTTAGGCACATTTTTTCCTCATGTGCGTGTGGTGATCCCCACAGAAGTTATAAGATCACTTTTCACCAAAATTTGGTAACTACATTTCCAAAGCATGCTGTCAAATCTTTAGTTGTTAAAACAGCTAGAACTCAGTGCATAAGTTTACCCGTTTCACAAGTAGCAACATCCAGTGCCAATGTAGACCCGGTGCTTAGGTACAGCCCCGTACTTGAGCACTGGGTCTTCATTGGACTGCACGGTTTCAGTATGCTTCAGGGATTACAACATATGAACGTTTACTCAAAAATTCATATACTTGAGTACTGAGTAAATACATCTAAAAAATTTCCTCTGAAAAAGTACCAGTACACTCTTTTATGTATACTTCTTGAAAGTACGTGAGTACAGAAAATGTATTTAATATAACTTTTTTATTGGCTCTTTCATGCCATAGAACAGAAAAGGGGGGAAAAACTACAAATAGAGGAAAAATAGCCAAAAATGGGTATATAAGCAAATATATAGTGAAAAATAGATGAAAGGTGGTAAAAAAGCACATGAACTAGTGAATTTGAAGGTGAAAATTGGCAAATATATAGAGATTTTCTCGAGAGATTTTCTCAATCAGGAGAAAATATAATTAAATCTCTCTGGAAAATCGTGAAAAAAATATAAATCTCAGAAAGTCTTATATTTTCTGAGATTTTTTAAATATAAATCTCCCAGAGATTTTTTCAATGCTACTCGCAGTAGATAACGCTGGAATCGTGCCAACAATATTTAGCGCATGCGATTACATGAAAAAATGAAACAGTTATTGCTGTTGTAACATTTGTATCCACAGCCATAATTTTTTAACAAACTTTACAAAATCACATGCTTTAATGATCATTGGCACGCTTCCAACGTGAGACATAAATAACTACTCATCACACCACTAAATAGCTAAAAACTCCCCACCCACCTGTTTCGAGGACCTCCTAGAATCCAAAAAAGGGAACTTATCAGCCACAGTGGCCCCCTCCCCCAGCAAGGGGGTGACCGCACCCAAAAACTTGTCTATATTAGCACAAGTGAACCCCTTGTAATTGTCCTTGTTGCCGGTGAACAGGGCCACGTTTCTGTAGTGGGGGCTCGTGTGGTACGGCCGGGCTAGGTCACAGGCCCACCTGGGGGGGGGGGGGGTATTTGTGTTTTGGTGCTGTTGGAATGATGTGAGTGGTTTTGTGGGGGGGGGGGGGGCTAATTTGATCGGTCACAGAAGGTTTATTCTGGTAGTGATGTAAAAGCTAATTTTTTTAAAGTGTTATATCTCAATGGAAAAGTTCCGTATTTTCGTGAAAAGACAGTGAACTATAGATACTATAGGAATATACATGCATGCAAAGTTTCAGGTGATTTCTTCTTGTCATTCATAAGTTATAGGCTTTAACAAAAAAATTCATCATTGAATCGTGCTTGTCGTTCAAGAGTTATAGACGTTTGAAATTTTTTGCCTTTGTCGCCATCTGTTGGGCTCCGACAATGGCAAATGTTTTTTCAAACGTATGTAACTCTTAAACGACAAGCACGATTCATCTGCAATTTTACATGCATATACGCTTAGGTGGCATGTATACTTGGCCATTTTATCTGATGAATATGGATCTTTTTACTTGAATTACTGAACTTTTTCATGTTGTCGGAGTCGTCACAGAAAAAAAAGGTGTGAAAGGGGTCTGAGCTACAGTTTCAAAATAAAACATACCACACTGGCGCGGCCCCAGCTCTGCCCCAAACATTGTAAACTTGTGGATTAAACTTTGTCTTTTGGTAGTAAACGCCCGTGATTTCTGACAGGGCTATATGTTTCGATTCAGCTGTTGGAAAGTAGAATGCTTTTATTGAAATATCATCTGTGGACAGTTTTATAAATTGGTCCTCGTATAGAGCGTTTTCCGTCTGGGTTGACTTCCGGGAATGCATTTTTGTGTTTAGGTTTGAATAGAATAACCTTGAATAAGCTCTTAAAACCTGAGGGTAAAATCACATGCTTTTTGTATGAAAAATGTGGTATTAAATAGTATGGGTGGGAAACAATCACATTTCTAGCCAAAAACCATGTTCTATGGTACATTTGCCGCACTTCCTCGAATTACCCCCCCCTTAAATTTACTCTGAGGCTACTAAGCTTTATGATAAAAATTTTTCAGTATATACTCGGTGTACATGATACTCTGCCGTCGCACTGATTTATGTCTCGTGTTGGAAGCGTGCCAATGATTGTTAAGTCATGCGATTTCTGTAAAAAGATGGTTAAAATTCATCTATGTGAATATGTTAATGAATAACATCATAACAACAATCAATTTTGTCATCTTTTTATGAAACTCGCACGCGCTAACCATCGTTGGCACACTTCCAGCGGGAACCACGCGTGCAGGGTGTAAAGTAACCTGAGTACTTGGTTCCTAGAGTGCAATTGATAAAATATAAAATAAGTTGCGAGCCTTATGTAGTTGTTGACTAATAAAATATTGAACCATGAAAAGCAATTTACCTAGGTAAATAGATAAATGTTAACAGGTCAACAAGTAACCTATTCCCTGGACATCACATTTATCAAAGACAGAACAATTTAATTGCGTCGCGTCTAGTGATGGAAAAGCGCCATGGCGCTGGCGTCTGGCGCTAGCGCCAAAGTAAAAAGCGCCATGGCGCTTTTGGCGCTTGGCGCTAAAATGCTCTGGCGCCATTGGCGCTTGGCGCCAGGATCTGGAAAAGCGCCATGGCGCTTTTGGCGCTTGGCGCCATTTTGTGGTGGCGCTATTGGCGCCTGGCGCCACCATTTTTAAAGGCGCCAAAAAAGCGCCAACCATGATTATAAAAATACAGTGAAATCAATGCTCATATTGATAAATTTTAAGGACAACTGAATAAATATTGATTAATATCAGTGTGTTGTGGGATATTAATGTTAATCAAATATTGATTAATATTACGGGACAGCTTTAGATACATAGAATAAAAGCAGAGGTGTAAAAATGTGTTTACTTTTTACTCAATAATTGTTCATATTATGATATTTGGATGTGGAGCAAATATATTTTCGTTTGCTCAAAAAATGTACCAGTATTGTAAATACCCACCTTTATTCATTTTCCAATCACCTCGAATAACTCCTGTTTCCGAATAGTTTCCCCCTCAAAAATTCAAACAAAATAAAAATCCCGTAGGGGGATTTTTTGAGCCAAACGGTATTTAATCTGTATGCGATTAGGTATATGTATTTTTCGAGTACTGTATTTCCTTGAAATATCCTTTAATTAACCCCCCCTCGAAAACGCCCAGGACTTACGAGCTGATGAAAAAATAAACACCCACTCGAAATACCTCCCTTATACCCATTCTCGATTGAGTACTCTTTCTAGATTAACTGTTAGAAGAATGATAAACAAATAAACGCCATTAAATAACTCGACTTTTTAGCTGTGCTCCCCAGTAGTGATGTTAAAGGCACCAAGAAAAATGGCACCGCACCGCACCGGCACCTTTGCCAACGCATGAAAAGGGCACCTGGCACCCTGGGGCACCGGCCAGAAAATGGCACCGCACCGCACCGGCACCGGTGCCTTTTGGAAAAAATGGCACCGGCACCGGCGGGTTGCCGGTGCTAGCACCGAAAGGCACCGCACCGGGCTGGAATTTCTGAAGTAAATATCGGGCAGTTTCTCAGTGGTCTCACCTTTGGAAGTGCATATTTCCATGAATTTTCAACCGATTTTGATGGTTGAGCACTTAAAATGATCAGAATGATGTGGCGATCACTTTTATGAAGCAATTACAATGATTACAAATGAAAGATAAAATATTTAATTCACTACAATGTCCATAGCCACTATTGTCTACTGATCGGAGTCGTTGCTGTACAAAGAATGGAACTATCTCTGTCATAAACTGACAACAAATTTTGAACAAACAAGTAAGATAAATATAAAATATAAAAATGATGTAAAATTCAACAAAATTTTAGATTCCCTCATCAGATCATGTATCGGGTATGATGGATTTCACAGTAGGTATATTTATTTGATGGGAGGTTTACAAAATAGGCAAAAACGGTTGGGTAGGTATATTGTTGTTCTTTGAAATATGAATAAGCACATACTATGGACAAAATTGCACAGCACATGAAGCCTTGGCCGGTGCCTTTCCCGGTGCCTTTTACTTTGGCCCTGGTGCTAGCACCTTTGGCACTGGCAAAAAAATGGCACCGCACCGCACCGGCACCGGTGCTATTCTGAAAAGAATGGCACCGGCACCGGCATGGCACCCCTGAAGATTGCAATGGCACCGCACCAGCACCGGGGCACCGGTGCCCCGGTGCCTTTACATCACTACTCCCCAGTCACATTGTCTAGCTGAAAAATATATCACTGGGTATTTGACCAATGTATGAATCGATTGAACTTTTATGGCAAAAGTTAAATCGACTACTGCGACATGAGCAGTACGTCACAGTGAATATGCATTCATTATTCTATAAACGAATTGAAGAAAAATTTTTGGCGCTGGCGCTAATGGCGCTTGGCGCCATTACCCTCTGGCGCCATTGGCGCTTGGCGCTGAGGTCCAGAAAAGCGCCATGGCGCTTTTGGCGCTTGTCGCTATTTTGCTCTGGCGCCATTGGCGCTTGGCGCTGTGGGTCAGAAAAGCGCCATAGCGCTTTTGGCGCTTGGCGCTAAAAGCCTGGCGCTTTTTCCATCACTAGTCGCGTCAAAGTTTTGATGTCACGCATGAACAATCTCCAGTGCTTGAAACCAGGGGCCACTCCCAGACCCTGTAAAATGTCAAATGTCATGGAAAGTGTCAAAAGTCATGGAAACTCGGTTGTCATTTTGCATGGCATTTTCCATGACTTTTGACAGTTTGCATGACATTTGACATTTTACAGGGTCTGGGAGTGCCCAAGGGGTCAATGTCAGGGGTCAACTCTGTCAAGTATAGCGTCAAGTGAAAATTTTTTGACAAACTATTTAAGTGTCAGATGACCTGTCAAAAATGAAGATTTGTCGAGATGTATCGAGTCCTAAAACACTGAAAGTAACCCAGAAATTTGATGTCATTTACATAAATAACTAATTGTGTCTCAGTACAAAGCCAACATATTTGCACTTGATCGGGCCACTGAAGAGAGAATGTCACATGCAATTCCGCCCACTTGAATGCAAAAATACATTACCGTATTTCCTCGAATAGTAAAGTATTGTGAATTAGAAAGACCACTCTGACCGTGGGACAAAATTTATCTGGAAGACTGCCAAAAATTCTGAAAGTAAAAGAAGGTGAAAAAATTGAGGAATTCAAAATAGTGATTTTCAAAGGACAATATTCACTCGCTTCTCTCTCTGTAAATATCTTAAAAATACTAACAATTCAATAGTCAACTGCCAAAAAACCCTGAAAAAAGTAAAAACGGTGAAGAAAAAAATCATTTGACTTTCTATTGGGACTAATACGGTATTGCGTTGCACTGCCTTATACTCATGCATTATTCAACAATTTTCTCAAGTTCGGTTTAAAGCAGATTTGTTCATCAATGTTTTCATTAATATTCTACGACATGAAATTCCATCGCAAAATACACATGCAAATATATGCAAATATTTACATCTAAGTAAACAATTTATTTTGAAAAACGGTTGATTTCTTACATTAGTCGACAATTGAGTGGGCCAAAAATTCTGTAAAATACATTGCTGTCAACTGAAATGTGCCTCAACTATCAAACTCATTTTACAGTTGACAGACAGTTGACCACCGTGCATCAGACAGTAATTCCGCTAGAACAAGTGACAGGAAAATGCGCAAGTGAAATAAGGTGTAAACGACGAATGTTTCCACCAAGAATTCACTTTTCACTCAACTTGCCACTTAAGTTTTACTTTTCACTCAACTTCTTGTCACTTGTAAACTTGTGGAATTGGTACCAGTTCCAGGCTTTTTGACCTGTCCATTTAGCCACAGCAAAAAATAGATCCGTGAAGCGTGTGGAAGCGGGCTGGATGCGCGTGAAGCGGCGCGCTTCCACACGTTTCCACATGCTTCCACCAACATCACGAGATTCTGGGTGAAGTGTCTTCCACACGCTTCACCTAGCTTCACCGCGCGCTTCACGCGCATCCAAGCACGTGGAAGACACTTCATGCCGCTGGCGCTTCCACACGCTTCCCCCGCGTATAAAGTTGCATGGGAGTGGTAAAAACGGAAAGTGGCAGAGTAAAAAAGAAAACTTGATTCTTCACTCTTCACTATACTCTTTACTCTACTCTTTACTTTTTACGTTACTCTTTTATCTTCCACTTGTGGAACCAGCACCAGGGGGCAGTCCGAACGTGTCAACTGTGTATCTAAATCTTAAATATTTTTTTTTTGTATCCAGACCTTAGGTGTTTCTATCCAAATCTTACGTTTTACTGCCCCCTGGTGTTGGTTCCACAAGTGGAAAATTAAACAATTAAGTAAAAAGTAGATTAAAGAGTAAAGTGAAAAGTGAAGAGTAGAGTTTTCCTTTTTACTATACCACATACTGAACTTGAGCCGAACTGGACCCCTCAAACGTGAAACGATGCACGCGCATCAACAGTAAAAATAGCCACTTTAATTGATTACGAAGCCGCACGCATGCGTTTAGCAAAATTGCTATCCGTCCATGAAATGTCTGGGTGATATTCACACTTTAAATTTATGTAAATACTGTATGAACTTGGTATTGTTTTATTAGAGGGATAACTCCAGGAGTGATTTATCGTATTTGTTCTAATAGATGAGCGCCGTTCTATGTTTTTCATCAACTTTTTACATGCCGTTCTATTGGAGGCTGCCGTTCTATTGTTTTCATGAGCGCAAAAACGTGCCAAAGCCTGCCGTTCTATTGGAAGTGCCGTGCTATTGGAGGTATGCCGTTCTATTAGGATAAATGCAATAATAATAGGCGCTTATTCACTCAGGCAGTGAGCCAAATAATGACAGTCGCACGTTGGCTATGCTGGCACACTTCCAACATGAGACGTAAATCAGCTGTGCTGTTTTAGCGCCTGGAATGAAATTGTGCTGAGCATGCTAGCACCCATAGTTGTTAAAAAGTATTTACGTTTACTCAAAAAATACGCGTAAACGCGTACTGCGTAAATACGTTTACGTTTTCTCCCGAAAAAAATACCGGTACTCACTTACTCGCGTACTTTTTGAAAGTACGCGAGTACGGTAAACGTATTTTAAGGGGACAAAACATGTCATTTTTCCAGACAGAAAGTGACAAAAATAGAAGAAAGAAAATTACCAAGAAATACTTATCAGGAGAAAACACATTTTTGTGGTATTCCGCAGTGAACATCGAAAAAGATACTGATTTTTACATTATTTATGTGAGAGTAAATACCCACTTTAAGTTTTCTGTGGAAAAATACCCATTTTTACGTTTTTCTTGAAAAAAGTACGCGTTTTTACGTATTCATTGAAAAAAATTTACGCACGTTTTACGCAGTGTAAAAGTATTTAAAAAATACTTTACGTTTTCTTTACTCACCTGAGTAAAAAATAAATACTTTACGTTTACATTTACTTTCAAAAAAAGTTCAGTACTTTTAACAACTCTGCTAGGACCCCGCCGAAATTTGGAAACTTATAAATCTGGGGGCAATCCCAGACCCTATCAAGTGCAACGTAAAGTTTCAAAAGTCATGGAAAATTCCCTAAATATTTAGAATGTACTAGTGTACGTGGCCACGATGTGGCTATCCACGCTAGTTTAAGGTCGAACTTTCGGAAGCGAATAACTTTAATATTTCCGTCAACAGTAGTCAAAGCTTAAAAAACTCCTCATTTAGGTATACTCTGCGGACATCGCACTTAGTATAGAAACCTACCGTAACCCAGTCGAATGATGAACCTAAAATTATACAGGTTTTTTCATCCTAACATTTCGTTTTTACTTTGGAAGAATTAATTATGAAATTTATCGCAATATCGAATTAATTTAATTATGGTAGGATTCTGCACATATTTACATTGCGGTCCGCCGGGTGTAAGCTCATAGGTCTTCAGTCAACTTTGACAGGGCAATAAAACTCGGACCAACTCATAACTAAAAATATCGTAGTTAAAATAGTCACCTATTTTTGGAAACTGTATTCGCAAAATGACTGGGCTTATTTTACCCGTTTTGCTATAAATACATTTCTGTGGAATGAAACGGTGCCAATGAAACGCGCACGCGACCCTCGGCGCGCGCCGTATCAAAATGCAATATACCATAGTTCCTGGATTAGTTCCCCAACCTTGAATAGCCCCCCCCCACCATTACCCGAGTGAGGGAAAGTCCCAGACCCTGTAAAATGCCCTGTAAAATGTGTAAAGTCATGTAACATGCCCGGTAAAATGGCAAACTATGAATTTAACGAAAATTTCTGAGGAAAAAATAAACCCCCCTCGAATAAGCCCCCTCTCGAAATATCCCACCAAAATTTCCACTCTGAAAAAATAAACCCCCTTGGGGGTATTTCGAGAAAATACGGTATTTGGATGCTTTGATCGTCCTCGCCATTCATTTTCTATTTTTTTTTTTGGTTTTGGCACACTCCCAACGTAATTCCTACCTACCGTTCTATTAGAGGTGCCGTTCGATTGAAGGGCACTGTTCTATGGTTTTCGTGAGTGCAAAAACGTTCTAAAACCTGCCGTTCCATTAGAGGTGATGTTCTTTTAGAAGAAATACGGTACTTCGTATTTGTAGTTGTTGAACTGTTAAATACCTCGATTACATAACTTTACGGAATGCATTCATACAATGGATAAGGTGAATGTTCCGAGGGAAAAAATACCTGCCCCTCTAAAACTACTGACGAAATAATAACTCCCCGGGGGTATTATTCGAGGATACGGTACATAAATACTTCATAAACACGCCAGATCCGCTTAAACATATAGCCATGCGTGCAAACGTATTTAGAACACGGTAATACCCTGTCCGTCAACTGAATGTTTTACTGGCCCTGCGCACACTAGTTTTCACACGAAATTTCGAAAACTCATAAATGAGCTTTGAGCGTGTTTGAGTTTTCCACAATGAGTCTTTTTAATCTCCGTCAACTGTAGTTGACGGCCACCTTATTGTAGAAAACTCAAATGCGTTCTAAGCTGATTTGTGAGTTTTCGAAGTTTCGTGTGAAAACTAGTGTGCGTAGGCACAATTAAATAGCAAACCTGTGAATTAGGCGTAATGTGTGCCCACGCAGAACTGTGACGCGAAAACGTGTCCCTGAAGCGTCACACCAGCATAATTATGAATAAATATTTTACTAATTATGTAGTTTTTAATTACCTGCAAAGATTAGTCATGCCTCGAGATTTGCTTCATTATATCTAGGGTTCAAACGGGATTGACTTTTCGGGATCGGGATCGGGATTGGTTTTTTGAGATTTCGGGATCGGGATCGGGATTGGCCGGGATTGGGGTCACGGGGTCGGGATTGGCATTTTTTCGGGATCGGGATTGGGGTCTTGGGATAGAGAGTTTGGCCAATGTTTTGGCATCCACAGTTGTTCATAAAGGTCTAAAAACACTGTTGGATGCCAGAAACGTGACATAAAATGAACGCTGGGGGTTTGCGTTCACATTTTTGCATGCAAAAACGTCGTTTTTTTCACTTTGATAATTGCTTATGCTATGCGTATGCTTTTGAATGCACAAAAGTGATATATCATATACCATACCATTTTCTGATTGAGCTATCAAAAGATGTACATCGAGGGAAATGTACACAAATCCTAATAATATAGGCTATCAACACAGCAAACTGCATCACAAGAAACAGTTTCACCAAACTTTTGCATGACAGCATGAGCTTTTTGTATCTTTAATGTTTGCAGCACTTTGACACAGCTCACACTGTCACGCAAAAGTTTGGTGAAACTGTTTCTTGTGATGCAGTTTGCTGTGTAGATAGCCTATATGATTAGGATTTGTATACATTTCCTTGATATACATCTTTTGATAGCTCAATCAGAAAATGGCATGGTATATGATATATCACTTTTGTGCATTCAAAAGCATATTTACACACGTTTGGCTGCAGCGTCCACTTTTTGTTGGCTTTAGCCATTTTTTATTGGATGTACTTTTAATATTTATCGAAGCACTCAAATGCAAAGTTAAAAAAATCGTGGCTATCGTAATGATAAAAGCGTCGCGATTTTGGCGAAAAATTGGGCTTTTTTTTGGGAAAAAACGGTGCCATGATACTTTTAGCATTGAAAAAATCCCTGGGGAATTTTTTTTTAGGTGTTTTACAGATGTCAGAAAATAAAAAATAAGAGTTTCCTTATTTTTTCCGGCATCTCCAGAGATTTATTTAGTTGTATTTAGTTGTTGAGAGATTTTCTGAGACTTTGAACGTATCAGAACACACAAAAATATGTAATAAATATTTATTTATATTTTCCGGTATTCTTAGGGAGATTGAAGTATATCTTATTTTTGAAAAATTTCCAGATACAAAATTTTTATTTTAAAGGGTCGTTCACACGGTTTCGTGTGCCGACAAAAAAGTTAAGCAAGAAAGTTCCATAATTCCGGAATAAAGTTCCGTATCTGCGCGAGAAGCCAGTGAAGTATACTCACTAGTTGAGTGTACACACATGCCAATTTGCAGATAATTTGAGCCTATCGTTCAAGACTTATTCCTTGTTATACTTGAAGTTGTATTTCAGTTGTCGGTTCGGTTTCAAAACAAAAACGAACCGACAACTAAAATTCATTTTCAAATGCCTATAATTCTTGAACGACATGCTCAAATTATCTGCAAATTGGCATGTGTGTACACTCAACTAGTGAGCACACTCCACCGCTTTTTCTTGCAGATATGGAACTTAATTCCAGAATTATGGAACTTTTTCACCAAACTTTTTTGTCGGAACACGAAAGCGTGTGAACGCTGCTTTACTAAAAATCACCATTTTTCCAACGCTAGACGCCTTTTCATTGTCTTTCACAATTGCATTTGCAACGATCTACAGAACGCAGGTGCATTTTCAATCGGAAATCAAACGTAAGCACATTCTGAATGTTACATCTAGAAATAAAACGGAAAGTATAAGAGATCCACACCTCAGAAACTTAGATTCATACAAAAATACGAAAACAAGAAAAACCGCTATGTATAAATGTGATAAGAGACATCAAAACAACAACCGCAAAGCTAGTGATGTTAAAGGCCATGTCGCTTGGCGCCATTTTGCTATGGCGTCATTGGCGTTTGGGGGCCAAAGTCCTGCCGATTTTTACATCACTAGTATTGGCAAAAAACTCCTTACGGCAATATGCTAAAAACGAGTAAAAAGCGAGGTGAAATACGAATGCAAGTATCATCAAATTTATTCACCATCACTAAAACCGATCAATTTAAGGTATAAATTCAGGATGTCTCCTTGCTAGCTGCGCTTTCAACTGGGCCAAATTTTCGTCAAACCTCTTTTCCAATATTGACGCGCACTGACACACGGGTGAATTCTGCGCGTGCTCAATTAATTAATTTCAATCATTAATACTCAAACATCATAGTGGCCGCACACACTGCCCATTTCGAAAATATGGATAAAATGGTGTATATGAACTCACTTTGGCAACTCGCCAAACTGTTACAGTAAGTATTGAGATTTCGCTACTGCTATATTTCGATATGGGGGGGGGGTTGGTAGCCAAAAATAGATAGAAAGCTGAGCGGCCCCAGGATCGATAGATTACTGGGCGGTTGGGGGGGGGGTAAGCCCCCCCCATAGGAGACCCCTTCATATGACATTCTACAGGGTCTGAAGGTGGCCCCAGGTTCCGTTTTCATCGAAAAAAGAGAAAAAAACCTTTGCATTGAACACTCGCGCATTTTCAAAAATGCGTCCCAAATCAGCGACGAAATCGGCCAAACAGCGGTAATCGAGCGATTCCAACTTTTCTGACACTCTGCGTAAATCTGTAGAAAGAAAAATAAATATTAGTTTGCCATTTTAGTTTGCTGAACACATTTTAGTTTGCCAGAATAAATGATTTACGGTCTACATCAACAGTAGTTCACGGAAACCCATTTCCCTTTCGGTGAACTAAAATGGGTTTACCGTTTCAGTTTCAAACCTGTTTCCGAGTCCAAACAAGTTTCCAAGCTTCCGCAATTAAACTAGTCAAAAAGGAGCCAATGAATCATAATCCCGGAAAATCTCTCAATTTTTTTTGATTAAATATTTCTCGATAAAACTGAAAACATATTAAAAAACAAAAAATGTTTTTTTTTTGCATATCTTTTTTTGAAAAATAGAAAATCTACCAAAATCCCCAAAAACATCACAACCCCCCCCCCCTCCCAAAAAAACCCACCCATGGGTCGTTTAATAATCCTGAAATACTGGGGGTAGCGAGTGCTGTCAACTGGATCCCTGAAGGGCCACGAAGTGCGGTGTTCTTTTAGGGCCTCAACTAAACGCCATAGTAGGGGGTAATCGTCGCGAGTTAACTCGAGCTGGAAATTTATTAAGGGCAAATAATTAGGGCATTTTTGTGAATATTTTAGTAGGATTTTCTTGTTAATGTAGGGCATTAAAGTAGGGTGACTTAAATGGCACCGGAATTCTGTAGAATGGCGAAAATTCTGTAAAATCTAGAACGCTCGGTGACAAAAAGGAAAATTTTGCCGGGAATTTCACGCAACATTCGACAAATTAGTGTCACACTTTACAGGGAGCGTGACCAGCCGCAGTTGCCTCAAAAATTTTCATGACATTTCAAAGATTTACTTGTCAGCCAGAATTGACAAGATCGCCACCACTCAGATCAGGATAAAAAAACCCGATCAGATCGTCACTTGACCCGACAATCATAGCAGAACCTCCACAACCGACCCGTCAAAACCCGGGTCAAAACCAAAAACTGCCCTACAACCCTACCTCAGCAACCTTCTCCGCCCTACAATTGGCCGCGTCGTCCTGACACTGGGGGCACGCATAGGAATCCATGGCTACCGCGTCTTCCTGGGTTATTCCTACGCAACGGGGGTGGAACCAATCGTCGCAACGGTCGCAGCCCACGTAGAATCTGAGGGGGGGGGTTAAAATTTTATTCTTTGGTTTTTTTGGGGGGGGGGCGGGTCGATTTTTTTGATTGGTGTTAAATGGGTGCGACGCGTATTTTGGGCGCATACACACTAGTTGACATCGTAATGTAGTGTAGGGTTCAAACGGGATCCCGATCCCGATCCCGGATCCCGTGAAATTCCGGGATTTAGCAGTCCCGATCCCGATCCCAAAACCCCAATCCCGATCCCGATCCCGAAATCCAAAAATACCAATCCCGATCCCGATCCCGAAAACTTTCAAATCCCGATCTCGATCCCGAGAATCTCCCAAGTCCGGGATCCCGATCCCGGAAAAAATAGTGGAAATTATAAAAAGTGAAAAAATGACGTTTTTGCGTGCAAAAATGTCAACGCAAACCCCCAGCGTCCATTTTATGTCACTTTTCTGGCATCCAACAGTATTTTGAGACCTTTATGAACAATTGTGAATGCCAGAACAGTGATAAAAATCTCTATCCCTATTCCCCAATCCCGATCCCGAAAAAATGCCAATCCCGATCCCGATCCCGTGACTAGGGTTGGGACGATATATCGTATCGAATATCGGATATCGACGATTTTTTCATATCGAATATCGAATATCGATATCGAAAATTTTGAAAAAATATCGAATATCGATATCGAATATCGACCATTTTTTCGATATTTTTCGATATTCCTCCCTTCCCTGGCCTGACTTGAAATGTGCCAGGAATGGCACTGTTAGAAAGAGATTTTGTTGGTAATTTTCAAAAATTTTGTGCCCAAGCACGTCCTTGTCATCACATGACAGGTATGTCCATTTCAGCATTTGCAAACACCTCGAATGTTGTGCAAATGCACTCATAAATGTCCACGTCAGAGTATGTGCCATTCTCCTGACTGCATCGGTCAGATTTTAGGGGGTGGGGAGATTTTATGTTCATTTTATGTAAATTTGTATAATCTACTTTTTAGTAAGGAGATGATTAACTATGTTTGTGACCAAATGGAAATAAATTATGACACTCAGATAAAAATAACAAGCAACAAAAGTAAAATATCGAAATATCGAAAATATCGAAATATCGATATCGAATATCGAGCATATTTTCATATCGAATATCGATATCGAATATCGAGGGTCCATATCGTATCGATATCGAATATCGAGTTTCAGAAAAAAATATCGAATATCGAATATCGATATCGAAAAGTCGTATCGTCCCAACCCTACCCGTGACCCCAATTCCGGCCAATCCCGATCCCGATCCCGAAATCTCAAAATATCAATCCCGATCCCGAAACCCCAATCCCGATCCCGAAATCTCAAAAAGTGAATCCCGATCCCGATCCCGAAAGTCAATCCCGTTTGAACCCTAATGTAGTGTCAACTGAAAACACACCAACAAATTTTTTAAAGCATCACACTCAACAGAAACAATGAAAATTAAGTGTCACGATATAAATTTGACTATGCTCTATCGCAAAGGAAAGTTGAAATCACACGATTAACCAAAATTGAGGTGAATTAAGTTGACACGAATTGTGATGTCAACTAGTGTGTGTGGAAAAATTGTGATCTAACACTGGAAAATTGCGAGCTGATAAAAATACTGTAGCCTATTGTGTTTACACGCCGAAATTTCGACAGATTTAAAAAACGCATAAATCAGCTTTGAACGCACTTTAGTCTACCAGAACGATTTATTTTTATCTTTATTTCCAATCAAAACCAACAAAAAAATGCAAAAATAGAAACAACCCACTGCGTATCATCATAAGGAGTCTTGCAACTACAATAAACATTGTCCGACTGCTGTATCTGAACTGGCTGCGGCTGGCCCGGCTGTTTATTACAAGACAAACACAGAAATTCATCCATTTTGCGGGCTTTTTTCGAACTGATGCCGACGCAACTGCCGTGGTACCACTTGCCGCACAGCGAGCACGCCAGGTAGAATCTGGATGGGATTTTTAAAATGATTTTTAGACTCCTTAAAATAATGATCAAGTGGGCCCCGCACACACAGACACTAGTTGACTTAAAGATTTTTGTAACCCCCCAACCCCCGCCCCCCCCTTTTCCAACCCCCGGTCAGTAAAGAAATAAACTCAACGACTTCTTACACGAAACAAAAAAAATTTCGTGCCAGTCTGAACCACTGGCCGGACTGGTGCCAGTTCCGCAAAATGAGAAGTGAAATGACAAAGGCGAAGTAAAAGCGCAAAGGCCAAGTGAAATGGCAAGTGAATTGGCAAGTGAAATGGCTAAAGCGAAGAGAAATTACTTTTTATTTTTATTTTTTTCTTCGCTTTTGCCATTTCACTTCTCACTTCTTATTTTGCGGAGCTGGCCCCTGGTCGACTCTAAATGCATTTATGTGCCAATTTTGGACTTCTCACATTTCTCGCTATTTTTTCGACAAAAATGCGGACTTTAGCCCTATTCAGAGTGAACTTATCGACCTTTCACCATATTTTTTCTAAATACCCAAAAAGGTGCTAAACTTCTAAAATTCCCACCTGGTAGGATCATATCTAGTCCTACAAACGCAATGCAACTTGGAAGGGTCCAACAAATTCTGAACCTCCGCAGCTTTCTGATGTTCATCGACCTCACTATTCAATTTTCCATCCCGATCCTCAAATCGACTCAACCCCTCGGAAGCGGTCGACACCTCCGGACCCATGTTCAAAAACTGCTCCCCATTCCCACTATGGGACATTGTGTAGGTTTGCTGTGTGGGTGGGGCATGGCCGCCATGTTGGGGCTGTCCGGCGTGCTGTTGGAGCTGAATTTGATTGTTCCAGTTCCCTTCCATTTGGAGGAGACTTTCGGCCGCTCGACGTTCTTCCATTTCGGTCATACTCTGTGGGGGGGTGGGATTTTTTTATACGAAGAGTGCCGCTGCAACTTCAAAACCATGTAAAATGACAATTGCAAAATGTCAGCTGCCATGGAATGTGGTACAAGGCATAAAATGCCATGTATAATGTCAAATTTTATTTCACTTTTTTACCGGTCGTTTGACATCTTACAGGGAATTTTATAACATTTGCCACATTTATATGATTTTTCACACTTTGCATGACATTTGCAATTTTACATAGCATTTACATGACGTTTAACAATTTGCAGGACATTTTACTTTTTACAGGGTCTGATATTGACCCATGGACATATAATCAGTGCGGCGGAAATGACTGCAAATTTGTGCAGAGAAATCTGAAATTAGCCGATCCACGTGCAATATTTCCGTAAAATTTAAACACAAATGATGGTCCACAAACAGTCAACCATTAATTTCATAAATACACTACACTACCATACTAAACGTCGGGATCGGGGACGTAAAATCCATAATCGTTAAAACGTATTTACGTTTACTCGATAAATACGTATACTCGCGTACTGCGTAAATACGTTTACCTACGTTTCCTCCCGAAAAAATACCAGTACTCACTTACTCGCGTACTTTTTGAAAGTATGCGAGTACAAAAACGTATTTTAAGGGGACAGAAAATGTCCTTTGTCAGACAGAAAGTGACAAACATAGGACGTTTTACTAACGGGGGTCCCCTTAACCCCCCCCCCCAAACCCCCACCTGAAACGGATCCTCCTCGCTAGTAACGACCGTGTGGAAAGCGACCGGTTCCGGCGCGGGCTCGGGGGTGCCCACCGCCCCCGAGGGGTCCCCATCGTGCTCGTGACGCAAATTGTCGTTCTCGTCGACAAGGCGAACTTTGGCCGGGGGGCCCAGATCGTCCAGTTGACTGGAGCCGCCGCCTGGATGGGATAATGGGGGTGGAAAAATACACTTTGCAGTTTGAAGGCGAGGAAAGTGTGAAAAAATGGAACTTTGCAGTTTGAGGTAATGGAAAAAGTCTAAAAATGCAACTTTACTCACCTCGCACTATCGGCAGTAAGCGACCATAATACGGGTCCAGCTGGGTCCATGTGATCTGCGCACGAAAATACATTTGAAAACACCCTAAATAAATAGATGCTAATTCCGCATATTTTTTATAAAGTCCCATGTAACGGAAATACCGTATTTCCTCGAAATACCATAGGGGTCATTCCGAGGGGTTTAATTCAAGGGGTAGTAATCAATATGGTAGTAATCTCAATATTGATACAAAAAGTGACAGAGAGACCCATCCCTCCCCTGATCAAATAACAGCTAACTTTCCTTGTCTCCAGACTCAATACTCACGTAAACACTCAATACACCATAACTCAGCACCCACACCCCTCACTTCTCAAAACCCCAATCCAAGTAAACCCACAAACCCCCCTCCCAACCCCCCACAAACCCCGGCCATATACTCTCCATGTCGCTCCAATCTGTAGCGTCGCTTGGCAACTTCCCTGCGAATGTAAGACAGTCGATCGTTGATAACCGCGTCCCAGGCGCGCTCTTGTTGTCGCTGTTGGCTGTGTGGGGTTTGAAAGTGGGTGTGGAGATTGAATGGGTTACAATGCTAAATCTTTAAATTATCAATTTTCATTTTCTTTATCGCGTCATCGTTATCTGAACAAAATCATTATTATTGATTGATCAGTGTATTTCGAAAATTCGAGGTTTTTTAAATCAGTGAAAAATTGAAATAATTATTTCAGAAGGTTTTGATGTCCAGATGAAATACCTATGTCCCCAACCTTGTGCGATGTGTCAACCAAAAAAAATTTCACTACTGAACTTTTGACATTTTGCATTATTAGAAAAATTAGCAGGATTTGACTTTACACTACACCACATCACTTGACTTTACACTTTTCACGACATTTGTCACGACTTTACGTTGGCACGACTGCCCCACAAAACCACCCAACCCCAAACCACCCCAAAAAAACCAACGCCTTCAACTTGACAGCCAACTTCTTCCACTGGGCGTTCCTCTCAGCCTCGTCTCTCCTGTGCACCTGGTCGACCGTCCTGAGGGCACTCTCAGAACCTGTAAAATGCCGTGTAAAATGTAAAATGTCATTGAAAGTGTCAAAAGTCATGTAAAATACCCTGCGAAATGGCAAACGTACGTTCGCCATTTCACAGAGCATTTTACATGACCTTATCCACTTTACATGACATTTTACATTTTACATGGCATTTTACAGACTCCGAGAGTGCCACCTGAGCAAGTCGTCCATAAGCTGCTCGCACTCGCGGTAGCGCTGTACATCGCCGCCGCCAGACTGCCGTCGGTGTTCGTTTTGGGAATGGGAACCCCCGACACCGTGATGGAGGTATTGCTGCTTGTCGTTTTGGGTCTGGGGGGTTGGGGGTGGGGGGTTGGAAAATGGAGTTTTTTCAACGAGCCGGGTGTAAAAAATAAAAAGACGTTTGAAAAATGTTTTAAACACATTTTTAAAACAAAGAAAGCGTTTTTTAAGTCATCGAATAAAAACTCGGACTGGAAAATATGAATAGATTCATTGATGGTATGTATATTTTGGAAAGTATTGGGCAAAATGTGGCCGTGCTGTAGATGGTCTTTGAAGGCCCAAAATATTTCATTTCATAATTAAAACGAAATCCAAAAAATCTATATTGCACAATTTTTTTTTGAACAAAAACGTGAATTTGAAAAAATTCAACAGGGCTACCCCACCTAAACCCACCCAACCCAACAAACTCCCACAACCCATTTAAAAAACCCACCCCCTACTAACCCACTGCCCCAGCACGCCGTGAGTGAGCGTCTGGGTCAAATTATATCTAGCTTGCGTAATACTCAAATCATTGTGCACATGCTGCGCCCTAGGCGCCTGATGCGTAGGGTGCATAAGGCGCCCCTGTTCGGCAACCATCATCGAGTTTTGGCCTTGAGCATGCGGGTCGTAGCTTGGATTGATGTAACTGGAATTTTGGGTTGGGTGTAGTTTTTGTGCGGAAATTTGAAAAATAAAATTTTGGTACAAACTCGTAAAATTGGCTTTCGTCCGGCGCGAATTTCGGCGTGACCGGGCGATCCATTCTGACCGTCGGCGTGACCCACTCTGGGCGGATAATTTCACAAATTCAAAACTGTAAAAAATGTATCCAAACATATTTATAAAGTAAGAGTGCAAAATTTGCACTGTCGCGGGCGGGAATCGAACCCGCGACTTTCGCATATCACTCGAGTGCCCAAAAACACTGGACTACAGTAACAGCTGGGCTTATACGACATATTTACGTATATGCCTATACGGCGATTCCATTAAGTATAAAAATCGCAACTTCAAAGTCACAAAACCCCCCCAAAAAAACTCACTCAATTCAGCCTGTTTACTGTGGCTCCTGGCCCAGTATGCGCACCGGGCCGCGCCACTCGGCGGCACGGTTCCATATTCGGGTTTTTGACTTTTTCGGGGGCGGGGCTGCCCGACATCGGGCCCCACATGTTGAGGGGGTACGGGCGTACTCGATTCGACTCCGCCCACGTCCAGGTTGTTGCTGTCCGTGCTGTTTTTGAGGGGGGAGGGGGGGGTTATTGAGGGTGGGAATTATTGAAGATGGGGGTTATTGAAGGTGGGCGGTATGAAGGTGGGGGTGGGATTTTCATCATTTTCGGATTTTTAAATGT
>OZ038456.1:20618354-20640637 GCA_964036195.1 Sphaerolaimus hirsutus
TTTTCTAATTGAGCTATCAAAAGATGTATATCAAGGGAAATGTATACAAATCTAATAATATAGGCTATCAACACAGCAAACTGCATCACAAGCAACAGTTTCACCAAACTTTTGCATGGCAGCGTGAGCTGTGTCAAAGTGCTGCAAACATTAAAGATACGAAAAGCTCACGCTGCCATGCAAAAGTTTGGTGAAACTGTTTCTTGTGATGCAGTTTGCTGTGTTGATAGCCTATATTATTAGATTTGTATACATTTCCCTTGATATACATCTTTTGATAGCTCAATTAGAAAATGGCATGGTATATGATATATCACTTTTGTGCATTCAAAAGCATACAGATGTTTTGGCTGCAGCGTCCACTTTTTGTTGGCTTTAGCCATTTTTTATTGGATGTACTTCTTTTCGGGGGCCACAGGCCCAAAAAATTTATAAGTTATTGCAAATCAAGCAAATGCCAAATTTGGCACTGAGAAAGACAATCTATAGTCAAGAAGAAGCCAAATACTAATATTCAAAATATTTTCAACTTGAATGTCACAAATTTCTGGTTTGTATTAGTATAATTACTTGATTTTTATCTGAAATTGTTCACCTGAAAGTTGCCACTTGACATTTGAACGGACATTAAGAACTTGACATTTAGAACCTAAAAGTTATCACTTGACATTTCTGACTTGACATTACCCACTTGACAATGACTTGACATGAACCACCTGCCATATTTTCACCTGATAGTTTTCACTTGACATTTATGACTTGACACCTGAAAATAATCACCTGAAAATTATCAGTTGACACCAAAAACTTGACATTTGAATTGAACTATCACTTGACACCAAAAATGACTTTTACTTGTCATTTGACTGGAATTTCACTTGAATGTTGGTATCTCCACTTCATCTCCACTATCACTATCTCCCTGTTAATAGTGCTTTTTTATGCTGTTTTTATCGAGTGGCACCATGGAGTCCAATATGGCACCATTTTTATGGAGTGGTGCCATAGACTCCAAAGTGGCGCCATCTTATGTATATTTTTATTTTTTATTTCAAAATAATTTTTTTTCAAATTTTTTTCTTCAAATGTTTCATTCAAATTTATTCAAAGTTTTTTATAAATAATTTATAATTTTTTTAAATTTTTGTTTTTAATTTAAAAAAAGTAGAAATAAAAAAAATTAAAAAATATAAAAATAAAAAAAACTTTAAAAAAACTTTAAAAAAATTTGTTTAATTTTAAAAAATTGAAAAAAATTTGAAAAAAAATAAATAAAAAATAAATAAAATTTTAATAAAATTTTTGAAAAAATTGAACAAATTTGAAAAATTAGATGCTAGAATTAGATGCCTCAAATCAGAACTAGGTGCCTCAATTGCCTCAATTTTTTTAAACTTAAAAAAAATTTAATCAATTTTTTTTATTTGTAACAAAATAAAAAAATAAAAAGAATAAATAAATAAATTAAAAAAAAAAACTTAAAAAAAATTTTAATTTAAAAAATGTATTTTTTTTTGAAAAAATTAAAAAAATTTATTTTAATTTAATAAAAAATTTAAAAAAATTGAACAAATTTGAAAAAATAGATGCTAGAACTAGATGCCTCAATTCGGAACGAAATAGGCACCTCAATCGCCATTTCTGACTTTGTATTACCGCTTGTCATTTATGAGTTGACTGACAACTTGACATTTAACTTGATTTTTCACTTGACATTCGACTTGACATTAACCACTACAACTTTATGACTGAAAGTAATCACTGACTCCAAGGTCACATGCTCAATATCACATCAAGCAGTACTTCAGGCATGTGTGCGCATTTTACACAAAACAAGCAAACTTGAATAACTTTTGTAAATCTCAACCAAAATCGCCAAAAATTGGCTCATTTGAAAGCTCTAGTCATGGCACACATCAACAAATTTTTTTTATTGCCGCATTTGTATTCAAATTTTAAATTTATTGAGGTTTGAAAATTTCAAACAGATACCATCCCAAAGTGGGCGGAGCCTGTGAAAAAAATTCCCGAAAATAAGAAATGGCATCATATGCTCTTTCATATGAGCCATCAACCATGAAAATCGGTCGTGTTTCAAGGAAGTTATTGCAGTTTGAAGATTGTCGGGAGAACAAGAAGAACAAGAACAACGACAACAACACTGTCTAGAAAAGAAAATGTGCAATAACTTCCTCCGAACTCGACCATTTGATCTGAAAATTTGCATGGGGGTACTTTTCTACACGGGCTATTCAATGGTATAATTTGTTTTGCCGTAGCTTGTCGCGCTCCGAAGTTATTGCGATTTCAATTTTGCGATTTCCGCATTTTGGTGTGTCGGACCATATTATGGGTGGGTCGCTTGCGCCCTCCCTCGGCAGCGAGGGATGGCGCTGGCGCGCCCACCCGATTGCGGTCCGCCGGGTGTAAGCTCATAGGTCTTCAGTCAACTTTGACAGGGCAATAAAACTCGGACCAACTCATAACTAAAAATATCGTAGTTAAAATAGTCACCTATTTTTGGAAACTGTATTCGCAAAATGACTGGGCTTATTTTACCCGTTTTGCTATAAATACATTTCTGTGGAATGAAACGGTGCCAATGAAACGCGCACGCGACCCTCGCCTCGCGCCGCATCAAAATGCAATATACCATAGTTCCTGGATTAGTTCCCCAACCTTGAATAGCCCCCACCTATTACCCGAATGAGGGAAAGTCCCAGACCCTGTAAATTGCCCTGTAAAATGTGTCAAGTCATGTAACGTGCCCGGTAAAATGGCAAACGTACTTTACTCTGAATTTCACGATTATTTCTGAAAAAAATAATAAACCCCCCTCAAAAAAGCCCCCTCTCGAAATATCCCCTCAAAATTTCCACTCTGAAAAAATAAACTCCCTGGGGGTATTTCGAGGAAATACGGTATTTGGATGCTTTGATCGTCCTCGCCATTCATTTTCTTTTTTTTTTGTTTTGGCACACTCCCAACGTAATTTCTACCTACTGTTCTATTAGAGGTGCCGTTCGATTGAAGGGCGCTGTTCTATGGTTTTCGTGAGTGCAAAAACGCTCTAAAACCTGCCGTTCCATTAGAGGTGATGTTCAATTAGAAGAAATACGGTACTTCGTATTTGTAGTTGTTGAACTGTTAAATACCTCGATTACATAACTTGACGGATGCATTCATAATGATACAATGAATAAGGTGAATGCTCTGAGGAAAAAATACCTGCCCCTCTAAAACTACTGACGAAATAACAACTCCCCGGGGGTATTATTCGAGGATACGGTACATAAATACTTCATAAACACGCCAGATCCGCTTAAACATATAGCCATGCGTGCAAACGTATTTAGAACACGGTAATACCCCGTCCGTCAACTGAATGGTTTACTTAAATAGCAAACTGGTGAATTTAGGCGTAATGTGTGCCCACGCAGAACTGTGACGCAAAAATGTGTCACACCAGCATAATTATCATATAAATATTCTACTAATTATGTAGTTTTTAATTAGCTGAAAAGATTAGTCATGCCTCGAGATTTGCTTCATCATATCGTTGTAGGTATATTTTAATAATTGACCAAACACATTTACCTAACTGAAGCCTCCCATCCCCATAACACACGGCTCTACGAGCATTGGGTGTCAACTGGACTCCGCGTCAATTCAGATTTGAGTTGACATGTCAAGTGCACATGCGGCAATCTTAAGTGATCAATATGATTAGTACGGCATTGCTTCTTATATTTACTTCTTGTAGGAGGGCAGTAATCTAAAATATTAGTATTTTACCGTGTTGCTTCTAATAGGTGGGTTCCGTTTCTATTTTTCCCACCGAACCTTAAACACATTTTCAGTTGAGTCGAGTTGTTTTTAGATTTTCAGTTGCTTTTCAATTGACATCCGATGTGATTGGCAACTAGTGTGTGTAGGGCCGATATGACAATGTTATTTTCTCACTCTACCTAAATTGCTTTCGTTTCACAATAGAACTTTACGGAATTAACAAGATACAGAATTTATCGGGTCATTTTATTCATCAAATTATGGTAACATCCGGTTAGATCAGCATATAGGTATACACTTTAAATGCGTATTATTTATGCTGATATGAGAGGGATTACGCTACAGATTATTTTTAATCAGGTATAATCACAAAATCAACATGATTAACTATAAAACTCGGTGACTGCGCAAAAGTCGTTCAAAGGGGACGAAATATCGGAAACGAAAGTGACAAAATTTGCTAATTTTAATATTTTGGCGAAAAATTGGGCTTTTTAGAAAATGGTGCCATGACTAGTGATGGAAAAGGCACCGGGAAAAGGCACCGCACCGCACCGGCACTGGTGCCATTCCTCAGAAAGGGCACCTGGCACCTGGAAAACATGGCACCGCACCGGCATCATTCTGAAAAAAATAGCACCGGCACCCTGGCCTGGGGCACCGGCCAGTTGCCGGGACTAGCACCGAAAGGCACCGCACCGGGCTGAAAGTTCCGAAGGATTTATTGGGTATTTTCTTAGAGGCCGCACCTTCGGAAGTGCATTTTTCCACGAATTCTCTATCGATTTTGATGTTTGAGCATTCAAAATGATTGGAATGATGTGGCGATCACTCTATAAAGCAATTAGAATAATTACAAATGATAGCTCAGATATTTAGTCTGCTCCAATACACATACCGTATTTCCTCGAAATACCCCCCCCCCCTCTGGAGACCACTACGAAACAATCACCCCCCCCAGATTGAGTGTAAGAGAACGTACATGCCAAATACTGCAGTTTGTGTTCTGCGTAGTGCAGAACACACGTTAAAACAATGTCGGAATCACGTTAGAACAGTGTTTATACCATCTAAATACGTACTAATATTAGTCTACATAACTTTATAAATGGCGGTTTTTGTTGTATTTTTCGACGTCTGCGTACGTTTCAGACGACAATTTCGTACTGGGATTCCAAAAATTTTCTTGTGAAATAAACCCCCCCCCCCCTCGTTTGACCCCCCCCTCTCGAGACCACTATGAAACAATCACCCCCCGGGGGGTATTTCGAGGAAATACGGTATATTCCGGTTACTTTACACCCTGCATGCGTGGTTCCCGCTGGAAGTGTGCCAACGATGGTTAACGCGTCCGAGTTTCATATAAGGATGACAAAATTGATTGTTGTTATAATGTTATTCATTAACATATTCACATCGATGAATTTTTTTCATATTTTTACAGAAATCGCATGATTTAATAATCATTGGCACGCTTCCAACACGTGACATAAATCAGTGCGAGGGCAGAGTATCACGTAAGCCGAGTATACCAGTAGTTACTAATGTCTACCAATGTCTGGGGTGGATATTGTATAGGAAATGTTGCTATGTTTTGTCATATACTGACATCAAATTATGAACAAAATGGTAAAACAAACACATATTTATGATTGAAGAAAACACAATCATGTATTCCCTCTTCAGAAAGGGTATGGCACATTTCAAACTAAATTTGTCGAGACGTTTTTTCTAAAAATGACAAGAAACAGTTGAATCTAAAATATTGATCTTACTAATATGAATCAGCACATGCTGTTCACGAAATTTTACACCCTATTCTAACTTGGCCGGTGTCTTTCCCGCTGCCTTTTACTTTGGCCCTGGTGCTGGCACCTTTGGCACCGGCTGAAAAATGGCACCGCACCGCACCGGCACCGGCGCTATTCTGGAAAAAATGGCAGCGGCACCGGAAAGGCACCTTTTAAAAATGGCACCGCACCGCACCAGCACCTTATTTTCAACGTTCCGTCAGGTCGACGCACACGCACCAAGAGCAAGGCAGTTCGTGTGTTTCTTTATTTGTTATCAATACGTGGTTTTCGTATATGACTTGTGTGAAAACTAGGGTGTCAAAAAACTTTTTTTTACGGAAAACGGAAAGGTAAAATTTTTTCACTTTACGGAAAACAGAAAGGTAAAAAAAAATTTCTGCCGGAAAACGGAAAGGTAAAAAAATTTCACTCAGCGGAAAACGGAAAGGTAAAAAAAAATTGTCGGCCGGAAAACGGAAAAATGAAATGCCGGAAAACGGAAAACGGAAAGCAACATTTTCACGGAAACAGAAAAAAAGTGAAATTAGCACGGTAATAGACAAATTTGCAGAAGGAAAACCTGCATGCAGGTTTGCTTGTTTGGCTTTGATTGTGGTAGCTGTACATTCTGCAACTATGGATCATGCCTGTAACTTCACTTGTAGTTCAAGCTTAACTGAACCAACAAAAAATCATCAAAAAGTAGCTATAGTGGCCATAGGAAAGGAGACACTATGACAATTTCACAGTCTAGAAGCAGTGGGAATCACTGATGACCCCTATGCAATTGATGACAACATTGCAGAGGAGATGATAATAAATAGCATAAAATTTAACAACAACAACAAATGATACTATATTGACTGGCCATATAAAGAGAGTATCAGTGACCTGCCCACGGGAAAAGCAGAAGCCTTGGTGCAGTTTCAATCACTGATAAGAATATTCAACAAAGATCCAAACTTATTCAAACAATACCGGAAAGTTTTGGACGACCAACTAGAAAAGGGAATAATTGAGATCTGTGATGACAAAACAGACAACAAGGGGATTCATTACCTGCCACGCCAGCCAGTAATCACGCCGGGCAAATCGACATCATGCAGAATCGTGTACGATGGGTCGGCAGGTAAGCCCAGTTTCAACGAGTGCCTTTTTAGAGGACCAATTACAACACCATTAGCACTGGGCC
The DNA here is from genome assembly GCA_964036195.1 of Sphaerolaimus hirsutus. NCBI lineage: Eukaryota > Metazoa > Nematoda > Chromadorea > Monhysterida > Sphaerolaimidae > Sphaerolaimus > Sphaerolaimus hirsutus. The sequence continues at coordinate 20,625,129 of OZ038456.1, forward strand.
TACTCCTTAGGTTCAGGGCAGGCAATCTAGCATTAATTGCCGATATTGAAAAGGCATTTTTGCAAATAGGATTGCATGACCAAGCTAGAGACTACACATGATTTTTCTGGCTGAAAGATGCCTCAAAACCAGTAACTGAAAATAACTTAATAGTACTTCGTTTTAACGTGTACTGTTTGGACTTGTCTGCAGCCCAGCAATTTTGGGAGCAGTCATAAAATACCATTTAAATGTGACAATAAACAACATGAATGAATATGAAGAAAATGAAGGGGAACAAACCAGTTGGCAATGATAATAAACAACATTTACGTTGATAACTTCATCATGAGTATCACGAATGAAGTTGAAGCTTTAGAACTATATTTCAAAGTCAAAGCTTTATTTAACCAATGTTCTATGAACATGAGGGAATGGCTGTCAAACTCCAGATCAGTCATGAATGAAATAGCAGAAAACGACAGGAGTCCAAAGGTGAATAAAATTGTCGCAGTAATGGGCATGAAATAAAATCACCAAACGGACATGCTGGCAATATAAACACCAAAATTGCAAATTGACAGCATCACAACACCAACCAGACAAAACTTGAATAAATTATTGGTGTCAGCATATGACCCAATTGGGTTCACAGCACCTGTTTCACTGACCCTGAAATCCCAGTTGTCAATGCTGCTCCAAGAGACAAAAACAACACAATGGGATGAGCCAATTGAAGATAAATACAGATTGGAAAAACAATGGAAAAATGCCAGAAAACTGAAAATCGAGCCAGAAAATGGAAAAATGGCGTGGTAAAACGGAAACGGAAAGGTAAAAATTTTTCAGCCAGAAAACAGAAAAATGGGCCGGAAAAACGGAAACGGAAAGGTAAAAAATTTTCGGCTGCCAGAAAACGGAAAGGTAAAATTTTTTCAGCTGCCGGAAAACAGAAAGGTAAAATTTTTTCGGCTGCCGGAAAACGGAAAGGTAAAAAATTTTCCTGCGGAAAATGGAAACGGAAATTTGACACCCTAGTGAAAACTGAAATGGCGACATCCAGCTAGGGTTCAAACGGGACCAGTTTTTCGGACCGGGACCGGGACCAGAAATTTTCTAATGTCGGGACCGGGACTGGGGGGTCAGGACAGGGACTGGGATTTGCCGAACCATGTACCGGCACCGCGGTCTTGTTTGTACCATAGTGGTACGTAATATCCAGCCAATGTTGTTCCACACACCTCCACTGTCTGAAGAACCACACTCAAGGTATTAGCCTTTTCTTATAACATTATTCAAGCACTATTTCATTGCCATCTTTACTCAATTGTATATGGAGCCCGGCGAACGGGGGAGGGGGCGGCGCCCCTAGCGTTCAAACGATATATCGTATCGAATATTGAATATCGGATATCGACCATTTTTCATATCGAATATCGAATATTGATATCAAAAATTTTGAAAAGATATCGAAAATCGACCATTTTTTTGATATATCGAACCTGTATTGTGTCCCTAAATTAAGTTTTCATTTTCATTTTGAGATATTTATGATTGATCTGATTTGCTTATAGTATTGTATTTGATGAGTAAAAGTACAGTATTCATAATGTCATTTTTGTTGAAGTGCTAAAATTGAAGCTAGAAAATGATGATATGCTTTTTTTGCAACATGCAATTAAGCAATTAGGTTATAAGTATAAACTGTAATATCTACCAATTTTCTATTTGTCTGATACACTTTGATTCATCATGTTTCTCTGCCATGTTCTTCTTTTGAGTGATGTAAACCTTGTTCAAATCACTTGTACCATTCACATTTCAGTAAAGAGATGATAAATCATGTGTGCCACCACATGAAAATACAATATGCCACTTGAAATATGCCTTGCTATACCAAAAGCAAACCGCAATATCGAATATCGACCATTTTTCAATATCGAATATCGATATCGAGGTTCCATATCATATCGATATCAAATATCGAGTTTCAGAAAAATATATATATCGAATATCGATATCGAAAAGTCATATCGTTCGAACCCTAAACGCCCCCCTAATTTTTGGCCCTATAGTTAAGAAATAGAGCCATGGCGCTGGCGCCATTTGTAGGCGCCAAGGTCTACTATCTAGGTTATTTTATATACCTATATTTCGTACTAGAATCATGTTGGGGAATTTTCTAACGCTGCTGTTACATTACAGAAAAATACATTGGGTGGGTATTGGCGCAGTTGCAAAGTTAAAAAAATCGTGGCTATCGTAATGATTGGCGATTTTGGCGAAAAATTTGGCTTTTTGGGGGGAAAATCTGGGGAAAAACGGTGCCATGATACTTTTAGCATTGAAAAAATCCCTGGGGAATTTATAGGTATACTCCGATTACTTTACACCCTGCACGCGTGGTTCCCGCTGGAAGTGTGCCAACGATGGTTAGCGCGTGTTTCATAAAAAGATGACACAATTGATTGTTGTTATAATGTTATTCATTAACATATTCACATCGATGAATTTTTTCATCTTTTTACGGAAATCGCATGACTTAACAATCATTGGCACGTTTCCAACGCGAGACATAAATCAGTGCGACGGCAGAGTATCATGTACGCCGAGTATATTTTACAGATGTCAGAAAATAAAAAAATAAGAGTTTCTATATTTTTTCCAGCATTTCCAGAGATTTATTTAGTTGTATTTAGTCGTTGAGAGATTTTCTGAGACTTTGAACATATCAGAACATACAAAAACATGTAATAAATATTTATTTATATTTTCCGGTATTCTTAGGGAGATTGAAGTATTTATATCTTATTTTTGAAAAATTTCCAGAGATAGAATGTTTTATTTTCTAAAATCACCAATTTTTCCAACGCCTTTTCATTGTCTTTCACAAATTTTTCCAACGCTAGACCCCTTTTCATTGTCTTTCACAATTGCATTTGCAACGATCTACAGAACGCAGGTGCATTTTCGATCGGAAATCAAACGTAAGCACACTCTGAAAGTTACATCTAGAAATAAAACGGAAAGTATAAGAGATCCACACCTCAGAAACTTACATTCATACATAAATAAGAAAACAAGAAAAAACCGCTATGTATAAATGTGATAAGAGACATCAAAACAACAACCACAAAGCTAGTGATGTTAAAAGGCCATGGCGCTTGGCGCCATTTTGCTATGGCGTCATTGGCGTTTGGGGGCCAAAGTCCTGCCGATTTTTACATCACTACTATTGGCAAAAAACTCCTTACATACGGCAATATGCTAAAAACGAGTAAAAAGCGAGGTGAAATACGAATGCAAGTATCATCAAATTTTTTTACCATCACTAAAACCGATCAATTTAAGGTATAAATTCGGGATGTCTCCTAGCTAGCTGCGCTTTCAACTGGGCCAAATTTTCGTCAAACCTCTTTTCCAATATTGACGCGCACTGACACACGGGTGAATTCTGCGAGTGCTAAATTAATTAATTTCAACCATTAACACTCAAAACTCATAATGGCCGCACACACTGCGAAATTATTTCCCCATTTCGAAAATATGGATAAAATGGTATATGAACTCACTTTGGCAACTCGCCAAACTGTTACAGTAAGTATTGAGATTTCGCTACTGCTATATTTCGATATGGGGGGGGGGGGTTTGGTAGCCAAAAAAGATAAAAAGCTGAGCGGCCACAGGATCGATAGATTACTGGGCGGTTGGGGGGGGGGTAAGCTCCCCATTGGAGACCCCTGCATATGACATTCTACAGGGTCTGAAGGTGGCCCCAGGTTCCGTTTTCATCGAAAAAAGAGAAAAGAACCTTTGCATTGAACACTCGCGCATTTTCAAATATGCGTCCCAAATCAGCGACGAAATCGGCCAAACAGCGGTAATCGAGCGATTCCAACTTTTCGGACACTTTGCGTAAATCTGTAGAAAGAAAAATTAATATTAGTTTGCAATTTTAGTTTGCTGAACACATTTTAGTTTGCCAGAATAAATGATTTACGGTCTACATCAACAGTAGTTCACGGAAACCCATTTCCCTTTCGGTGAACTTCAATGGGTTTACCGTTTCCGTTTCAAACCTGTTTCCGAGTTTCCGAGTGCAAACAAGTTTCCAAGCTTCCGCAATTAAACTAGTCAAAAAGGAGCCAATGAATCATAATCCCGGAAAATTGCTCAATTTTTTTTGATTAAGTATTCCTCGATAAAACTGAAAACATATTAAAAACAAAAAATGTTTTTTTTTACACATCTTATTTTGAAAAATATAAAATCTACCAAAATCCCCAAAAACATCACACCCCCCCCCCTCCCAAAAAACCCACCCATAGGCCGTTTAATAATCCTGAAATACTGGGGGTAGCGAGTGCTGTCAACTGGATCCCTGAAGGGCCACGAAGTGCGGTGTTCTTTTAGGGCCTCAACTAAACGCCATAGTAGGGGGTAATCGTCGCGAGTTAACTCGAGCTGGAAATTTATTAAGGGCAAATAATTAGGGCATTTTTGTGAATATTTTAGTAGGATTTTCTTGTTAATGTAGGGCATTAAAGTAGGGTGACTTAAATGGCACCGGAATTCTGTAGAATGGCGAAAATTCTGTAAAATCTAGAACGCTCGGTGACAAAAAGGAAAATTTTGCCGGGAATTTCACGCAACATTCGACAAATTAGTGTCACACTTTACAGGGAGCGTGACCAGCCGCAGTTGCCTCAAAAATTTTCATGACATTTCAAAGATTTACTTGTCAGCCAGAATTGACAAGATCGCCACCACTCAGATCAGGATAAAAAAACCCGATCAGATCGTCACTTGACCCGACAATCATAGCAGAACCTCCACAACCGACCCGTCAAAACCCGGGTCAAAACCAAAAACTGCCCTACAACCCTACCTCAGCAACCTTCTCCGCCCTACAATTGGCCGCGTCGTCCTGACACTGGGGGCACGCATAGGAATCCATGGCTACCGCGTCTTCCTGGGTTATTCCTACGCAACGGGGGTGGAACCAATCGTCGCAACGGTCGCAGCCCACGTAGAATCTGAGGGGGGGGGGGGGGTTAAAATTTTATTCTTTGGTTTTTTTTTGGGGGGGGGGGGGCGGGTCGATTTTTTTGATTGGTGTTAAATGGGTGCGACGCGTATTTTGGGCGCATACACACTAGTTGACATCGTAATGTAGTGTAGGGTTCAAACGGGATCCCGATCCCGGATCCCGTGAAATTCCGGGATTTAGCAGTCCCGATCCCGATCCCAAAACCCCAATCCCGATCCCGATCCCGAAATCCAAAAATACCAATCCCGATCCCGATCCCGAAAACTTTCAAATCCCGATCTCGATCCCGAGAATCTCCCAAGTCCGGGATCCCGATCCCGGAAAAAATAGTGGAAATTATAAAAAGTGAAAAAATGACGTTTTTGCGTGCAAAAATGTCAACGCAAACCCCAGCGTCCATTTTATGTCACTTTTCTGGCATCCAACAGTATTTTGAGACCTTTATGAACAATTGTGAATGCCAGAACAGTGATAAAAATCTATCCCTATTCCCCAATCCCGATCCCGAAAAAATGCCAATCCCGATCCCGATCCCGTGACCCCAATTCCGGCCAATCCCGATCCCGATCCCGAAATCTCAAAATATCAATCCCGATCCCGAAACCCCAATCCCGAAATCTCAAAGTGAATCCCGATCCCGATCCCGAAAAGTCAATCCCGTTTGAACCCTAATGTAGTGTCAACTGAAAACACACCAACAAATTTTTTAAAGCATCACACTCAACAGAAACAATGAAAATTAAGTGTCACGATATAAATTTGACTATGCTCTATCGCAAACGAAAGTTGAAATCACACGATTAACCAAAATTGAGGTGAATTAAGTTGACACGAATTGTGATGTCAACTAGTGTGTGTGGAAAAATTGTGATCTAACACTGGAAAATTGCGAGCTGATAAAAATACTGTAGCCTATTGTGTTTACACGCCGAAATTTCGACAGATTTAAAAAACGCATAAATCAGCTTTGAACGCACTTTAGTCTACCAGAACGATTTATTTTTATCTTTATTTCCAATCAAAACCAACAAAAAAATGCAAAAAAATAGAAATAACCCACTGTGTATCATCATAAGGAGTCTTGCAACTACAATAAACATTGTCCGACTGCTGTATCTGAACTGGCTGCGTCTGGCCCGGCTGTTTATTACAAGACAAACACAGAAATTCGTCCATTTTGCGGGCTTTTTTAGAACTGATGCCCACGCAGCTGCCGTGGTACCACTTGCCGCACAGCGAGCACGCCAGGTAGAATCTGGATGGGATTTTTAAAATGATTTTCAGACTCCTTAAAGTAATGATCAAGTGGGCCCCGCACACACAGACACTAGTTGACTTAAAGATTTTTGTAATCCCCCAACCCCCGCCCCCCCCCCTTTTCCAACCCCCGGTCAGTAAAGAAATAAACTCATCGACTTCTTACACGAAACAAAAATTTTTTCGTGCCAGTCTGAACCACTGGCCGGACTGGTGCCAGTTCCGCAAAATGAGAAGTGAGAAGTGAAATGACAAAGGCGAAGTAAAAGCGCAAAGGCCAAGTGAAATGGCAAGTGAATTGGCAAGTGAAATGGCTAAAGCGAAGAGAAATTACTTTTTATTTTTTTCTTCGCTTTTGCCAATTCACTCGCCGTTTCACTTCGCCTTTGCCATTTCACTTCTCACTTCTTATTTTGCGGAGCTGGCCCCTGGTCGACTCTAAATGCATTTATGTGCCAATTTTGGACTTCTCACATTTCTCGCTATTTTTTCGACAAAAATGCGGACTTTAGCCCTATTCAGAGTGAACTTATCGACCTTTCACCATATTTTTTCTAAATACCCAAAAAGGTGCTAAACTTCTAAAATTCCCACCTGGTAGGATCATATCTAGTCCTACAAACGCAATGCAACTTGGACGGGTCCAACAAATTCTGAACCTCCGCAGCCTTCTGATGTTCATCGACCTCACTACTCAATTTTCCATCCCTATCCTCAAATCGACTCAACCCCTCGGAAGCGGTCGACACTTCCGGACCCATGTTCAAAAACTGCTCCCCATTCCCACTATGGGACATTGTGTAGGTTTGCTGTGTGGGTGGGGCGTGGCCGCCATGTTGGGGCTGTCCGGCGTGCTGTTGTAGCTGAATTTGATTGTTCCAGTTCCCTTCCATTTGGAGGAGACTTTCGGCCGCTCGACGTTCTTCCATTTCGTTCATACTCTGTGGGGGGGGGGGGAATTTTTTACGAAGAGTGCCGCTGCAACTTCAAAACCATGTAAAATGACAATTGCAAAATGTCAGCTGCCATGGAATGTGGCACAAGGCATAAAATGCCATGTATAATGTCAAATTTTATTTCACCTTTTTTACCCGTCGCTTGAAATCTTACAGGGAACTTTATAACATTTGCCACATTTATATGATTTTTCACACTTTGCATGACTTTTGCAATTTTACATAGCATTTACATGACGTTTAACAATTTGCCTGACATTTTACTTTTTACAGGGTCTGATATTGACCCATGGACATATAATCAGTGCGGCGGAAATGACTGCAAATTTGTGCAGAGAAATCTTAGATTAGCCGATCCACTGCAATATTTCCGTAAAATTTAAACACACATAAAAATGATGGTCCACAAACAGTCAACCATAAATTTCATAAATACACTACACTACCATACTAAACGTCGGGATCGGGAACGTAAAATCTATAGTCGTTAAAACGTATTTACGTTTACTCGATAAATACGCATACTCGCGTACTGCGTAAATACGTTTACCTACGTTTCCTCCCGAGAAAAATACCAGTACTCACTTACTCGTGTACTTTTTGAAAGTATGCGAGAACAAAAACGTATTTTAAGGGACAGAAAATGTCCTTGGTCAGACAGAAAGTGACAAACATAGAACATTTTCCTAAGAAATAGCAGGGGTCCCCTTACCCCCCAAAACCCCCACCTGAAACGGGTCCTCCTCGCTAGTAACGACCGTGTGGAAGGCGACCGGTTCCGGCGCGGGCTCGGGGGTGCCCACCGCCCCCGAGGGGTCCCCATCGTGCTCGTGTCGCAAGTTGTCGTTCTCGTCGACCAGGCGGACTTTGGCCGGGGGACCCAGATCGTCCAGTTGACTGGAGCCGCCGCCTGGATGTGAGAATGGGGGGGGGGGGGGGGGTGGAAAATAACACTTTGCAGTTTGAAGGAGAGGAAAGTGTGAAAAAATGGAACTTTACAGTTTGAGGGAATGGAAAAAAAGTCTAAAAATGCAACTTTACTCACCTCGCACTATCGGCAGTAAGCGACCATAATACGGGTCCAGCTGGGTCCATGTGATCTGCGCACGAAAATACATTTGAAAAACCCTAAATAAATAGATGCTAATTCCGCATATTTTTGATAAAGTCCCATGTAACGGAAATACCGTATTTCCTCGGAATACCATAGGGGGTTATTCCGAGGGGTTTAATTCAAGGGGGGTACTTAGAGGTAGGGTTCAAACGATATATCGTATCGAATATCGAATATCGGATATCAACCATTTTTTTATATCGAATATCGATATCGAAAATTTGGAAAAAATATCGAATATCGATATCGAAAATTTGGAAAAAATATCGAATATCGATATCGAATATCGACCATTTTTTCGATATATCGAACCTGTATTGTGTCCCCAAATTTACTTTTTATTTTCATTTTGATGTTTATGGTTGATCTGATGTGCTTATAGTATTGTATTTGATGAATAAAAGTACAGTATTTATAATGTCATTGTTGTTGGAGTGCTAAATTTGAAGCCAGAAAACGCTGATATACTTTAATAGGATGAACTGTAATATCTACCAATTGTTATTTGTCTGATACACTTTGATTCATCATGTTTTTCTTCTATTTTCTACCATTGAGTGATGTAAAGCTTGTTAAAATCACTTGTGCCATTCAAATTTCAGTAAAGAGATGATTAAACATGTGTGCAACCACATGAAAATACAATATGCCACTTGAAATATGCCTTGCTATACCAAAAGCATATCGCAATATTGAATATCGAAAATATCGAAATATCGAATATCGACCATTTTTCAATATCGAATATCGAATATCGATATCGAGGTTCCATATCGTATCGATATCGAATATCGAGTATCAGAAAAAAATATCGAATATCGATATCGAAAAGTCATATCGTTTGAACCCTACTTAGAGGAAATATGGATAGACCAATAAGAGCTGACTTTCCTTGTCTCCAGACTCAATACTCACGTAAACACTCAATACACCATAACTCAGTTCCCACACCCCCTCACTTCTCAAAACCCCAATCCAAGTAAACCCACAACCCCCCTCCCAACCCCCCACAAACCCCGGCCATATACTCTCCATGTCGCTCTAATCTGTAGCGTCGCTTGGCAACTTCCCTGCGAATGTACGACAGTCGATCGTTGATAACCGCGTCCCAGGCGCGCTCTTGTTGCCGCTGTTGGCTGGGTGGGGTTTGAAAGTGGGTGTGGGGTTTGAATGGGTTAAAATGCTAAATCTAAAAAATTATCAATTTTCATTTTTTTTACATCGCGTCATCGTTATCTGAACAAAATCATTATTATTGATTGATCAGTGTATTTCGAAAATTCGAGGTTTTTTAAATCAGTGAAAAATTGAAATAATTATTTCCAGAAGGTTTTGATGTCCAGATGAAATACCTATGTCCCCAACCTTGTGCGATGTGTCAACCAAAAAATATTTCACTACTGAACTTTTGACATTTTGCATTAGAAAAATTTGCAGGATCTTTGAGATTTGACTTTACACTACACCACATCATTTGACTTTACACGACATTTGCCACTTGACTTTACACTTTTCACGACATTTGTTACGACTTAACGTTGGCACGACTGCCCCACAAAACCACCCAACCCCAAACCACCCCCAAAAAACTAACGCCTTCAACTTGACAGCCAACTTCTTCCACTGGGCGTTCCTCTCAGCCTCATCCCTCCTGTGCACCTGGTCGACCGTCCTGAGGGCACTCTCAGAACCTGTAAAATGCCGTGTAAAATGTAAAATGTCATTGAAAGTGTCCAAAGTCATGTAAAATGCCCTGCAAAATGGCAAACGTACGTTCGCCATTTCACAGGGCATTTTACATGACCTTATCCACTTTACATGACATTTTACATTTTACATGGCATTTTACAGAGTCCGAGAGTGCCACCTGAGCAAGTCGTCCATGAGCTGCTCGCACTCGCGGTAGCGCTGCACGTCGCCGCCGCCCGACTGCCGCCGGTGTTCGTTTTGGGAATGGGAACCCCCGACACCGTGATGGAGGTATTGCTGCTTGTCGTTTTGGGTCTGGGGGGTTGGGGGTGGGGGGTTGGAAAATGGAGTTTTTTCAACGAGCCGGGTTTAAAAAATACGTTTGAAAAAATGTTTTAAACACATTTTTAAAACAAAGAAGGCGTTTTTTAAGTCATCGAATAAAAACTTGGGACTGGAAAATATGAATAGATTCATTGATGGAATGTATATTTTGGAAAGTATTGGGAAAAATGTGGCCCTGCTGTAGATGGTCTTTGAAGGCCCAAAATATTTCATCTCATAATTAAAACGAAATCCAAAAAATCAATATTGCACAATTTTTTTTGAACAAAAACGTGAATTTGAAAAAATTCAACAGGGCTACCCCACCTAAACCCACCCAACCCAACAAACTCCAACAACCCATTTAAAAAACCCACCCCCTACTAACCCACTGCCCCAGCACGCCGTGAGTGAGCGTCTGGGTCAAATTATATCTAGCTTGCGTAATACTCAAATCATTGTGCACATGCTGCGCCCTAGGCGCCTGATGCGTCGGGTGCATAAGGCGCCCCTGTTCGGCAACCATCATCGAGTTTTGACCTTGAGCATGCGGGTCGTAGCTTGGATTGATGTAACTGGAATTTTGGGTCGGGTGTAGTTTTTTGTGCGAAAATTTGCAAAAAAATAAAATTTTGGCACAAACTCGTAAAATTGGCTTTCGTCCGGCGCGAATTTCGGCGTGACCGGGCGATCCATTCTGACCGTCGGCGTGACCCACTCTGGGCGGATTATTTCACAAATTCAAAACTGTAAAAAATGTATCCAAACATATTTATAAAGTAATAGTGCAAAATTTGCACTGTCGCGGGCGGGAATCGAACCCGCGACTTTCGCATATCACTCGAGTGCCCAAAACACTGGACTACAGCAACAGCTGGGCTTATACGACATACGTATATGCATATACGGCGATTCCATCAAGTATAAAAATCGCAACTTCAAAGTCACAAAACCCCCCAAAAACTCACTCAATTCAGCCTGTTTACTGTGGCTCCTGGCCCAGTATGCGCACCTGGCCGCGCCACTCGGCGGCACGGTTCCATATTCGGGTTTTTGACTTTTTCGGGGGCGGGGCTGCCCGACATCGGGCCCCACATGTTGAGGGGGTACGGGCGTACTCGATTCGACTCCGCCCACGTCCAGGTTGTTGCTGTCCGTGCTGTTATTGAAGGGGGAGGGGGGTTATTGAGAGTGGGAATTATTGAAGATGGGGGTTATTGAAGGTGGGCGGTATGAAGGTGGGGGTGGGATTTTCATTATTTTTGCATTTTTAAAAGTGAATTTTTCGTCAGATTTCTTGATACTTATCATAGGGATGACCGTTTTTAAACGTTGCTTTTTTTAAAAAACGGCATGCATCCAAATCGTTGTCTAAAAAAACCGTGGCCATAATGTCAAGTACTTACGCACTAGGTATTTTGCAATTTAATGAACTAGGTATCTTGCAAACATAAGCGCGTAATTCAAGCCAAAAAACCAAAACAATTTTTTAAACAACCCCCCCCCCAACCAACCTCGCATTGCTCTCTTCATCATCATCGTGCTCAAATGGGTTAAAATCGCTGTCGCTCGTAGCGCCAGGCGACAAGTCGCCGCGGCCGAACTGCATCTGCTGCGGCGGCGGCGGGGGCGGCGGGGGTTGCGGGGGTTGTGCCGCCGGCCGCTGATCGATGTCGAAACGGAAAATCACCTGGGTGGGGTGTAACGTTGAAACGTAGATTAAACGTAAAATGTGACGTTTTCGTTTCGCATTTTGGAATCGATAACCAACGTTGAAAGTTTGAAAATAGTTCAACACGAAACATCAAAAGGCCGGCTATCGAGAACATTGATGTATATCGACCATAAAACTAGCACCATCCGGCCACTAAAACGTAAGAACCCGAAAATAAAAAGAACATTAAAAAACAATTTACGTAAGGTCTGGCCATTGCCCTGACAATCAGGGAATCCTTGGGGTTTCTTGGATCGCGCTGGCGCACTTGAACAGACACTTTCGGCGGCAGCGGCTTGCCTACGAAAAATTAGATGGTAAATTAATTACTTTTTTTTATTTTAAATTGGTGAAGAAGTGTATTTAAGTGCCTACTGATGGCGCCTGCCTTTATCGGATTTAACAAAAAATTACGTTTGATTATTTATGTTTCTTAAAAAAATCGTGATTACTATTTTGTCGGTACACCTTTTACCAGAGCTGGAATTTATAGTGCTCAGCCACTATCGCTTAGTTTTGTATGTTGCAAAATTTACTCTGCTCTCCATGTGTAATCAATTTTGAGCGATTTTCCCTAATTTTCACCCAAACTCGCTACACCATTTTGAAAAATTTCAGCTTCAAAATCGCTATTTTCAAGGTTTACACCTAAATTTAACTTTTTTTGGCTATTTTCAACATATTTTTAGCAATTTTTTCTCGCTTTCTGTTTTCTTTACCTTGAAAAAGCACATTTTGCATTTTGCAAAAACTTAACATTTTGCACCCCCCCCCCCCAAATCACCTATCCATCCTACCGGAGGAGCGATTTTCCATCCACCCAACCCACGCGGGGGTCAAAATCCTGGAGACCCCCGTCACCCCCAACCCCCCTCACCAGTCTTCTCAGTAGCAAGAATCTGCTGCGTCAACATGGGCGGCGCGGTGACGTGCTTCCCACTGGGCAGCTCCAACATGACTTGCTTGACCATCCCACCGTGGCCGGCCGCACCGCCGCCCCGCCCCCCGGCCGCGATGCTAGGTGGAAGTTTGGAAGGACCCCCTTGGGGGGTGATGCTCGCGCGGGAGCCCTGGGGGGGGGGGGGGTGGAGGAATGTTGGTATTTAAAGGACCGTTTTTTTTAAACAGACGTTTTGAAAAAATGCTTAAACCCCCCCCCCCCCGAAAAAGCCCCATCCCCTCATCCCGCCACTCAGGTCAATCAAACCCCCTCAAACCCACTCACCAAACCAGCACCCCCTCTAGCAACGGCACCCCCCTGTCTACCCCTCCCCCTGGCTCTGCCAACCCCCCTGTTAGCGCTTCCGGCCGCGGTGACCACGGGCGCGATGACCCCCCTGCCGCCGGGGGTCGCGCTCCCCCCGCTCGACTGCCTGCTGTACTGTCGGGCGTAGGGGTTGTGTAGGGCCTGTCGGGCTGCTGCGGAGGGCTGGGGGCCAGGGGTTGGGGGTGCCCCGGGGGTGGCCCCGCTAGCGCTGATGCTCACGTTGGTGCCTGTGGAGAGATTGGGGGATTGGGTTGAGTGTGGATTGGGAAGGGGGAATCTATGGCAATGATGAATTTACGCTGGAGTAGGGTAGCAGAACTTACCACGACGTTCCGTACCGCATTTTTGGGAAATTTACCGTGCCGTTTACCGCCATTTTAGAAATTTACAGCAAGTTTACCGCAAAATTCAAATTTCACCGTACCGTACTGTCTACCGCAAAGCCGTACCGTATGTAATCCTACTCTGTGTTTTTCGAACATAACATTCCTAACTTAAAGCTAGAAGTAGATCCTAGTAAAACCCCCTCAAAAACTACGTAAAATACTGTTTAAAACTTGAAAGTAAAAATCTACTGCACTCAATTTCAGATCAAACCCCAACAGCCAAAAACCCATTCCCCTCACCCACCAATATCCATCATGCCATTCTGTTTTGGTTCGGGCCTAACAGGCATGGGCAGTTGTACGGTGCGACCCACAGAAAGTTGAGGGGCGGCGGCGGGCTGGGCGCACTGCTTCTCCCAGCGCAGCCAGTACTCGTGCACTTCCCACATCTGGGTATTTGTGGGTATCGAGGGTATTGTGAGTATCGTGAGTATTAGTGAGTATCGTGTGAGTAGGTACTCGATACTAGGGATAGCCGAGTTTCTTTTCAACTTTTTTTTAAACGGTTAAAAAACCCAAGTATCGAAATCGTTTTTTTTAAACACCAGCCAAAATTTTTAGTACGGAAGCACCAGCTTCTTGCAATTGTTTATATGTTGAGTAATAAGCTGGGAGCTTTTGAAGAATAAAAAAAGCTTTTTGAAAAAAAACGTTTTTTAAACGGGTCGTTGAAAATTTATGTTTCATCCTTGCCAAATACCCAATTCAGTGTCGAAAAGAAACAAAGAAAACAAATCAAAGATGAAAACGCACGTTCAAATCCAAATCCGACGAGTAGCGGGTTAAATCCTTTGGCTTTGTGGCCGCCTTGTTAAAGGGCGAGTTTCGAGACGCTTCGTTCGCCAGTGTGCGCAGCGAGCGGCGTGCTGAAATAACGCGAAATATTTGGGCTTCAACTCTAAGCCTACATCAAGTTTTTGGTCAGGCGTCAATTCCGCAAGTGGAGAAGTAAAAACCCACCTTTACTGATTAGAACAAAAAAGTTTAACACGAAGAAAAACGAGAAGTGAAATGAGTAGTGAAAACATTTAAAATCGAGGGAAACTTCTCACTATAAATCTCACTTAACCTCTCACTCTAAATTTACTTTTTACTTCTAAAGTTTTTCACGTCTCCACTTGAAGAATTGGCACCCCGACGTGTGGACAGATTGTTAGCGATTGATATTTTCTGAACTTTTGTCAAATTGAGCCCACACGCTAGTTGGGCAAATTGCCAGTTGACATCACAAATTAGTGAAGACAAAATATTTACTAGGTAACACAATCAGGCAGCTGATAGATGAAGCCCTGAGGCGATTTTGTCACTCTCTTTTAACATTTTGCCGAATCAAGATTCATTTTTGAAGACCAATTTAAAAGTGCCCAAGCACCAAAAATATTTACATTTATGAATGAACGAGCAAAAAGTCCAGAAGTTTACAACCCTGCTACAGGGGTAGAACAGGGGGTTGGGGAACCCCCCCCCCCCCCAACCGCACAGCTATGTATTTATCCCGGAGGCAAAATTGCGTAGGCTACACCCACCCCCCCCCCCCAAATCGGCGAGCTATTTACCTATCTGGAGCGATTTTCCAGAAATTATACCCAATTTTTTGCTGAGATCGCCCACTTTCACACCTTTTCTTACATTTTCACCTCTAAAATAACTAGTTCATTTGCATATTTCAGCTATTTTTCACCTACTTTCAGCAAGTTTTCTCCCCTTTCTTCCTTCTACACCCCGTAAAAGCCTATGAATCGAATACCCGTACCCCCCCCCCCCAATTTTTCA
>OZ038456.1:20640837-20738702 GCA_964036195.1 Sphaerolaimus hirsutus
GAATTGTCTACATTTTCCATATTTTAAACCCTGCAGCCGGCGTATATAGCTAGAGTTATGATGATTTGATTGATAGCAGGTCAGCAGATTCAGTGGAGATACCCTGTTTCGAATGATTTTTTAAATGAAAAATCACTCGAAACAGGGTATCTCCACTTAGTCCATGGGATCAACAGGCCCGGTTGTGCTGCCGTTCTGCTGGCCCATGGCCCCACTTGAGAGCAAATTTCTTACCCAGAGCAGTGGAGATACCCTGTTTCGGACAAAGATTTTTTGGAGATACCCTGTTTCCGACAAAGATTTTTTTGGAGATACCCTGTTTCGGATGATTTTTTTCAAAAACTGGTTTGGAATTCTATACCGTAATGCGGATGATTTTTTCTGTTTTGTATGGGAATTCGGACTGATTGCTTCAAATCTATACCGTAATTCGGATGATTTTTATCGTTGATGGAGATACCCTGTTTCGAGTGAAATTTTTGGTGGCTCTTTTTGGAGATACCCTGTTTCGAGTGAAATTTTCCCAATTTGAGGGTGGAGATACCCTGTTTCGAATGATTTTTTTTGTTTTTTCTAAAAATCGGCATATATATATCTCGGGAACGGTATAAGATATTGAAAAAATTCTTTTGCTATCATGAAGAAATAAGTGCACTTATCACAGATCCGCACTTAACTCATTTTTTTACACTTTGGTCTTTACCGACATTCGGAACTAGATGCCTCAATTCTTAGCGATTTTGAGATTTCAATCACGCTTGTACAATACACGCTTGTGAATGTCACAATGTGACAGTGAATTTTCCGCTTGTGACACCAAAAACTCCGCTTGTGACATTCACAAGCGTACAAGCACTTACGCCGCCTATGGTTATTGCACGTTTTTGTGTGTGAGGGTTCGGGCTATTTTGTGATAGAATGAAAGCACATGGCTTGCGTCATTTGGAGGCGCCAGTTGAAAATTGTTTCACCAGTGATCAAAAACTTTTTTCCATCCCCTTGTCAACTGGTGCCAATCCCAAGCCCTGTAAAGTGTAAAGCAAAGTGTCAAATGTAAAGTCAAATGCAAAGTAAACTGTCAATGGTCATGCAACATTCAGTAATAAAATCGTTTCTTTTTTGTTTTGATTGACACTTTACTTTGCATTTGACTTTACATTTGACACTTTACTTGACACTTTACAGGGCTTGGGACTGCCCCCTGGTCTGTGTCAACACAATTTCAGTAATCTTCCAACCTACTACTTGTTGTAATATTTCATTTTCAACATTGCTTCATGTGCATTTGGTGACCGCTCTGCTGCACGGGTAGGCGAAATCTGAGTTGACACAGACCAGTTGACACGTGTCAACTGGTGTGCGAGTCGAGTCGATTGAATCGATCGATCGTTTGTTCGTCTCAACTTTCCCGAATAGAATACTTTGTAGTGATGGAATGGCGCCATGGCGCTGGCTCCCTTTAATGGCGCCTTTTCCGTGGCGCCATCTGGCGCCTGGCGCCATTATTTCGAATGGCGCCATGGCGCCCTTGGTACAGCACGTTGCTCAACTCTAAATGCTTCTGTGATGATTTACAGGCTGAAATATTGAATTTTATTGTTGGCGCCATTTTGGCTCCTGGCGCCATTGTTTCTGGCGCCCTTTGGCGCCCGGCGCCATTTTTTCAGATGGCGCCATGGCGCCATTTTCTCTGGCGCCCTTTGGCGTCCGGCGCCAATTTTTTGAATGGCGCCATGGCGCCATTGTCGCCTGGCGCCATTTTTCCTGGCGCTTTTCCATCACTAATACCTTGTGCCAATTTCAGTTGTCTGGGTAAGCTACTGCGGCCTGTGCATGCTGCTCAGTTTAAACAGGGCTGTGGAAATGCACGAATCGGCAATACTCACAAACAAACTGTTCGGCAATAATAGGATTTACATGTGGATTTGCCTGGCGCTTCTGTATGGGAGCGTTTTTGGCTGTGCTTACTTGGTGCAACTCCCAGACCCTGTAAAAAGCCCTGTAAAATGTCAAATGGCATGCAAAGTGTCAAAAGTTATGGAAAATGCCCTGCAAAACGGCAAAGGTACGTTTACAGAGCTTACAGGGCTCTTTACATAGTACGGGAGTGCCCCCTGATGAATGGTGTCGGCGTGCTGTACCACAGTGGCATCGGTGTCTGGCTATTTGACCCTAATGGTGGAGTAGGTTTTATTGAGAAAATCAGTGTTGTAATTATTGTATTCTGACTGAATTTTGAATTTTGATTTTTTTGAGGGGGCTTTTCAAGGGGGGATAAATTTTTTTTCAAAATATTACAGCATGTTTTTATCCACTCATTTCACAAGCAAAAAATTGGTGTGTGGATGCGCGGTGCAGCGTCGGGAAGTGTCTTCACGCCTACACTTCCCGAACGCTTCACCAAGCTGCCAGCGCTTCCACACACATCACGTAAATCTGCGTGAAAACATTTCACGCTTCTTTATATGGTGCTCCATATATATACCGTATTTCCTCGAAATACCCCCCGGGGGTTTATTGTTTCATAGTGAGAATTTTGAGAGAAAAACGAGAAAAATGCAACAATAACCACCATTTTTAACTTTTTACAGCCTTATATAAGGATGTAGATGGTATAAACGATGTTCTAACGTAACACAGTAAGTGTTTTGAACGTCTGTTATGCATTTCCCGGACCACAAATCCATAGTGCCCATTTTGAGGGGGGGTATTTCGAGGGGGGGGTATTTCGAGGAAATACGGTATGGTCAAATGTATACGCGGGGGAAGCGTGTGGAAGCGCCGTGAAGTGTCTTCCACATGTTTGGATGCGCGTGAAGCGCGTGGTGAAGCTAGGTGAGGCGTGTGGAAGACACTTCACCCAGAATCTCGTGATGTCGGTGGAAGCGTGTGGAAGCGTGTGGAAGCGCACCGCTTCACGCCCATCCAGCCCGCTTCCACACGCATCACGGATCCATTTTTTGCTGTGTATGCTTTATGAACGAAATAAAAGGCCAGGTTTTTTTTGGACACAACAAATTGATGATATGTCAAAATGAGGGAATTATTCAAGACGAGGAATTATTTTTTCCTCACTTTTATTTCTCTAATTGTTGGATCTTGCCCTTGAATATTTAACTGTAGATGTAGTAACATTAAAAATGAGAGCAATTGCAGACAATGGCAATTGAAATGAACACATTTAATAACTTTTCCACTATTGGAATTGTTTTGGTTCTCTACTCCTACGTCATGTTCAAACTGCGTAAAAAAGCCATGGCCGTCAGCGATCAGGCAAAACAAGGTTAGCCATTATGCTGCAATTACAGCTCGGGCGTAAAATTGACCGGGCGTAAAATTGGATTTAGATACCACATTGTTATTTCAGTCAAAGAAAGCTTAGATGCAGACGTTTCTTGTGTCCAAAGCTCATGAGTTTATTTTAATCGTACTGGGGGTTATGAGTTTTAGCACAATTTGTCTAATTTGCGCCAAAATTTCTAGTACAATTAAAATAAACTGATGGGCTTTGGACACAAGCAACATCTGCATGTGCGCTTTCTTTGACTGAAATTACAATGCCATATCTTTATCCATTCACCTGTTATTAATTTTACGCCCAAAATCAATTTTATGTCCGGTCAATTTTACGCCCGAGCTGTAATCGCAGCATTAAGGTGGATTTACAGCATCACGATCAAAAGGAGGTGATGCGACAAATAAAACATCACCGATAAATGCATTATTTTGATGTCTTAAAGTTTTTATTAAAAGGTCATGTTAAATAATCAATATTTTGCAGAAATTTATCATGTGCGACATGTGAAACTCGAATTTGAATGAAAAACGTTCGATAAAAATGGTCCGCCATCAAATCCATTTCCCGGTGAGGCCCCAAAATCAATTTTTTGTTGGTTATTGTATGCAATGACTGCCGACAAATTGATTTTAGGGTCTCACCGCAAAATTGCTTTCACAGCGGACCATTTTTCATTGAATGTTTTTCAGTCTAATTCGAGTTTCACATCTCGCACATAATAAATTTCTGTAACACGTTGATTATTAAACATGACCTTTTAATAAAAAACTTGAAAAAATGAAAATAAGTCATCTTTTGGTGACGTTGAATTTGTCGCATCACCTCCTATTGTTCGTTATGCTGTAAATCCGGCTTTAGGTATTTAACTAGGTATAACAAAGGACGGAATAGATTTTTGTGTAAAGAAAACTTCTAGTAGTTATACACAAAGAATACTTTTCCAAGAAAATGAAAATTCAGTTGAAAACGTTGAATCTGCCAAATTGTTGCAATCGCTCTATAATTTTTCCACAAACAAACGTTTTTCCGAGGCATTTTGATCAAAGATGAGCGAAAAATAAGCTTCCTCGAAAAGCACCCACCCAAAAAAGAACCCCACCCGCAGTCCCAGGCGGTGGGCACGTGTCTAGGATGGAGAAGCGCGTCACGGTACAGGCGTTTTTCTTGTGCGCCAACACGTTTTTCACCGCCGCCGGCTACGTGCTGGTGCCCAGGCTGTTCACCTCCTCCGTGCCGTTCGTGATTGCCAACGTTTTGTGGCAGACCACCCACGGCTAGTACCCTTTGTATCAACTGACTACTAGTATACTCGGCGTGCCGCAGAGTATGATGCCAAAAGTTAGGTATATACCGTATTTACTCGAAATACCCCCCGGGGGTTATTTTTTCATGGTGAGATTATTGAGGAGGGTTTAACGAAGGGGGGTATTTCGAGCTCGAGGTTAGTATTATTTCGCCAGCAATTGTTTAAAATCCCAGTACTAAATTATTGTTTGAAATGTGCGCAGACGTCGAAAAATGCAACAAACACCTAGACTCCATAGACTAAATTTTTTTTTTTTTTGGGGGGGGTATTTCGAGGGGGTTCACTTTATAAATTCATAGTGGCCATTTTAAGGGGGGTATTTCGAGGGGGGTATTTCGAGGAAATACAGTATGTGTCGGTCGATAAGTAAAACGGCAGCCTTCAATAGAGCGGCGTTATCATCCAATCGATCCAATGCTATCAAATAATCATCGCAGTTAACCAAACGCAGGCGGCAACATAATCGTGTACCTTTTGCTCAATCGAACGATTCGCAACAGGGTCTTGAAAAAGCTCAACATCAAAACCAAAAATGGCACGACTAACACGATGTTCATATCGAAAGTGAAGCCGCTTACGACAAAATATGTAACACATCCAGCAACCAACGATGGGTGAGTTCTCAAAATAAAAACACTTTCTGTATTTTGTGTTTTCAAAAATGTATATTTGGGTTTTGAGTTTTTTCACGAAAAAAACTTTAGTTTCTGTGTTTTATTTCTGTGTTTTTTGAAAAAAACTTGACTTTTTTGGTAAAAACTAAAGTTTTTTTTAGTAAAAGCTCAAGTTTTTCTGGTAAAAACTCGAGTTGTTTTACAAAAAGTTGCATTTTACAGCATTTTACTGTTGAAACAGTGGTTTTCTTATCAAATATTGGTTTTGCATATGTTTTAGGGTTGAATTTGTATCAAAATTGCTGGTGGGCGAGCTTTTATCGCCTGGCCGTTAGTTTTTTCAGTGTGTGTACTATTTTCAGAATATTCAAAGTGCGCTGTGGCCAGCACCTCGTGCTGGTTTAAGCGTTTTACCAGCTTACATCTATTTCTGATTTGATTTGATTGTGTATGCAAAGGTTGTATCCAAACTAAAAAAAAAGAATTTTTTTAGGTCACTGGGCCACCTTGTGGCGTTTTTGTCAACTAAAGTTTGCACAAATTCTCTTTTCCTAACACAGAAATCAACAAAATGTACCTCAACACCATTTGCAAAGCGCTTTGGCTTTTTGGAGGCCGGTGCGTCGGGACTATTTAGAACGCAGTTCTGTTTTTATACTTTTATTTGGAGTCCTCAACAGCTCCTGAGTGTACCCATTTCGGAGCTTACATACCATTGACAAGTTTATACTTAAAGATCTCGTTTCACGGGAAATCACTTTTACATAAAGGATTAAATCATTTATAACACATTCTACCCTTTTCTTTTTTGAAAACAACAAAATCATTTGTTTGCTCATTCCACTACGTGCTGGGGGCCTCATTATTTGACGGCCCGGGCTGGTCCATTGGGGTCGTCGTACTTGCGCTGGTGACTATCGATGTGTTCTCTAGTTCCTTGGGCAGGGGCTGGGCAGTCTGTGAGTGTTGGTGGCAAATTAATAGATTTTTGGAATAGTGTAATCATGAGGTCTGGATACTGTAACCTACTGCAAATAAGTCCAAGAGGGTATTTTCCTCTTCTAGAGAAATGTGACAACCTTCAGTTGGTTCTGTTATCTGAAGGAACATGCTTTCTTCTGATAGGCTTTCATGAGACACATAGTTGTTTGGGGCGACTTTTAATGTCTGCAGAAATGTTCACTTAATCAATTGCGAAGTCAATTAGTCATTACCTAAATCTTGTATTTATAGTTTGTTTTACAGTTTGAACTCATAAACAATAAATAGTTTACTTAAAGGACTAATTGAATGTTCAAAGTTATATTTTAACTAGTTTGACAGATGCGTGGGTTACCGTCTCAGTTGTCATGGGCTGTTCCTTAGTGAATGCTGCGTAAACAGGTGGTTGGAAAGCCAGCTGTTTGACTGCTAACTGTGCCAGTTGTTCCGCGGTTGTGGTCATTCCCGAGGCGCTGTTTTGGGTTGCTAAGAAGGCATTGGGGTTGCCCGGCGATGTGCTTGCCATGTTGGTCTGGCCTTCATTTTGGTATATCACCACGACTTTCTGCTCGGGGTACCAATCCTCCTAAAATGTTAAGATATATTCGTGTGGGTTGTGATGACATTTTCGGATAAAAACTTTGAAATTTTGAAATTTTGTCATTTTGAAATTTTGTGATTTTGTAACCATTTGTATTTGTGCACCTTTTCGGACATTGTAGTGACATCATTCAATATGAAGCGATAGTTCAATGCATTAGTAAACAATTTCGTGCATGTTTACCTGATCATCATAATCAAATGTCTGACGTTGGTACGGTTTTTGGCGCCCGAACGAATGGCGGCCTCCCCTCGGCCGTCCGCGGTAGGACCCCCTGCGGCCCCTTCCATGCGCGCCACGCGGATGACCATAGTTTGTAGGCAAAGGCCAGTAGTCTGCCGGGTTTGGAGAACCGGCCAGTGTGTTTGCCAATCTATGAGATGTAGTTTTTTTTTAAGAGTTCTCAACTTGGTAAATTCATATCCATTTCACTTTTCGTCTATTTTGTTCAATTAACCGTTCAGGGTGCTCCAGTGCATGGCTGGTTAGCAAGTTGTCAATGCCCACTGGTTTTGTCACTGTAGTTGTCATTGGTGAGCCCCCACTAGCAACCATTGCTCCCCCCAGATGTGGATACATGGATTTGAAGTGGTTCAATTCGGCTTGAGCGTTGTTATTTTTGGCAAATTCCACTTGCAGTTTGGAGAGCTCAGTTTTCGTTTGCACCAGGGCTCTAGCCAATTCGGTGTTGTTTTCCTCTCGTCCGACAATTTCACCAGCCAACATATGCATGAATGGATTGCACCTATGAGATGCAAAATGAATGTATAGATCTGGATACGCTGGAGATTTCAGTGATTTGGTTAATTAATTTTTAAATCTCAGAACAATTTCTTCAACTTTCTGTATTTTTGGAGTGTTTTCCAGTTGACATTCGATTTGACATTTGATTTATACATTTCCAAATCCCCACCCACCTCCTGCATGTCTGGATGTGTGTCTTTGTGGTGAAACAGAATCCGTCATTCAACTTTTGTTGGAGCACTCTCTGCTGACTATTGAACTTGCTCGCGTTCTGTTGAGCCATGATGGTGTTGTGTCGATTGCTTGGTTGCCCTTTTTGGCACGTGTATGCTTAAAGTGTGACTTAAATTCGATTATGTGGGAAGCTTGTTGCTACATGTTTCCATGAATCTGTCGTGTGTGTATCCAAAAATATTTTTTTCTAAAAAAGAAATTTTTCGAATTTCCGCTTTGGCACGTGTCCGTCCAAATTGAAACGCTCACCGAGTATAGAATGTCGGATTCCAGTAACACCATTGGTTTGTTTACTCAGTTACATCAGGTTTCTTTGCAAACGTATGAATGATGTGAAATTCTTCCCGCGAGTTTTTTTTTTTTTTTTTTGGGCTCATGTTTATGTCGCTTCAATGATTTTTAACATTTACCCTTAAATCATCTTTTACAGATTCGTTGGAGCACCTTGCGCGCTTGTCGGTGTGCCGCGAACCGCACCCCGGCCATGCGCAGTTTTGGTGTGATGGGCAGCGCCGCAAGGCCCCGTACCAGTGGTTAATCGAGGGCACTCGCAGTGGGGTCATGCATTTGAATAATGCCGCGAGGCTTTTATTGACTCAGCATGAAAACACGCGCATGGGTTAGTTTCGGCTGTTTTTCATGCAATTTGTAGACTATTTTCAGCTTTTATTAGGATTCAGTGCCATTTTCACACATGGTTTTGAAATAATGGTCTTTTTCCAGTGAGTTCGCGGCTCGGCGGCCAAGTTGACGCGGTCGAAATCAAATTCGTGGACTATTCGACTGAAGAACATGAGGTGCGCAAATCCAACGGCCGCAAGTATTACGCCAGCACCGACCCAGTGTATGTGGCGGGAACAAAATCGAAAGAAGTCAACACTTCTTGCAATGTGGATGTGAGTAACTAATAATTTTCTTTTTATTTTTCCTTGGACGATTTGAGAGGTTTTCTGGGTGCGATTTGCATTTGCTTCAAATAGATTTCTTTGCGCAGGTATTCTATCGTCACCACTGTACTGACGCATTGATTGAGTTGGAAGGGGGCCAATTTGTGCCGGCGCGCATTTTATTGGTCCGCATGTGCACTTTCAAGGACTGCGAAGAGCGTCACACCAAACAACTGCATGATCTGGATGTCTGTGAGATATACCCCAGTCATCAAATGGGCTTGCCGGTTAGTTTATTGCGGAACCCTTTTTTTTCTAGCTGTACGTGTGAGCTGGTTTTTTGTATTTAGTGAATATTTTGTTAGCTTAACGTTGTGCAAAATCACGGTGCTTCAATTTTCTTCTCATTTTGTCGTCATTATTGTTGAGTTTGCAATTCATGTGTTAAAAGTTGTAAATCTGGTAGAAAAGTGACAATATTCTGAGGATTTCAAGTTGTCATTTCGACTTTTTGCCAAATGCGTTTCAGGTTTGCGTGTACGCCAGCTGCAAGGGCGATTACTTGCGTGATTGCCTGGGCGCCATTCTGCGTTACATCGCGTTCCAATTTCTAATGATCCAAAGTTGCCGTTTGGTCGGCTTTGGCACTCACCAGGAAATTTTAGAAAAACTGGTAAGTTCATTCTAATGTCTTGTAACAGGCAATATTCAAATAGGACCTGTTTTTCTGTGACGTGACTGTGTCAAAATTTCAGATTTTTAGTTGAAACTAGGGGTTTTAAATGTGACCCACCCATTTTTCAGAAAGCGAGTGACCCCTTCAACTTCAACCGGTCCCAGTTTTCGCGGCTCTATGACACCGAAATTTTGAATGTTGTGCCCGAGGTAATTTTGAGAATTTTTCTGTCATAGCTGAGACATTTTTCGGATTTACTCATATAGAATTCGGAGCCGTATAAAATTCAGATTATTGAATTTTCTCCTTCAAAAGTTAAAATTGAGCTAAGTAACCATTTACTTGCCATTGTTTTCACCATTTCAGGTGCAAACCACCCTCGCCGGGCGCGCTGATCATTTGTGTTACAAATGCTTTTCTGAAAAATTTGGCAGCAATGCACACGCGCCGGGCGTGAACCATTACTTCGAAGAAACTGGAGTGCATGGCCCTGAAGAATTTGAGGGCGCATTGTACGCGGCGCCTTATTACATTTGTGATCAGGGCGTCACGATTTCCACTTCGCACCCTGTGAAACAGCCTTGGTACATGCGCCGCCAGCACTTTGACGTGCATGTGTGATTTTGTGTTTGCGGGAAAGGTAGATTTAGAGATTTTTGTTTCCTTTTTGTTTACTTTCGTTTAAAGTGCAAGCTACAAAAGAAAACTAAAATGTCCTTAGTTGCTAGTCTATTTCTAGTTTCAATGAAAGTCAGAGATTTGCGCTATTATTTAGGTGGGTTAAGTAGTTGTGAGTCTGTTTGTTTGAGCCGAGCTCATACTAGTAAAGGAAATCAGGTGAAAAACTCAATTACTTTGATAGTTCGGAATTTTATAGAGATTGTCTAAT
Source organism: Sphaerolaimus hirsutus (assembly GCA_964036195.1). NCBI lineage: Eukaryota > Metazoa > Nematoda > Chromadorea > Monhysterida > Sphaerolaimidae > Sphaerolaimus > Sphaerolaimus hirsutus. The sequence continues at coordinate 20,651,068 of OZ038456.1, forward strand.
CGTTCTGTGATATTTTCACCTGATTTAAAATCTCGTAATGAAGTCAGGTGATTCTGAATGTTAATTACTGAAAATGGTCCGAGATATTTGGAATCCAATTTTTTGTGCCCTAGGGTTGTTTGTTTTACCATTACTGTGTCTCCAATGGCAATTTTATCTGCGATTTTATATCTTCTTCTATCATTGAACCATTTTAGGTATTTCTTTTTAGCCGCTTCAGTGGCTAGCTGGGCTTTTCTCCAAGCTTTTTGAGGATTTTCTGACAAAAACACGGAAGATGTTAAATAATTAAATTTTGGCAATCGTCCAAAAAGCAACAAAAATGGTGGCAGTTTAGTAAAGGAGTTGGTTGACAAGTTACATTTGAGAATTGCCATTGGAACATTATCCACCCAATCATTTTTTTCTTGATTTAGAATTCTCAGTTGAGTGCATAATGTTTGAATTGCCCTTTCCGCAATTCCGTTTGTTTGCGGGTGGTAGGTTTGTCCAGTGACATGTCTCATGTTCCATTTGGTTGCAAATTGTTTGAATTTTGATGCCATAAATTCTGGCGCGTTATCTGTGATCAAATTAATTGGAGGCCCATGAATGGATATTAAATTCCTTTCCAATGCAGCTATAATTGTAGTTGTTTTTCGATTTCTAATTGGTGTTGCCGTCATGTATTGGGTCAGAGCACAAATAGTGACCACCAAGAATTGGTAACCTTGTTTTTTTGGTAATTCTACCAGGTCCATGTGAATGGAGTGAAACGGTTCGTTTGGGGTGGGGGTTGTCAATATTGGTACTTTTCCATGTTTATGTGTCTTACACTTGTGACATGTAGTACACATTTCACAAAATTGTAAAATGTCTTGTTTTATACTTGGCCAGCTGCCAAAAGTTGTCAGCATACTGAGTGTTTTTTCTACTCCCCCGTGCGAGCCATATAAGCCTGCATGAGCTTGTTCCAAAAATTGTAATTGCCATTGTTTTGGCACCCATTTCACAAATTCATTAGGTCTATATGGAGATCTCACATGGACAATCCCATCAATCAACAATAGATTTTCGTTGTCTATGTTATTTTTCAGGTTTTCTGCGCACTTTTGAATTTCGGGGTCTGTCATCTGGCCTGTTCCTGGACAGATTTTTCCATTTTATCTGAGGTCAGTTTTGGTAGGTTGTCTAGTGTTGTAATTGGATTTGTGTTTCCGTTCGTTGGCGCCAAAAAATTGACGTCATTTTCTTGGGGGTCTGGTGGCATAAGTGTTGGGATAACATCAATGAGTTTTGCAGCACTGTGATGTGAAGTAACTTATTGTCCCATGGGTCTGTGACGTCAACTGGATTTCAGCTTAACTGATCTGCAAGTTTATTCATATTGGCTGGTCTATGTTCAATCCTTGTTATAGTCGATTGAAGGTACATAGACCATCTTTCTAAAACAGATGGATTTGGGGTTTTGTAAGCTTGTACGATTCCGGAATTGTCTGTTTGAACTACAACTTTTTGTCCATCGATTATTGGGGATAAGCGTCGACATGCATAGGCAACTGCTAAGGCCTCTAGCATGGCAGCACTCCAATTTCTATATTCTGCATGCACACGCTTGCTGATGTATGCAATGGGGTGAAAATGACCATCTAAATGTTTTTGCAATAATACAGCAGCAAGGCCATATTTGCATGCATCCGTTTGAATGTAGAACTCCCTTCCATCATATATTGGGTGTGCTAAACATGGTTCACTTGTTAGTACTTTAATTAGTTGTTTCCATGCATTGAGCATTTCTGTAGTCCAATGTACTGTTGTTGTTCCTTTTTTAGGGAATTTGCACGAAATGGCATGGTACAATGGAGCCGCCACGTTGGCGTATTGCGGGATGAAATGGCTAAGGTATGTTGTTTTTCCAAGAAATCTTTGTAAATCTTGCATAGACTCGGGTTTTGGCTGTTTTAACACAGCTGCAATGCGATCCAAAGCTGGTCGGATTCCATCTGAACTGATGTCATGTCCCAAATACCGTAGCTGATTTACTAAAAAGAGACACTTTTTTGGTCCCAGTTTGAGTTTTGCCCATCTTAGTCTTTCGAAGATCAATTTTAAACAATTTAAGTGTTCATTGACTGTATCTGTGGTGACCAGTAAGTCATCTAGGTAGCTACGTACCCATGGTCTATTGGCATCTTTGGGTACAACTAGGCCTCTAAGCATTGTGTTCATTAGGCGCTGAAAGGAGGCGGGGCTTCCGGAAGCGCCCATTGGGCACCGTTTGAACCGAAATTGGCCCATGGAACAGACAAATGCTGTTGCATCTTTTGTTGATTCGTCTGCCAGTGGCAGGTTGTAGAACCCGTGTTTCAGATCTAATGATGAAAAAACTTGTCTTCCTGCCAATTCAGTCAAAATGTGACCAATTTGTGGTAAGGGATATGATTGCACTTGTGTCACTTGGTTCAATAGTCTGTAATCCACAGTAAGTCTCCAATCATCTGCTCCCTTTTTGACAACATTGATGGGGCTAGCCCATGGTGAATCGCATGGTTCAATTATGCCTCGTGCGAGCATCTGTTCAATAGTTGAATGGATGTATGGTCGTTTTTGTGGTGATTCATATCTAACAGCTTGTTTTATGGGTTTTTGAGACGGGTCAAGTCGAATGGTGTGAGCAATCAATGTGGTGCATCCCACATCAAATTCACCACAGCTGAATACATCGTGAAAATTGTGTATTAATGACTCAAATTGGTTCCGTTGAGCATTTGTTAGAGTGGCCATATTGTTCTGAGGTAGTGTGTTGAGTATGTGTTTTATCCTGTCTACTTTTTTCGTTGGAAAGTCGGGATCAGGAGCCACAAAATTTGGTGGCAATGGTTCATGTATAGCAATATTGAATTCCGATACTTTTTCTGGTGTTACCATAAATGAAGTGACCAAATTTTTTGGATACCATTCACCAATGGTCATAGATTTTTTCAAAGTGATATCGTGATTTGATGTGTTGCAAATCAGTGCCATGATAGATTCATTTGCCATGTTTTGTGTGTGTTGTAGCTGCAAATCTGGACATTCCAACCAAGGGTTCTGATGGCACAATTTTTGAAGGGAAACGATGCCATCTGCAGAGAGTGTTTTATCCACACCGAAAATTGTAATTGCCACTGGCATTGAAGAATGTGCTGGTATTACTGTTTTGTTGGAAGGATAGACTTTACATTTTTTGGTATTTCGTTCAACTGTGTTGTGTTTTGTTAGATAATGTTTAATGACCTCAAAAATATCGAGTTTTTTCATCAAGTCCAAACCGATTAGTAGGCAAGAGTTTGCTGTAGAGCAGCAGTTTACCAGAAATTGCCAATTCAGCTTTTGTATGTCGTTTGGTGAATTGTATTGTAGAGGAAGCCATGTTTTCTTAATTTGGTGTTGTGGAAAAGGTCCGTTTGCATGGTTGACTCGCATGTTTACTGCTGTTAGCTGTCCTAAATTTTTGGGTGGATTTTTTGGTGTGATTTGATCCAAAATGGTTTTTGGGATCAAGGATTTTGTTGCACCAGTATCTAGAACAGCTTCTAAGGTGTGATTAAAGATCCGAACTGGTATTTTGATTAGTGATGGTATCATTTCTGAGAGGTATGACTGATTGGTGTGTTGTGTTTGTGTTTTCTTTTTATTTTTCTTAGTTACTTGGTTCGTAACTTTTTTTGTTTGACTAGTATTTATTGATTTGTCCAAACACTTTGAGACATCACTGGGCCTATTTTTGGCCGTTCCTATTTGGTCATTTGTTGTCACATTCAAAATATCACTCTTTTCTGAAATACCCTGCAAAGTTGCTAAAATCACCAGAGCCAACATTGTCATTTGTTGTTTCATCTTCATCCAAAAATTGGAGCAGGTTGATTTCATCTGAGTTGGAAAATTCTCAGTTGATTTTGGAAGATCAATTTGATTATAATGATGCAACTCACCCTCATTGGTGTCAGTGGAGTCTATGTTTTGTTGCTCTGCTGATCCCTGGTGTGGTACCTCCTCACTCCCTGCCGGGTCGTTTTCGCCATTTTCTTTGGTGTCCTCTAACTCTGTTTCATTTAATTCCCCATTTTCAGAATTGTCGCTCGATGGGTGTGCATTGGCGAGTAGAAGTTGGTGCATCGTGTCAACAAGTTCGGCCACGTTGACTTTGACCTTTCTGGGTGCCAATGGGCCGGTCATGTGTTTCCTGATGCCTCCCTGTGGCTGCCCACTTTTGAAAAATGGTGAGTTAATGGGTTTTATGACAGGGTTGTTGTGAGTTGCGGTTGGTCCGACCGTCTTTACACCGCTATAGCCAGCGGCCGGGGGCAGGCGTGATTCTCTATTGTCCATTCGTTTATTTGGGCAATTGGCTGCTCTATGTCCCAGTTTAGCGCAAACCAAACATTTGATGAATTTGTCGCGTCCAAAGTTGTTGTACTGTGCGTTTTGGTTCTGTTTTGGCCCAAATTTCTGGGTGGTTGCTTGTTCTACTTGTTTTATGCCCTTGTTGCCTCGCATGCCAAGGCGTTTCAAATTGAACAAGTAGTTGTCCAGGCGCAACGCTGCATCGCGAGGCTGTGTTACTTCGCCGGTTTCAATGTTGTTTTGTAGCAATAAAACTACATTTTCATCAAACCATGCCGTTCTAATGCCATTCATAAATTGCGTGAGAATTAAAAAATTCTAAACTTCCTGTGGCATGCGTTTGTGGTATTCTATTGGCAATTTGGCCATGAGTCGCGCACAGAACATGATACAGGTGTCATTTTCTTGTTGCACCAATCTCCACCATTGGTGTACGGTCAACCGTTGTGTGTGCGTTTTGAACATTGCATTGAATTGCTCAATGATGAATTTGTGATTATTTTTCTGTTCAGTCGTGTAGGATTTGTACACGTCTTTTGCACACGTTTTGAACTTTGCGACAAAAACCATTCTCCAGAAGCGATCCATCAAAGAGTCTGGCACCATGAACAAGTGCCGCTCAACTGTCTCCACCCAATCCTTAAAATCATCGCCATTTCCATTGAAATCTGGGATGGATGTGATTATCACTTGAAGTGGCATCACGCCACATGTGGATGTTTGTGTTTCGGTGTTTGTGTCTACAGGTTGCAGGGAGCCAGAGTCGCCGCATTCTGTGGCGCATTCTCGGCATGCTCTTGGTAATTTGTAGGTCAAGTTGTGACTGTCTGTGATATGACAGTCCTTTAGGCCGAGTTCTTTAGCAATGATTTGTAGGTAGTATTTCTTGCAAATGAAAGTGTAAGTGGATGTTGCTTTGTCGATGGGTGTGATGGCGTATGTTTTTTGGAGGTTTTTTAGGGAGTTTGAGATGCGTGCTGTGTCAAAATGCTTTTGTGTTTGTGGTTTTGCATATTTGATTCTTTTTTCGATTAGTTTTATTGCCAATTCATACCATGAGTTGATTTTGTCTATGTGACCACTGTGTTTTTTCTCGAGATGATTCCTGATTTTTTGTAGTAATACCGTTGTTTTTTTGAGTGTGTCTTTTTTGTCAGGTTTGTTTGGTAGTCGGTAGTTGGCCCCGTAGCTAAGAACCTCAGCTAGTTGTTTGTCGTCACACACGGCTAGATTGCCTGTGATAACATGCCCATGATGTTTATCCTTGAGTGCACTACTTGAGCAAGTACAGTACTTGAGCAAGTTTGTTGTGTATTGGAAAATTTTCATTAGTTCACTGGAGGTAGTTCCAAATGGGTGACCAATAGGGTGTCAAATAAATTTTTTTAATGAAAACGGAAACGGAAACGGAAAAAAATTTTCAGCGGCCGGAAAACGGAACGGAAAACGGAAAAAAATTTGCACTTGGCGGAAAACGGAAACGGAAACGGAAAAAAAATTCCAGCGGCCGGAAAACTGAAAAAGGGGCCGGAAAAACGGAAACGGAAAAATGAGATTTGCGCGGAAATGGAAAAAATGTGCTGAAATTTTGCCGAAAAATGGATAAAATTTGCGGAAATTTTGCTGGAAGTGGAAAAAATTAGCAGAAATTTGCTGGAAACAGAATTTTTTTACATGATTGACATGATCTGCATGAATGTTTACCAGTTTGGCTAATACAGAAAACAGAAAGTTGAGCCAGAAAAAGATAAAATGAGGCGGAAACATGGAAAATTGAGGCGGAAAATGAAAAAAAGCGGAAAAACTGGAAATTGAGGTAGAAAACGGAAAAAAGGCGGAAAAACTGAAAATTTTGCCGGAAAACGGAAAATGAGCCGGAAAAGCGGAATCGGAAAAAAAATTGGCCGGAAAACGGAACGGAAAACGGAAAAAAAATTTCAGCAGCCGGAAAACGGAACGGAAAACGGAAAAAATTTGCCTGCGGAAAACGGAAACGGAAAACGGAAAACGGAAATTTGACACCCTAGTGACCAATACCTTTGACAGCTTGGGAGGTGAGGAGCCCTCAGCTCAATTGTGTGAGCTAGCAGACCCTGGTGGACACTCCTCAACACTTTGATCACAGTCCCTAATATTGTCAAACCACCAGGAGATGCGGACACCATTATTTTTTGGATACTTATTTCATTGATAAACTTGGATACTACCTGTGTACATATTTACACACTATACATACATGCATACCTTATGTATGCACATACACACATTGTTCAGGTCAAATCTTGTGCCTTCAATTGCTTGGATAACAAAAACTCAAAAAACATTTCCATATTTTCTGTGTTTCCGTGTTTCCGTGTTCTCCAAAAAAGTACTCATTTGAGTTTCCGTGTTTTTCAAAATTGTTGAGTTTCCATGTTTCTGTGTTAAACAAAAACACGGAAACTCAATGAGTTTCCGTATTGAAAATGTGTGTTTTTGCCATCGTTGCCAGCAACTAAGTGATTGGTCCGTAACAAACAGTTGACGACGACTTTCAAGAAAAAAGTATGAAATGTTTCTCGTTTTCTACAATGAGCTTTTGAATTTTCAACTTTTTTGCAACTGTTCTTTTTTTTATAGTTTTCTTTTTGAATGCACAAATTTCTGTACAAAAATAGTCATCAAAATTCGAAAATAGAAATCTTTACTCATCACTCAATAGAAATCTTTCACTTAATTCAAGGATAACTTCACCCTATAATATGAAAAGTGACAAAAAAACGTCAAAAATAGGCATTTTACGACGTCTATTGTCACTTTTCACATTATAAAGGGCTGAACACATTTGAATAGTGTTAAATATGACAAGTACCTAATGTCATTTCTTATCATATTTGCCTTTACTCAAATGTGTTCAGCACTTTATCATGTGAAAAGTTACAAAAAACGTCCAAACTAGGCATTTTTGATGCTACATGGCCAGCGGGTTTACATGGCCGCCGGCCATAGGGGATTTTGGGGTTAGCATTTTGGGGGGGGGGGGGGGTTCACCTGCCGGCGCGTGCTAATAACTCGTGAACCGCTTGGCGAAAAATGTTGAAATTTGGATATGATATAGTTCTAGGTTGGGGCTACGCACAATTTTGACGATTTTTTTCTACGACCCCCCAGACCGGAGATAGGGGGGGTCTATAAAAACACTGTCATTTGCGTTTTTTTCGGTGTCGCCGAGAAGATGCAAACTTTGAACATCAATATCTCGGTCATTTGTGAACCGATTTTAGTCATTAAAATGTTAAAATGATCACAAATGTTCGGAGAGTTCATTTCTGAGGTCAAATCGGAGATACACATCTGTTTATATATCGATTTAGCCCGATTTCGTACAGCAAAATTTCCGCAAAAGTTTGCTTTTTGAACATGCTATCCTATTCTCCTGATCGAGAGAAACTCAATGAAACAAAAATGAGATCGATATCTCTTTCCGATCAAAAGTTATGGCGCTTCAAACTTTTCCCTCCCATCCACATAAATAAGCACATGCATGCAACTTCAAAACTCCATATCTCGGCCATTTCTCAGCCGATTTTCACTGATGAACACTTAAAATGATCAGAACAACATGTAGATATCATTTTTATCCACAGTTTATTTGTATGCATTTTCATTATGACAATTTACTTCAAGAGTTCGCATTATTTGCTTGTCTGGGAAATCTGCTGCAAAATACGGATAATCTGGTCCTAAAAATGAAATCTCCATGTTATTCTGATCATTTTAAGGGTTCATCAGTGAAAATCGGCTGAGAAATGGCCGAGATATGGAGTTTTGAAGTTGCATGCATGTGCTTATTTATGTGGATGGGAGGGAAAAGTTTGAAGCGCCATAACTTTTGATCGGAAAGAGATATCGATCTCATTTTTGTTTCATTGAGTTTCTCTCGATCAGGAGAATAGGATAGCATGTTCAAAAAGCAAACTTTTGCGGAAATTTTGCATTTCGAAATCGGGCTAAATCGATATATAAACAAATGTATATCTCCGATTTGACCTCAGAAATGAACTCTCCGAACATTTGTGATCATTTTAACATTTTAATGACTAAAATCGGTTCACAAATGACCGAGATATTGATGTTTAAAGTTTGCGTCTTCTCGGCGACACCCAAAAAAACGCAAATGACAGTGTTTTTATAGACCCCCCCTATCTCCGGTCTGGGGGGTCGTAGAAAAAAATCGTCAAAATTGTGCGTAGCCCCAACCTAGAACTATATCATATCCAAATTTCAACATTTTTCGCCAAGCGGTTCCCGAGTTATTAGCACGCGCCGGCAGGTGAACCCCCCCCCAAAAAAAAATGCTAACCCCAAAATCCCCTATGAACCCCCCCCCATTTTTTCAGTTATCTTCCCTTTGGACGAGCGATTTTCTATCCATCCAACCACCCGGAGGGTCTAGCCAACCCCTGTTTAAACCCCTGCTGAAACCAACACGATCTAGTCATGGTCACACTTTTTGGCTGTTCGTCATACTGCGGCCCGTCCGACCCATACGACAACATTATTCTCTCATATTTGTCAATTCTCGTTTGGTCATTTCCCGCAGCGGCCTGATTCTGTTGGTCTTCTTGCACATCGTGATCTTGGATTCGGGCGCGGATTTCAAAATCAGTTTCCAACCCCCAGGGGGGTCGCTCTCGGTGCGATACGACCTGGGGTGGTTGTATTTACAGTTATTTGGTTTATTGACTATTGACAAGAGTTTATTTGTGCAGGTTGGATTTAAGGGATTTTTGAGCCCACGCACCATTTATTTGACATCAAAATTAATGACAACTAAATTTTGGTTATGTGATTAAAACTTTCCAATGTGATAGGGCATAGTTAACTTTATAAGACGATACTTAATTTTCATTGTTTCTCTTAACAGTGATGCTTAAAAAAATTTGTTGTGTTATTTAATTGGCATTCAGTTGACACAAATTTGCGATGTCAACTAGTGTGTGTGGGCCCTTCGTAGACATAAATACTGACCGGATCGAAGGCTTTTTGGCCTTTCACACAAGTGACAACTGAATTTTCCAAAACTGACACTGTTTAAAATGCATTTGAGTTCACCGGAATTAGTTGTCCGTCAACCACTGTTGATGGACTTTAAAAATTATTCACGCTGTTAAACTCAAATGCGTTCAAAACGATGCGATAACGGTTTTAGAAATTTCAGTTGTGAATAGGGTTCAAACGGGATCCCGATCCCGATCCCGGATCCCGTGAAATTCCGGGATTTAGCAGTCCCGATCCCGATCCCGAACATTTTCAAATCCCGATCCCGATCCCGAGAAACTCCAAAGTCCGGGATCCCGATCCCGGAAAAATTACTGGAAATTATCAACAGTGAAAAAACGACGTTTTTGCATGCAAAAATGTGAACGCAAACCCCAGCGTTCATTTTATGCCACGTTTCTGGCATCCAACAGTGTTTTTAGACCTTTATGAACAACTGTGGATGCCAAAACATTGGCCAAAGTCTCTATCCCACGACCCCAATCCCGATCCCGAAAAAATGCCGATCCCGATCCCGATCCCGTGACCCCAATCCCGGCCAATCCCGATCCCGATCCCGAAATCTCAAAAAACCAATCCCGATCCCGATCCCGAAAAGTCAATCCCGTTTGAACCCTAGTTGTGAACTATGTAAATATGCGCGCCAAAAATTTACCAAGAAAGTTATCCCAAATGAGTCACACAATCTCAAAGGGTGCTACATTAACCCTCCCTAAACCAATAACCCAACCCCCCCAACCTGTCTATACTCGATCAATCCATCCTCCATGATAGTCTTGCACACGTGTATGCCGTTGACGTCGAGCAGCATGTTGTCGATGCGGTTGTTGAGCAGGGAGCGCAGTTCGGCCCAGCGGACGCACGCGTGCAACATGCGCAGTTGCAGGGCTACGCTGTGGAGACGGCCTGGGGGGGGGGTAAATGTGATGCAGGGGTCTCGAATGGGGGGGGGGGTTAACCCCCAGCTATCTATCTATCCCGAAGGCCGCTCAGCTATCTATCCAACCACTCGGAGGGTCAAAATTCACCTGATGATTCACCTCATAAAATAAAGTAAAGGAAAGTATTCACTTTTCTAACACCAAGCGAATATTTGAACAAAAAAAAAGAATTTCAAATTCAATCGCCCTACACTCACAAGTTGACAACGACACCAAACGTCAACTGGTTCTGATCCCAATTCAAATATTGCGGTATTTACAACGTAATACAAGGCCGGCATGAAGTATGCGTAGTGTTACTTACGAAGTATCCAGCAAGCTTTGGATTGGGATCGGAACCAGTTGACAATTTGTACCGTTGTCAACTAGGGTGTGTACAGTCAATAAAACTAAAATTTGCGTGATAATTATATTTACCGTTGGAAGACTGCAAATGGTAGCGCCAAGCGGTTTCAAACAGCGGTCGCGACGAGGGGTAAGGCCACACTTGCGCGTTGGCTGCGATGAACAACTTTTGTAAAATTTCGAGTGTGTTCTGAAGAGCTAATGACCCGGCGCTTCAGACTGGGGTTGACAAGAGATTGTTCCAAGCGATTATCAAAATCCGATTTTTTTGTTAAAAATCACAGCACCCATCCCGATTAAAAAACCCCTGGCAGCTTGAAAAAATAGATTTTTTCCAACCCTACTTCAGAGTTCAGACTATTCAGATGGTTATTAAAATACTTGCGTGCCATAGTTATCTGCACACGGACATTTATAACTCCCGAGAACCACGCACAAATCCCACCAAACATGCAAAAAGGCACCTTTGGACGAATGCATGAATCCAGGGGCGAGCACATTCTCGCTGCAGCCGCCCGTACGCGCCATGCGCCTCAAATTGGCCCTCGGCAGCACCAGAATACTGTGGCCGCCCACTCGTGACCGCCTGGAAGGGAGCGACGTCATTTTTGGGTTGAAATGGCATCCTGGTGCCACTCCCAGACCCTGTAAAATGTCAAATGTCATGCAAAGTGGCAAGTCATGTAAAATGCCCTGCAAAATGGCAAACAACGTTTGCCATTTTACAGGGCATTTTCCCTGACTTTTGACACTTTGCATGACATTTGACATTTTACAGAGCTTTTTACAGGATCTGGGAGTGTCCCCTGGTAGCGGGATCGGACAATGTCGGGATGCGATAAATAAAAATCCGGAGCCGAACCAATGGCAATTGAAATTTCATGGCATCATATTTTTTGGCAAACGGTTCAAAGTGGGATCCACAAATGAGATTTGGGAGCTTCCCCATCGCTCCTGTCTAGGCTGCCAGAATTTACCGAACAGTGTTCCGAATTTTTCAGATTTACCGTGCCATATACCGTTTACAGATAAATTTTTATCGACCGCTATCGCTACCCTACCAGCGCACACCAAACTGCAGAACGTCACCAATACCAACCTAAATCCATGAACTTTGGGCACCGGAAAAGGCACCGTTCTACCGTAATTCCGAACCGGACCGGAAACTTTTTTGTCCAGCGCATCGGGCGCGGCGCACGCTTTTCCCGGCGTATCATACGCCAGTTCCATTGCTAAGCGCAATTCTTCGCGACAAGTAGAGCTGGAAAATAATGGTGGAACGTTTCACATAAAATATTGCGTAAAACATGTCTTGAAAAGGGTTCAAACGGGACCATGTTTTCGGACCGGGACCAAAAATTTCCGAATGTCGGGACCGGGGCCCGGCTTTTTTCAAATATCGGGACCGGGACCGGCTTTTTTCAAATGTGACCGGGACCGGGACCGGGAAGTCGGGACCGGGACCGCCCCAGTCCCGACTTTTCGCCGAACCATGATGTACCGAGACCGCGGTCCCGCTTGAAAACCAGTCTTAAATTAAAATAATTGCAATTTAGAAACCTGTAGCATTGCTGTTCGATGTTTTGAGAGCCTGAAATCGGCAGAAAAGCGTGACGCTGCCTGCAGATCGGACTGTAGCACTCGGCCTGTGGCGATTAAATTTAAACCAATGAAGATTTTATTGTCGCGTGTACCTAATTTCGCAATATCAGGAAAAATTAAATGTCAAATGTCGAACCAGTATGAGCCAAGACATACTAGTTGACATCAAAATTCGTGTCAACCAAATTCAACTAAATTTAAATCTATAAACAATAAGTTAATAAATTTAAGTTAAGCATAATACATTTTATATAGTAACAACTTAATTTTCATCGTTTCTGTTAAGTATGATGCCCTAAATTTTTGTTTTGTTATTTAGTTGACATTTATTTGCCATGCAAACTGGTGTGTAGGCTCAATGGGCCCGACTAAAGTTTCCTACAACCATCTAACTGCTGTGACAAAAATACGTGTAAAAACAAAGCGTAAAAACCAGAAAACCCACCCGCACAGCCCTCACTCTCACTTTCACCTCAACCTGATACTGTCGTTCGCGAACTGCGCTCAACTGATCGACCAGGGATTGCAAATTGATCATTCTGTCGCTGCGCTGATTGGCTGCGTCGGGGCCCGCGAGCGATAGCTTGCGGAATTTTGACACCCACAACCAGCCGCCTAAAGCTCCGAAGCCGTTCACTCTGGATTAAATAAATGTGATATTTGAGAATGTGAAGTTGTAGTGTAATGTGTAACATCGGGTATTTTTGCAATTGGTATTTTACTTCAACCTGCTAGGACCTGGGAACGTTTTCCTGGGAGCGTGGTGGCGAAAGATTTCAGGCGTCAAACGAATTTTTTTTTACTAAAGTGTGTCAAAATCTGAATTGTATGTGTACTGATTCAAATGGCATATAAAATTTGAGTAAAATATTCGTGGATTAGAATTCAATTGACAAAACAAATCTACTGACACCTGGCAATATGTGGGCAAAATAAACAAAGAAAATATCGACAAAAATTATTTTAACCTTTTCTTTTCTAGGTCCAAAACCGACATACGGCGGAGAATCTCGGAAAAAAGCCATATATCGGCCTAGTAGTCATCTACACAACCCAACCCAATCCCCACACCTAGGATGGCAGAATTTTTATTTACAGCACCTACCGTACCGAATTTTTGATAATTTACCGTACCGTGCCGTTTACCGAATTTTCTTTTTACCGTACCGTACTGTTTACCGCAAATGCATGCCGTTCGCCACCCCTCACCAACCTATACTGTTCATCCTTCAATTTACACAGCAACTGGGGAGGCTGCTTCAACTTAGTATACTTCACCCAAACCACATTGTTCCCCTCGTCCATCGGATCGGCCAGGGGGCAATCCCAGAACCTGCAAAAAGCCCTGTAAAATGTAAAATGTCATGCAAAGTGTCAAAAGTCGTGGAAAATGCCCCGAAAAATAGCAAACGTTCGTTTGCCAATTTGCAGGACATTTAAAATGACTTTTGACTAGGGTTGGAAAAAAAACGTTTTTTTTAACTCGATGTTTTTTTAAAAAAAACAACGTTTTTTTTAAAAGCTCCCAGATATGACCTAGTGTCAACATATATAGGTATATCAGACACTGGCAATACTCTGTGATGTTAAATATGACCATATAATGGCTGTGGAGCCATGGGATAGCATTATAAGCAGGGGTCTCCAGGATTTTGGCCCTCGCGGGGGCTGGATAGATAGCAAATTGCTCCTCCGGAGGGATAGATAGCTGGAAAATTTTTCTGGGGGGGGGCTGGGGGGGGGCTGGCGGGGGCACAATATATAGGCTTTTTCAAGGTTAAGAAGGCAGAAAGGGGAAAAAATCGCTAATAATCAGTTAAAAGTAGCCAAAAGTAGGTATAAAATGGCTAAAAATAGGTATATAACCATGTATCTAACCGGAAAGCACGATTTTGAAGGTGAAAAACTATAAAAAGGTGCGAAAATTGGTGATTTTGAGCAAAAATTGGGGCAAAATTTCTCAAAAACCACTCCAGATAGATAGATAGCTGAGCGATTTGGGGGGGGGGGTCTTTGGGGGTAGTAGCCAAAAATTTTGCCTCGGGATAGATAGATAGCTGAGCGGCCTCCGGGATAGATAGATAGCTGGCCGATTTGGGGGGGGGCAGCCCCCCCCCAGCCCCCCCCCTAGGAGACCCCTGATTATAAGTGGTGATTTGTGTCAAAAATATCCATTTTTCGTCGACATATCGTTCGTATATCGCCTTATAGTCGAATGTTCGTGACTTCAGGTAAAGTTTGGCACGGAATGGTGATCAAACAAGGTTATAAAAGGAGGTTGTTACTTTGGGAGTGAAGTTACACACTGTGGAGGTACATGGAAGCACATTACCTCAATATTATATATTACAGCAACATATGTCGGCTTATTCACCCATGGTAGCACATAGAAATGGATGTTTTGATACTAAAAATGCAACAAAACCAATGAAAACAACCACCAATGTCAATTTGTGTGTGAAATTGCGCGCTTGCGCGCAAAAATTTTGCAAAATACCTAGTGCTTAGTACTAAAAATTTCGGCCGATGTTTTTTTTTAAAAAAAAACATTTCGGACGTCATGTTTAAAAAAAAAAAAAACGTTTAAAAAAAAAAAAAAACGTTTAAAAAAAAACATCGGCCAACCCTACTTTTGACACTTTCCATGACATTTGACATTTTACAGAGCCTTTTTACAGGGTCCGGGACTGGCACCTGGGCCAACTCCCTTTGTCGTTTGTGCTGCGTTTGTTCGAGGCGCTTCGTCCTGTCCCGGTCGTCGGACGATATGCGGCACACCCGCGTGTGGCCCAGACCGCAGTGAAACGCGCTGGGGGAGTTATTTGAGGGAGGGGGGTTAGATGTATTTCATGAACTTTTTTGTAAGTAAACGTGTATGGTAAATGTATTTATTTTCCACTCGAGTACGGAAATCGTTAAGTAAATTTTCTTCACCTTTACTCGTGGCCGTGAGTAAATTACTTAGCAGCAAAACGTCGCAAAACAAAGAAAAAGGAAGAAAATCAAGATCGCCTATGTTCATACCATTTTATACTTTTTCAACTTCAAAATCGCTGTCGTGATTTTTCGACTAAAATCAGTAACGATTGGTTAATTGTTGCCTATTGTCAACTATTTTTGGCGATATTTATGTGCTTATTTGCCTGTCTTAAGGTACATATACATATAACCAACTATAAAAATAGGTACACACTACACTAATTTATTTAATAAAACCACACTATATTTATACAGCCGAAAATAGTGAAAATAGAAAAATCACGGTAGGGATTTTGAACGAAAAGTACCCTGAAAAAACCCTCGTTTCGACAGACCCACACATTCCAACATCAGTATAGATCAACAGTCACACAAAAAAACAGGTCCAAGTAATCCAATCACCAAAAAACAAAAACCGCACACAAACCGTATAAAAACCAGACGCCTGGCGCACAGCTCGTACAAGGCGAGCAGCCTGGCGGCGCTGGCGCCAGTCGCGCACCGCCGCACCTCGGACAGCCATTGGTTTTGCACTGGGCGGGGGAACTGAGTTGACAGAGTGCAGGGACGTATCCAGGATTTTTGAGCGGGGGGGCTGCTTGTTTACGGAAGCCGGCGAGCGGGGGGGGGGGGCTCAGCCCCCCCCCCTAAAATTTTACGTAGAGTGGCGGAATGGCGCCATGGCGCTGGCGCCACTAGTAGGCGCAACGCCATGGCGCCATTGGCGTTGGCGGCAGCGCCTTGGAACGCTGTATATGTATGTAAATATACATACAAATACAGCAAACAGCACATATTTGCGTATTTTTTTAAAGATTTCGGCCACAGGGAGCAAATCTGCTACTAATACATTACGTCTGATGAAAAATGCGCGCTTGTGCGCAAAATTTTTTTACGCTGACATTGAAAAAGTTGCATTTTTCGGCCACTTTCTGGTCCCACCCCGGGAAGGGGGGGGGGGCTGCAGCCCCCCCCCCCGCCCCCTGGATATGGCCCTGACAGAGTGAGTTGACACCAAAACCTGTACCGGCCACGATTTTCATCCCAACTTTGAGCATACCTTTACAGCTCAAATGCTCAAGTCTTTTTCAGTTTACAAACTTTTAATTTCGCGGCACATGGAAACTGAGATTCAATTCGGACTAGGTTCAGGGAAGGACCGCTGATTACGTTTATGGCCCGAAATTGACTTTGGTCGGTGAGTTGCCCCGGATAGGGTTGGAAAAAAAACGTTTTTTTTAACTCGATGTTTAAAAAACAACAACGTTTTTTTAAAAAAAACAAACGTTTTTTTTAAAAAGCTCCCAGATATGACCTAGTGTCAACATATATAGGTATATCAGACACTGGCAATACTCTGTGATGTTAAATATGACCATATAATGGCTGTGGAGCCATGGGATAGCATTATAAGTGGTGATTTGTGTCAAAAATATCCATTTTTCGTCGACATATCGTTCGTATATCGCCTTATAGTTGAATGTTCGTGACTTCAGGTAAAGTTTGGCACGGAATGGTGATCAAACAAGGTTATAAAAGGAGGTTGTTACTTTGGGAGTGAAGTTACACACTGTGGAGGTACATGGAAGCACATTACCTCAATATTATATATTACAGCAACATATGTCGGCTTATTCACCCATGGTAGCACATAGATATGAATGTTTTGATACTAAAAATGCAACAAAACCAATGAAAACAACCACCAATGTCAATTTGTGTGTGAAATTGCGCGCTTGCGCGCAAAAATTTTGCAAAATACCTAGTGCTTAGTACTAAAAATTTCAGCCGATGTTTTTAAAAAAAAAAAACATTTCGGACGTCATGTTTTTTTTAAAAAAAAACGTTTTTTTTATTAAAAAAAACGTTTAAAAAAAACATCGGCCAACCCTAGCCCCGGAATATTATTTGCATAAGCCCCGCCTTTATAACGTAGATACAGTGACAAGTTTGGCGGACATGTGCACTTTGGCGGACATCTTGCAATTTACATGTGACAGATTTCTGGGCATTCAGATAGAAATCAAGATAATTCAGATTTTGTTCACAATTGCGGTGATCGTATCCTAAATACCTAACAATTTTTATCTGTATCGGTGTGCCATTTCGCATCTATCGGAAGCAAAAATCAATTAACCTCAAACAAGACAGATCAAAACAAACCATCGGGTTTCCATTTCCTGTGCATCAAGGTAAATGGCACATTTTTAGCCATATTTGCCAGAGCGCCGGTAATGGCCACCAGGGCTTCTTTTTGTCCCGCGACTATGGATCCGTCGGGTGAGAGGGGCCACTGAGTTTTCATTTTTGGATTAAGATTTCAGATTAGATAAGTAAGAGATAAGTAAAGTGAAGTTGACAGTTTGGGCGCACACAGACCAGTTGACATCAAAATTTGTGTCAACTAAATTCCGTTTAAGTATGTGATTTCAACTTTCCTATGTAATAGATTATCGTTAATTTTATAGACACTTTATGTTCATTGTTTCTGTTAAGTATGACACTTTTCAAATTTCTGTTGTGTGATTTAGTTGACATTTAAATGTTGTGTGTGGGCCCTTTGACACTGATTCTAGTTCAATTTCACTTCAAAAATCGGCATTAATAAATAAACAATTGAAAGAAAATAGTCAGAATTTCAGACAACTTAGCATTTATCTAGCCCAAACATGTATAGCAATAAATAAGTCACTTGAATGTGTCAAAATCTAAAAAAATACCTTGAAAAGGCCGTCATCTAAGAGGCTGTACTTTTGGCTCATGTAAAGCGACTTTTTGTGACGCTGCTGTCTTTCCACAGCTGACAATGCGTACTCATTTGTGCTGTACTGGTTCACGTATTTTTGAAAGCCTGCGTTGAATGTTAAACAATTACCATTTACGTCTAAACTTCGGCTGAGGAAATAATAATAATAAATAATAATAAGAAAGTAAACACAACCCACCAATCTGAGGTTCGGCGCCCAATTTGAATAACGCCCCCTGTGCCACATAGTTGGCACTGACTGCAGGCACCCTAGATCGGCACACGTCAAAGTGATTCAGCAGGTCTGATGCGTTCTCTTCAGGTTCCATTTCTAAGGAATTTGAACCTGAAAATGAGGGGTTTTTAAAAATGAGGACTTGAAAATGTAATCATCAATAGTAATAAAAATGAGGAAAACGGAACATTTGCCAGAAAACGCAAAATGTGACGGAAAACGGAAAAGTTGCCGGAAAACGGAGAAAAAATATTGGGCGATCTTCGGAAAATTTTTGCCATCGAAAGATGGAAATTTGACACCATAATCCGGGGGCAAAAATTGCGGCAAAACAAACCATCAGTTTTCTCGAAATAGCTCGGCCTTGCCAAAGTGCTGGCTGCATTCATTGTTAGCTCCACGGTGCACTGCAGCTGCCGCAGCTGAGAAGTTTTTTAGTTCGTCAAATTAAAAATTTTGGTTGCAAAGTAATTTTGAGTGCAAATCGAAAACTAAAACGACCGTTCACACCACTCCATGATGAAGCCACAAACAATTCACACTCTGAACACTTTGAATAAAAATTCAATCGACAACTGACATCAATTGACGCCGCGTCAACTAGAATGTGTAATAACATAACGCAACCACCCAAAGAAACACACCATAACAGGCACAGCGTGCCAAATTCTGTCAACTAAATGACTCTCGAAATCTTCCCCGTCAAGTGCGGCGAAAATAGGCCGGATTTGTGCAGGTGTAGAATAATAAAACACGGCTCCGCCCCTTTCTTCTGGCTCCAAACTGTCATGATTGGATAGAGGATTATGGATAAAAAAAACAGGGTTATTTTTGCCATTGAATTGGGCAGCAAATAATTTGAGTAGAATAAAGCGGCTATACACACCAAAGGCAGTGTCAAGCCCTGTAAAGTGTCATATGTCATGTAAAATGTCAATCAGATAAGAAATGATTTTAGTAATGAAAATTACACGGCTATTGGCACTTTGCCATAAACAGTTGACAAATTTGAATAATATTTTAATGAATGAATTGTGGAAATTTGACAATATGTTCCGCTATCTACTAAAGTCAACTGAAAAATATCGCACTCGACAAAACACAATTCAAAACCAATTCCAAGGTCCCATCAGAACCCTCAAAAAAAAAACAAGCAAAAAAACTCACACGACCATTCTCCTAGCGACAAACCAATATCGCCTGCCATGTCGATCAATTCCGATTGGCTCGTGCCGTAATAATTGGTGTTCCCCGGCTAAAAGTGTGCTTTCCCGACCGGAAACTCCTTTCACTGACATGTGCACTCTGTGTTGGTGGGGAATTATTTGATTTTGGGATTGAAAATTAGAGTGGCAGACTGCACGGCCTTGTGGTAAACCGTACGGTACGGTAAATATTGTGGTAAATGGTACGGTAAATCTGAAAAGTGCGGTAAGCGGTACGGTAAATTCTGCCACCCTAATGGAAATGCCTACAGCATAAAAATGAGATGAAAGACATTTAAGTTATGAAAATGAGCATGAAAATGCGTTTTATTAAATTAACATATTTCTTCTAATAAAAGAGCGCCGTTGTGTTTTTCGTCACCTGTCGTTCTATACTTTCACCCATTTTTTCACATTTTCCATTAAAACATTTTCATGTCACATTAATTGAACACAGTAATTAAAAATTTAAAAAAAACTCACTTGCACACTTGGCAGTACCAGGCCTCTTTGGGCACAGCTTGCATAGGGGGATTTATGCACCTGATGTGGTACGCTGCGGGGCACGTGTCGCAGCACAACAATTGACCTGTCAAAGTTGAAAAAGACAGGTTGATTAAATGTAGGTGGTAAGTGTTAATCAACGGTTTAGATTGATATTGGGGGCCTCGTGAGGTTGGGATCTTATTTTTGAGGTTATGGTAAATTTTTGTAAATAGGGAGAAAAAACAACAAAAAAAAAACAAAGAAATCCCTCACCCAATTTGCCGCACTCCCTGCAAGCTTCATCATGGGGCACCGAACCATTCCCCTTGATATAGTCCTGGAAATTCTTGCAATCGATAGCCCTTTCAACCAGCCAATTCAAAACGGCTAATCGACTTTTTGCCCCGACAAAAGGATAATTACTCTGGCAAAGAGATTCGAACACGTCGGGCGGTAGCGACCTTTTTGGCTTGTCGCCAAGTGAGTATTGGCGGAGTATCTGGGTATTTCGGGGAGGTATCAGTTAATGCAGTAGAAGACTTTTCATAGTGGTAATATTAGTGAAGGTAAATATTTACAGGTGACTTTTGGGAATTCATGCAAAAACGCAGTTTTTGGCAAAAAAGTTTCAAGGTTTTTAGCACTATTTCCACAATTTTTCAACAGGAGCCGCATAACAATAAGTGTTTACATTTACTTTTGCCAGGGGTATCTTGAATTTTGACCCTCCGAGTGGTTGGATAGATAGCAAATCGCTCCTCCGGAGGGATAGATAGCTGAAAAATTTTCTGGGGGGGGGTTTGGGGGGGGGTTGTGGTGGTTCAATATATAGGCTTTTTCGGGGCATAGAAGGAAGAAAAGGGAGAAAAATCGCTAAAAGTAGGTGTAAAATAGCTCAAAATGGGTATACAAGAGCATATAGTACTTAAAATAGCTGAAAATAGGCAGTTAGACGCATGAACCAGTGATTTTGGAGGTGAAAATCTATATATAGGTATGAAAAATAGCGATTTTGAGCGAAAATTGGGGTATAGTTTCTGAAAAATCGCTCCAGATAGGTAGATAGCTGAGCGATTTGGGGGGGGGGGGGTTTAGGGGGTAGTAGCCCAAAATTTTGCCTCCGGGATAGATAGATAGCTGAGCGGCCTCCGGGATAGATAGATAGCTGGGCGGTTTGGGGGGGGGGGGTAACCCCACCTAGGGTTGGCCGATGTTTTTTTTTAAACGTTTTTTAAAAAAAACAACGTTTTTTTAAAAAAAAAAACATGACGTCCGAAATGTTTTTTTTTAAAAAAAAACGTTTTTTTTTAAAAAAAAACGTTTAAAAAAAAACATCGGCCAACCCTAGTTAGGTTTGAAAAAAATCCTTGACTTTACCAAAATCATCAAACTTGTTTTTTTCAAAATTAAAATCAGATTAACTAGCCAAAAAATCAAACAACCAAATCCCACCTGCATGGCATCCAACACAAGTTCGTTCTGCAGCAGCAAGTCGTCGCTGCTGGGCGGCAAGTGCAGCGGCGGCAATTTCTCCGGTGGAACTTCGGCAAAGGGCGCCGCGTGGCGATGCCAGTGCTCGGGGGTGCCCGTGCCGCGCGGCTGGGAGTAAGGGTGCAGTTACGGCCCACACGCACACATTAGTTGACATCGGAAATAAATGTCAATTTGAATGTCAAGTAAAGAACACCAAAAATATTTAAAGCTTTACACTTTACAGAACCAAAGAACTACCACTAGAAGTGCCACTAGGGATGGCCAATGTTTTGAATGTTGTTTTTTTAACATGAGAATAGTATATTTGTAAATAAAAACACTTGTCATTTACAAGTACATGTGGTGCCAGTTGACGTATGTATCTAGCAGAACTTGAATAATACTTCCCCCCCCCCCAAAAAACAAAACAACGAACTTCGAACGATGCAACTTCGTCCTCAAAATAGGCGTCCAATTCTGACTCGGAATCTGCGAGAGATAAAAATTCAAATTTGCTCGGACAAGTACTTTGATGAAAAATACATCCATGGGTTTTTTAGATAAGTATGTGATATAGAATAGGTATGACCTGCAGTTTGCAGCTACATAACACACATTAACTCATAACCAGCTATATTCGAAAATTCTCCCAAACACATTGTATGAATTACATTTCATTAACATTGTCATTACATCAACATTTTTATTCATCGGAAAATACGATCGGAATCTGTAAAAAAACCTAAATCCCCAAAATTTTGAGCAATCTATGTCATCACGGCATCAATACAGGTTCTCAGGACAAAAATCGATCAAAATTCCCTGCATAAATACTATTTACCTCGATTATAGAAGTCCATTTCGTCGGAACTTCCGAGAGAAACGTCCGATCCACTGCCACCGTAATAATCCGGGTCTGTGTTGTAATTTAAATTTAGAAATCCTAGAAAACTTCAAGACGAACATTAAAGGGTGGGCCGAAACGCGTAATGTGAAAATATAAATTCAAATTTTCGAAAATTTGTGTCAACGTAGTAACAATCACTTCCAAATTTAACATAAACTGATACACACGAAGTAAAAATTAAAAAAAACTCACAATCACGTCCATAATCTTCATTTTCCGAATCGTAAAATCCGTGTTTTTTCGGCGCCGGGGGCGCTTTCTTAGCCGATTTCGACGGAGGTCTGTAAAAAAATTGAAAAGAATTTCACGGTCGATTTCAGATTCAAAAGTCGATAAACCCACTTTTGTTTGGCGATTTTACTCCTCGAAGCGGCCGATTTGCGCGGCGGCGCCATGAAAACGCCTGAAAACCTTCCATTTTTGAAAACATTTTTATTTTAAAATTATTTTTATTTATAACAGGAAAATGAAAAAGTAAATTTTGCGGGCCTTTTTCTTACCCTTTGTTCTACTCCGTATACAAATTGGTCAGCCAAAGACAATTTTTATGCCGTTTGGATGAATTATAAGGCGATTTCCTTCAAGAAAACAGTTTCCCGTTGTTGTCGTTTTCACCTGTTCGAGTATTGAAACAAGTTGCACGCATAAAAATGGGAAAATTTTAAAAAGAAAAAAATTGGAGACATCCTCGCGTGTAAACGCTCAAGATCGTCAGAATTTGGCATTGAGCCAAAAACGATCGTAAGACCAAATCGATTTTATTTTTGTGCACAATTTACATCGTTGGCGTTTTGCCAACAACGCTGCAAAAGTGTACATGGATTGACGCCAAGATTTTTATTTTATCAACAAAAAATATCGAAGCGGACAGCACAACTTTTCAATCTCGTCCAAAACGAATAGATATGCCGTAAAAATGATGGAAAAACTTTTAAAAATTATTATGATAATTTAAGTCGTATCTCCACAACATGTGGATCGAATTAAAAACAATGCGAAGAAGTTCATCGAAGACATAAGTTCTCCACTAAGCTCCGCCTATTTCGCAACTCAAATCTTTAACGCACACAATTCGGACAATCAGTTACCTTTATTTCGAAATCAAAAAGGGAAAAATGTCCCATCAAAAAGTGTGAAATGTCCGCCAGGCTTTGAATGCGAAATGACAGTCGCTGGGATGGAACCGGCTTCAAAAAGACAAAGGTCTTCCGTGGACGAAATTACACCCGTTAATAATAGCAGGTGGGTAGTTTTCTCTGCTTGGCACATTGCCAGTATCTATGTGACGGTGGCGTTTTATGTGCGTTTTTGTGTGTTTGTGGGCTGGTGCACCCTCAGACTTACCCCATGTGATTAGGGTTCAAACGGGATCCCGATCCCGATCCCGGATCCCGTGAAATTCCGGGATTTATCAGTCCCGATCCCGATCCCGATCCCGAAACCCCAATCCCGATCCCGATCCCGATCCCGAAATCTCAAAAATACCAATCCCGATCCCGATCCCGAAAATTTTCAAATCCCGATCCCGATCCCGAGAAACTCCCAAGTCCGGGATCCCGATCCCGGAAAAATTAGTGGAAATTATAAAAAGTGAAATAATGACGTTTTTGCATGCAAAAAAGTGGATGCAAACCCCCAGCGTCAAGTTTATGCCACTTTTCTGGCATCCAACAGTGTTTTGAGACCTTTATGAACAACTGTGAATGCCAGAAAAATGGCCGAAATCTCTATCCCTAGAACCCAATCCCGATCCCGGAAAAATGCCTATCCCAATCCCGATCCCGATCCCGTGACCCCAATCCCGGCCAATCCCGATCCCGATCCCGATCCCGAAATCTCAAAAAACCAATCCCGATCCCGATCCCGATCCCGAAACCCCAATCCCGATCCCGATCCCGATCCCGAAATCTCAAAAAGTGAATCCCGATCCCGATCCCGATCCCGAAAAGTCAATCCCGTTTGAACCCTACATGTGATTACACGAATTTTTGCCCAAAATCGCTAATTTTCATAGCTTTTTATAGCTTTCACCTTCCAAATCACTAATGTATGTCCTATATTCCCTATCTTATGTACTATATGTGCACATATACCTATTTTTTATGCTTTTTCACCTATTTTTAGCGACCCACCCGTTTCTGCCTCCCACACCTTGAAAAAGCCTATATATTGAACCACCACAACCCCCTCCCCAAACCGCCCACAAAAAATTTAAGCTACCTATCCCTACGGAAGAGCGATTTGCTATCTAACCGACCCCCAGAAAGTCAAATCTGGAATACCCCTGAAATTCCCCCTTGTGTACCACTTCCTGTATTGGCATTTAGCCAAAAACAAGAAAATTTCAGACCGCCCTGGATTTACGACGCGAAGCAGTTGGCTGACACGCCGTCGCGTAAAGCGGGAATTGCGGAACAAACTGAAACGCGTTACAGACGGGACGGGGTTGAATTGATCGTCAATGTTGGCACCGCGCTGAATTTGTGCGTTTGATCATGTTTGGGTGTTTCCAGGGCCGTATCGAGGGGGGGGGGGGCTGCAGCACCCCCCCTCCCGGGGTGATACCTGAAAACCCCCGGGAAATCCAGTGTGGAAATAAGAGTCCACAGCTCACGTGTTAGGTGTAGAGATAGAAAAATTTAATAGACCTCGTTTTTAAAAACAAGGTTTTTCAAAAAAAATTATGACTTAAATTAGTTAACATTCACGGTTCGACGGTAAATGGACGATTTCGCTACTTGTGTTTTTTTAATAAAAATAACGTTTTTGTAAAAAAACGCCTGCCATCCTGTTGGGGTGAAAAGTAGGCATGTATGCAAATTGCGTCAATTCCTTCAAGCTGTTTGAACTAGCATCTCTTTGAAAAAGCATCGTTTTTGAAAATACGATTTGCGTACTGTGTAAGTCAAAAAGTCCGGAGGTTAAACAAAATCCGCAGTGTGCTCTGTGACATTCTTAATTTTATTTACACTAATTTGTATAAAAAGAACTGAATTGCTAGAAATCTGAACCCGTTTTTACAGGCAGCGAAATCCAACAATGGGCACTGCCGCTGTTTTCTATCACCGTTTTTTCATGCATCATTCATTCAATGAATTTAATAGACATGTGAGTTGATTTTATTCTGTGATTAGCACTGAAAAACCTGTGGAAGATTTGTATGGAAAAGTATCAGAAAAAAGTATAAGGTTTTCTTTTCGTTTTCCAGACTTTCCAGTTAGATTTAGTTATGTTTTCGTTTTGAGAGGTTGTCTCAGATTTATTGTTAATTATATTTTCTCAAAAGCGTTAAAAATATCAGAAAATGTTTATGAAAAATATATACCTAGCATCTATACATTTTTTCCAGTCTTTTCTCAACAACATTTTGTTTTATTATTGAAATATTTTCTGTGGTAATATTTTCTGAGGTTGAATTAAATTTTCTGAATAAAAATCACGCTATTTTTAAATGCTATGTACTGTGTACTGTGTAATGCTATGTACAATTTAGTCGCTGATTTTGCCCGCAGCACGATCAATTTTTTTGCCACCAATCGATGATTTAAAAAAAATTATTTCAGATTGTCGCTTTAGCTGCGTTGTTTCTGGCTGGTAAAGTTGAAGAAACGCCGAAAAAGTGCAAGGATATAGTGAAAACTAGTCAGGAACATTTGAAGGATGATCAAATAGCCAGAATGGGCAAATATCCAGTGGTATGTATAGGGTTGGCCGATGTTTTTTTTAAACGTTTTAAAAAAAACAACGTTTTTTTTATTTAAAAACACGACGTCCGAAATGTTTTTTTTTTAACATCGGCCGAAATTTTTAGTACTAAGCACTAGGTATTTTGCAAAATTTTTGCGCGCAAGCGCGCAATTTCACACACAAATTAACATTGGTGGTTGTTTTCATTGGTTTTGTGGCATTTTTAGTATCAAAGTATCCATTTCTATGTGCTACCATGGGTTGATAAGCCGTCATATGTTGCTGTAGTATATAATTTTGAGGTAATGTGCTTCCATGTACTTCCACAGTGTGTAACAACACTCCCAAAGTAACAACCTCCTTTTATAACCTTGTTTGATCACTATTCCGTGCCAAACTTTACCTGAAGTCACGAACATTCAACTATAAGGCGATATACGAACGATATGTCGACGAAAAATGGATATTTTTGACTCAAATCACCACTTATAATGCTATCCCATGGCTCCACATACATTATATGGTCATATATAACATCACAGGGTATTGCCACTGTCTGATATACCGATATATGTTGACACAAGGTCATATCTGGGAGCTTTTAAAAAAAACGTTTTTTATTATAAATAAATTTATTTAAATAAAAAAAAACATCGAGTTAAAAAACGTTTTTTTTCCAACCCTAGGTATGTATATACTTACAGAGTTTCTCAAAAGTCTTACCCTGTTGTAGGGTTCAATCGGGATTGTTTTGTTGAAAAATCGGGATCGGGACTATCCTGACACGGGAGATCGGGATTTTGGCTTAAGTTTTGGCATAGAGGGTTTTTCTCTAATTTTTTCAAAAAGGTCTGAAACATACTTAATTTCGATAGGAGTGGCGTAAAAATTCACACAGGATATTTCGGTTCACATTTCTCAGTGTAAAAAGTCATGTTTTCACTTTTTTTCTACCATTAGCTCTAAGATTGGTAAAATTTTTCTTGATCGGGATTTGAAAATTTTCGAAATTGGGATAGGGACCGCCGAATCCCGGAAATTGTTACGGAAAGCTTGATATAAATTTTTATGTAGATAGTCGCTCTTCTCCGATTCCTTCAATGTTTATTTTTACAGGATGAAGTAATGGCAGCGGAATTGGTTCTGCTGCGAACATTAAAAATGGATCTCCAGTTGGAACTGCCGTACAAATTTCTATTTCAATTTGCCAAACACAATATTCTCGGTGTTCCTAAAGAGCTTTTGAGGACTATCGTGAGTTTTTCGCTGTTAATTATCTAGGTATAAAGACCGATTGTTTTTTGAGGGGTCTATTGTAATGTTGCCGAATTTACAGAGATCAGCATTGAAAAATGAGTAATTTTTACATAATTAAAAATAATTTCAGCAAATATCTTACAAATGAAATTATAATTAAATGGCAATGGAAATACCTGAAAACAATAAAAATAAGGATCAATGCTAAATATTTCATTTTTCTCTGATATCCTTTAAATTCCTAAATAAAATAATGATTAAACCTCTCTGGAAAATTCTGCAAATATATAAATACAAAAATGGCTTTCCAACTCTAGTCAATGAACAGCACAACCCCTGGGTAATTCTTGTGTTAAGAAACGTTTTTAATGTGTTTTTTAACAACCTTGATACCAACTTGTGTTGGCGAGCGTAGGGATGGCAAGCGCTTTTTTTAAGCGCTTTTTTTTTTAAAGCGCAAGGGTCCCAGCGCTTTTTTTTAAAAAAAAGCGCTGGCAAAATTTTTTGTACTCATGCACTAGGTATTTTGCAATTTTTTTGCGCGCAAGCGCATAATTTCACATGCAAATTGCCATTGGTGGTTGTTTTCATTGGTTTTGTAGCATTTTAGTGCCATTGCTTCTAGTAATAATAAGTTGAGGAGATATGTCAGTGTAGTAAATAATATCCAGCCAATGTGCTTCCACTTTTCTACAGTGTGAAACATCACTGTCATGTATTAGCCTTCTTTTATAGCCAAATTTAAGCATTATTCCATGCCTTACATCACTTGCAGTCAAGGAACATTCAAAAACGGCGATATACATCATGAGTCAACATAAAATTGGATTTTTTGGCAGAAATCAGCACTTATAATGCTATCAGATGATTACACAGCCATTCTATGGCTATATATCATCACAAGTACTGCCACTTGTCTGATATAACTGTATATATTGACTCAGGACCATATTTGGGAGCTTTTTAGGTAACGTCTTGACATTTTTTGAAAAAAAGCGAAAAAAGCGCGTTTTTTTAAAAAAAAGCGTTTTTTTTTTAAAAACCGGGGCCGTTAAAAAAAGCGCTTTTTTCCATCCCTAGGCGTGCGATTATTCTAAGTGATTTTTTAAATCCGAATATGAGAAAAAATCGCAGCACCAGGTTAAAAAGAGTTGTAAAAAAAGAAAAGAAAAAACAGCTGTAAAATTTTTGATTAGTCATGCATTACGTGAATAAAAAATATAATAAAAAAATAAAAAATCGGTTTTTCCTTGGCGTTTCATCGAATTAGGTTACTCCAGCGATTTTCAGCTTAAAAAATTCATTTTTCCAACATCCCCCAGCCGCCCCCCTCCCACAGGTGCAAAGCGCGCACACGTTCATGAACGACAGCCTGATCACCACCCTGGTCCTAGAATGTGAACCAGAAATCATAGCCGTAGCTTTGTTGCACATGGCCGCGCACATGGCCGGCGTGGAAATTGGCGACTGGCCAAATAAGGGCACTACTGGGTTGAAGAATGAAAAGTGGTACGATTTGATTGTCGATGGGTTGACTGAACCTACTTTGGAGGGTTTGTGGGGGTGGGGGCTGGGTGATTTGAGGGTTTTTTAGTTTGTGTTTTTTTACAAGACAGGTTGTGAGGCGACACCCCTGGACAATTTCGCTCAGTGGACAATTGTATCGGACGAACAGGTGCTCATGCATTCGCATGTGCGATATGGCCGCGGCGCGTGTGCCGCGGTTGTCTTGGGGTGTTTGCTACCCACTTCGCGCACACAATTGTCCACTGAGCGCAGTTGTCTAGGAGTTTTTGTTGCCCACAGCTGCTGGATCGATGTTTCATTATTATTTTTTTGTAAATTGCGATCGTTTTTCATTTCACCAACATGCGTAGTCATTAAAATATGCTGTCTAAAATATTAAAATCTAGTGCCTAATAAATAAATATAATAACCATGGTTGGATTTGAGATTTTTTAATCAATAAATGAGTTACTACCGATGTTAAAAACGCTTTCAATACGTTGGCAATGATTACGCACAGAAGGTTTCGCATATGCAAATGCAAATAAAATGCTATGCGCACTCAACTTGTGAAAAACCTTTCAGCGATATGTCACAAAGTCCTGGACATATATCCGGAACGAGATGTGGTCGTGTCCAAGGAACAAACGAACGATTCTACTCCAACTACGGCTGGTGAAATTTTTTTTTTTGTAATCAGTTCAGACGATGTCACTTTATTAGCTATTTGATGTTTTATGGTTGATTGTAGGTTAAAACGGGATCGGGATTGTTTTCTTAATTTTTGGGATCGGGATTGTTAGTGGTATTTCAAATTTTCGGAATCGTGATCTTGGTTTTTGATCGGGATTTCGGACAAAGTTCCGGTATCCAGACTTTTTCTCTATTTTTTCGCAAGTCTCTCGAGTCCGGAGAAGGTGTACAAATTGCACATTCACACTTTTCAGTGCAAAAAAGTCATTTTGAAAACTTCACTGAAAGCACGTCACTTTCCCCCAATCCCTGACCCGCTGCAGTTCCGTGTACGCCGCCATCAATGTCAGCTACGGCGAGCCCTTCTATTAATCCGATAAATTCTGTGCCGGCTTCAGTTAGCAAACCGCCCCCGCCCATGGCTAGGTTCGGTTTTAGATTTATTTTTTGACTTTTTGTGTTTTTTGAGATGTGGGTTAGGATGGTGTGACTAAATCGATCTTGTGAATTGCCGTATGGAATTTTTGGCAGGGGTGGTGAAAATTCGGTTCAAAGGGTCCCGAATGTGGAAAAATTATGGATCTTTAAGTATGAACGAAAGCAGAAATGTAAAAATGTAAAAAGTGGGCGAAAATGGGCAACACGGTTTTGGATTTAAATTATAGCCAGCTGGTAAATTTTAAATTTTTGTGGTAATGAATTGTAGCCAAAAATGTCCTCTTTTAGATAGTTGTGTAAATAAAAACACGGGGCTGCCGTTCGGGTGCGGGTGCACATAGACTACGGCAACCCCTTTCCCCTCAACCCCCCACAGGCCCCCAACCGCCTCAACTAGTGGCGCCCTGCACCCAGTCACCTCGCTGCCAAACATGCCGCCGCACCAGGCGACGGCCAGCGCGCAGGGGGGTTACGCGCCGGCGCCCCCTGTGAACAGCGGGGGGCAGCAATTGGCACCCCCGCCGCGCCCGCCCCACGCGCAGACTATGGCTACCTATGCGGGTTGGGTTTGGGGGGGGGGGGCAGGGATTTGATTAGTAATAAAATCTGCTATGCTTCTTTTCCCGTACTGGTTATTGACATTCATACCCCTCCAATCCCATTTCACACTGCCATACACCTACACCCCCTCTCACACAGTGAACCCCCGCGCGGCCGCAGTGGCCCATCAAGCCTACGCCACCCCCTTGCACCAAATGCATTCGGGCCCCCCGCCCGGGCAGCACCCCTATCCCCAGCAGTATGGGGGGTAAGTGGGGGTTGGTTTATGGGGGGGGGGGGTCGGCGGTTTTTAAGGTTTTGGGTGTGAGTTTTTATTTAGATATCCACACTCGGTACTTTTTTGGAATTTTTTATGTCTATATTAGGGTTTGCCGATGTTTTTTTAAAACATTTTATAAAGAAAACAACGTTTTTTATAAAAAAACACGAGGTCCAGAACGTTTTTTTTAATAAAAAAACATCGGCCGAAATTTTTAGTACTAAGCACTAGGTATTTTGCAAAATTTTTGCGCGCAAGCGCGCAATTTCACACACACATTGTGGTTGTTTTCATTGGTTTTGTTGCATTTTTGGTATCAAAGCATCCATTTCTATGTGCTACCATTGGTAAATAAGCCGTCATATGTTGCTGTAGTATATAATATTCAGGTAATGTGGGGGGGGGGCAGCCCCCCCCCCCCAGGAGACCCCTGGTTTGCGTGTCTAAACACGACGCTTCTTGCCTTCCCAGCATGCCTCCAAACCACTTCTACGGAATGCCGCCGACAGCCCCGCCCGTATATGGGGCCGCCTACCCCGGCCCGGGGCAACCCCACGGCGTTGGCATGGTGCCAAGAAGTTACCCCCCGCAGCACGCGCCCAGATATAATAGATGACTGTGAGTGGGATGATTTCACTTATAATTATGTATCGATTGACTTTTGTTTCTGTCTGACGGGTGACTCCATTGGACTGTTTTTTGTTGTTGCGAGCTATGAAACCTTTTTACAAATAATTTTTACGATAGACCTCTTACTATTCATCTCATTTTTGCGTGTGGAAATTGTGTGGTTTGTCACATGAATGTCTGGTTGATATAAATAACATTTGTAAAAGTTGCAGTTTTCGTGAAAGTGCGTTCCCCATGGGAATAAAAAAATCGTGATCCTTTGGTCGTGCTTAAAAATTATTATAATAATGTGCCCTCTTCAAATCAGTCATTCCAGCCACCCCCAATGTAAAAATATCGTAATGGGCGCTATGATGTGGGCCCAGGAATTTTCCAGACCGTAATGATGATGGTTTACCGTGCCATTTGTTCGCCACCTTTCCGCGTACCGGATGCATTTCACCGTTCGGTATGGTAACTGATGGGGGGTTTACCGGCCCCTTGCAAATGCAGCTATTTTAGTGATGCAAAAATTGCCATTCCGTATGTCAGAATTGAAACATTCGCTTGCCTTACCGCGTACCCTAATTTGGTTGTATCCACCGTGTTGTACAGTTTACTGCAATTTTTAAAATTTACCGTACCATGGTTTATACTGTAAAATTCAAGACTTACCGTACCCTTATGTGTTGAAAGGTGACCATGGTCTCGAATATTCTCCCTGGGGGTAGTTCCAGACGGGGCAGGCCGCACACGCGCCCGATACGCACATATGCCCGTTTTTTCACTTGACACTTTTTCAAGTGATTTTCAGATATGAGTAAAGTGAAAAAAGGTTGCGCAATGACATTAGTGAACTTTTTCACTTCACTCATATCTGAAAATCACTTGAAAATGTGTCAAGTGAAAAAAAACAGTGAAAAATAGCCATTTTTCACTGTTTTTCATTTGACACATATTCAAGTGATGTTCAGATATGAGTGAAGTGAAAAAAGTTCACTTATGTCATTGCGCAACTTTTTTTCACTTTACTCATATCTGAAAATCACTTGAAAAAGTGTCAAGTGAAAAAAACGGGCATATGTGCGTATCGGGCGCGTGTGCGTATCAGTGCACGCCCGTTCCAGACCTTGTCAAATGCCCTGTAAACTGTCAAAAGTCATGCAAAATGTCTAAAGTCATGTAACCCTTATGTCATTTTTTTCCAACCCTCTATCTCCACCCTAGTTCTGTGATGAAAATATCCGCAGTTCAACATGACATCGCTGCAGAGTTGTTAGAATTACTGAACTTTTTTAAAAAGTAAATGTAAATGTAATTATTTATTTTTTACTCACCAAAAAAAAAGTATAGAAAATGTAAAATACTTTTTTTACTCGTACTCATGCGTAAATGTGAGTAAAATACTTTTTCTCCCAGGAAGATGTAAAAGTGAGTACTTATCCATTGCAACACGAAAAAACGACTTATAATTACATGTGAAAGTGAGGTTTAAGGTGTAATTAGGGTTCAAACGGGATTGACTTTCGGGATCGGGATCGGGATTCACTTCTTGAGATTTCGGGATCGGGATCGGGATTGGGGTTTCGGGATCGGGATCGGGATTGGTTTTTTGAGATTTCGGGATCGGGATTGGCCGGGATTGGGGTCACGGGATCGAGATCGGGATTGGGATAGGCATTTTTCCGGGATCGGGATTGGGATCTAGGGATAGAGATTTTGGCCATTTTTCTGGCATTCACAGTTGTTCATAAAGGTCTCAAAACACTGTTGGATGCCAGAAAAGTGGCATAAAATTGACGCTGGGCGTTTGCATCCACTTTTTGCATGCAAAAACGTCATTATTTCACTTTTTATCATTTCCACTAATTTTTCCGGGATCGGGATCCCGGACTTGGGAGTTTCTCGGGATCGGGATCGGGATTTGAAAACTTTCGGGATCGGGATCGGGACCGGGATTGGTATTTTTGAGATTTCGGGATCGGGATCGGGATTGGGGTTTCGGGATCGGGATCGGGACTGGTAAATCCCGGAATTTCACGGGATCCGGGATCGGGATCGGGATCCCGTTTGAACCCTAGGTGTAATACACAATATATGTCGTTTTTGAGTGATTATTTAGTAATTTTTAGAAAAATGGTATTATTTCTTCAAAATGTTCTCATTTTAGCAACAGAAAATTGTGATTTAGCAACAAAAAAATACATTTTCTTTGTATGCGTGTACTTTTAACATGTACGCGTAAAAGTGTGTGCATTACTTTACCGCATACTCGCGTACGCGTATTTTTCGACTAAATGTACGTACAATTGACCAACTGTGCATTGCATGGCTATCAGTGTGTCCGTACCATTTTTATAAGTTTTTCAAGAATCGTCAATTAGTGAATCTATAAATTGATTCTGCCCGTCTCCTATAAATAAAAATATCTCCACATGTTTCCCTACACGCTGCATGCAAACATATGCAATTCCCCCTAATCCGGTATTGTTACTTCCTACTCGTGTGAGCATTATCAATCTTGTTTCAGCTTAGCTTCCTGTGGACAAAACTGTTTTCCTATCATCGGGGTCAAGGACGTAGCCAGGGGGGGGGGCGGGGGGGGCGGCCGCCCCCCCCCCTTCCAGGGTCGGACAAGAAAATATACCCGAAATGGTGCTTCCGAAAAGCGATTTTGTCGCCAGTCCGGAAAAATTTTGCGCGCAAGCGCGCATTTCGGCGCCGCACAGTATATTTTAGTTATACCTGTGGTTGAGGACCAAAAAAGCACTGAAAATTCGCCCCCGTCGCTGTATATGTATGTAGAATACATACAAGTACAGCACTATTTGGCCCCAATGCCAACGCCAATGGCGCCATGGCGTCGCGCCTACGGATGGCGCTGGCGCCAAGGCGCCATTCCTTTACCACAGGGGTCAAATTTAGGGGGGGGGGGGCGCCGCCCCCCCCGTTCGCCGAGCTCCGTATACAATCCGCCCCCCCCGCTCAAAAATCCTGGCTACGTCCCTGATCGGGGTTGTGATTGATACGCTAAAAATATCCCTCTCTAGACAAGGACCTATCCAGGGGGGTGCGGGGGGACTGTAGCCCCCCCCCGTTCCCGACTGAAACCTGAAAAACTCTAGGAAAATGGATGTTTTCGTGCCGATTTTCTAGGTGGTGTACAAGGCGAACATCACACTTAGTATGGAAACCTACCATAACCCATCTGAATAATGAACCAAAAATTGTACAGTTTTTCATCATAATTTTTCGTTTTTAGTATGGATTAATTTATTGCAAAATTATGGTAAAATCCGGAAAAACTCATCCCAATTCATCCCATGTAAATCGCGACACAGGTCACACGTGAATTGGGGAGGCATTGATTTTTTTTTCCTGGCCAGGAACATAAAGACATTTTTCCCGGAGTGTACTTTGCGGTCCGCCGAGTACATGCAAAAATTGTGCGCGTGCCTGTCGCTGTATATCTGCGTTGTATATTTACATACATATCAGCGCTTTTTGGCGCCAGTGCGAGCGCTAGTGGCGCCAGCGCCATGGCGCCATTCCCTCTCCGTGCAAATTTTAGCCCCGCGCCCCCCGACCCCCGTAAACATGCAGCCCACCCCCCACTCAAAAATCCTGGCTGCGCCCCTGTTTCTAGACGCTGGAAAATTGATGCGGGGGAAAATTGTTTTTAGACGTTGGGTTTGCGGCCCAGCGCAGTTTTTCATGCGCCGGTGATTACGCTGGAGCTTATTGCAGCTTGTTTTTGGTTATGCTTCTGTTGATTTTGTCTTTGAAAAAGTTCTGGGGGGGGCTATTTTTGGAAGGGAATTTGATTATTCAGATTGGAGTGTTTTTCGGGCTGGTCGATTCATTTATTTGCGATTAGACGCCGTTAAGTACGCAAATTGGCAGTACACAGTACACACGTTGTTTGTCAATTGGTTTCCGTGACATATCCGATTTTAGTTGACTGGGCGCATGACAACTTTCACTTTCATGTCAACAAGGACATTTATATTGGTACATATGTGCGTTTGAAAATCGTTCCGCCGCCCATCAACTAAAATCTGAACGGAAACCAGTCGACACAGTTGACATCTGATGTAATTGTCAACTAGTTCTCGTAGGGCAAATGACCAACAAAGCAAATAAAAATGTAGCATCATGCAAGTGAATTGCTACACATTTATACTGAAACCAATGCGATCCGGTGCATTTACGCACTATACTTCCAAACGATGGCTAAATGCGTACCTACTTAGTTGGACACTGTATCTGTAGTCATCTAAACCCGCTAGTCATGCAAATCCGCCAGTCATGTATTTCGACTTGCTAGTTATCACTGCCCTCCCTGCCACCTCCAATTAGTGGTATAGATGACTACCCAGGGGTTGTAGTGCCACTACATTCTCACTTACTGCTAAATCCCCATTCCAATCCTGAAAATTTTTGAATCACAACCCCAATCCTGTGACCCAAAACCTGATCCCATTAAGATTAGTGGATATGGTAAGGAGTGTAAAAAGACTTTCTCAGTGTGCAATGTGAATGGAAATGTCCTATGAGCTTTTATGTCACTTCTCTGGCATTGAAGTGTGTTTTTATATCTCTGTTATGAAAAATTATAGAAAACCCTCAATCAGGGCCATATCCAGGGGGGGGGGGGCGGGGAGGGGGGGGGCTAGCCCCCTCCCGGGGCGAGACCAGAAAGTGACCGGAAAATTGGACTTTTCCAACGTCAGCGTCAAAAATTTTGCGCGCAAGCACGCATTCTTTACCAGACATAAGGTATTGTCATCAGATTTGCTCCATGTGGCCGCAAATCGCTATAAATACACTCAATGTTGAGCTTTTCACTGTTTTGTATGTATATTTACATACATATACAGCATTCCATGGTGCTGGCGCCAACGCCAATGGCGACATGGTGCCATGCAGCCACTATGTAGCTAAAATTTTAGGGGGGGGGGCTGAGCCCCCCCCCTCGCCGGCCTCCGTAAAGAAGCAGCCCTCCGCTCAAAAATCCTGGATACGTCCCTGCCCTCAATATCAGAACCAAAATCCTGACCCGAGGCCCAAAAACACAGAAAACAATCCCAATCCCATGATCACAATCCCAATCTTGTAAATTCAAAATACCAATCCTGATCCTGAAAAATCAGTTCCATTTGAACCCTCCCCCAACAATAATGCCCCCATATGGCCTCAGGCATTGCAGCAAGTGAACTGTAGCCTGCACTGTCTACTCAACTAAACATGTAAACCCGCTGCGCTAATCCCCTCATTTAGGTGCATAGATGACTAGCGGGTAGAAATACATGACTGACGGGTCTACATGACTAGCGGGTTTAGATGGTAGTAGGCCAACGTTTTTAGTCGTCTGTTTATTTGCACTGCGAGCAGTTGGATGGGTGCTTGTCGAGACTTTCCGTTGGTGCTCGCCGCGGCGACAACATGTGTATCCGAACTTAATCAGTTCATGTGATTGCCTAAGCTGTTTTTATGCCAGTGCGTCTGGGTATTTAAGTGTAACGGGTGCTGCGCTAGTCTTTTGCAATTTTTTGCCGGATTACCTGCATTTGCTGACCAAAGTCGTATAATGGATTTTTTGCCCACTTTCATATGCGCGTTGCATTTCAATGCCATTTATTTTTATGTAAATACCGTGTTTCTTCTAATGGGAGAGCGCCTTTCTATTTTTTCATCAACTTTTGACCTGCTGTTCTATTGGAGATGCCGTTCTATTGGAAGAAATGCGGTATTTATATTATAAGAAGGTCTCCTCGAAATAAATACTTCTTTGGCGCGTTAATTCAAAGCGTAGCCAGTGAGAAACATGCATTAAAATAAATACATGGTTTACTGTTGTTGTTGTTGTTTCTTTTTAAATAGCGATTCCAATTTGGTAAACTCCTGTGTAAAAGCTTACGATTGGAAAACTACTCCTTGGGGGGGGGGGGGTGCTACTAGGGATGGCCGGAAAAGGTTTTTTTCAACGACCTGGTTTTAAAAAAAGGGTTTTATTTTTAAAAAGCTCCCAGATATGATTATGAGTCATCATATACAGGTATATAAGACAGTTTGCAGGACTTTGTGATGTTGTACTTGTATATAGTCAATGAATAGCTGTGGAGCCATGGCATAGGAATATAAGTGGTAATTTCTGTCAAAAATATCCGTTTTTATGTTGACTTGTGACTAGGGTTCAAACGATATATCGTATCGAATATCGAATATCGGATATCGACCATTTTTTCATATCGAATATCGATATCGAAAATTTTGAAAAAATATCGAATATCGATATCGAATATCGACCATTTTTTCGATATGTCGAACCTGTATTGTGTCCCCAAATTTACTTTTCATTTTCATTTTGAGATGTTTATGGTTGATCTGATGTGCTTATAGTATTGTATTTGATGAGTAAAAGTACAGTATTTATAATGTCATTGTTGTTGGAGTGCTAAATTTGAAGCCAGAAAACGCTGATATACTTTTTTTGCAACATGCCCTTAAGCAATTAGGTTAGGATGAACTGTAATATCTACCAATTGTTATTTGTCTGATACACTTTGATTCATCATGTTTTTCTTCTATTTTCTACCATTGAGTGATGTAAAGCTTGTTAAAATCACTTGTACCATTCAAATTTCAGTAAAGAGATGATTAAACATGTGTGCAACCACATGAAAATACAATATGCCACTTGAAATATGCCTTGCTATACCAAAAGCATATCACAATATCGAATATCGAAAATATCAAAATATCGAATATCGAATATCGACCATTTTTCAATATCGAATATCGATATCGAGGTTCCATATCGTATCGATATCGAATATCGAGTTTCAGAAAAAAATATCGAATATCGAATATCGATATCGAAAAGTCATATCGTTTGAACCCTACTTGTGACGTATATCGCGTTTTGTCGTACATTCCTGCCTTCAAGTGAAGTTGGGCATGGAATAGTGCTTAAATAAGGTTATAAGAGAAGGCTAATACATTGACAGTGATGTTTCACACTGTAGAAGTATGTGGGGCACACTACACTAACATATAACGGATTATGACACAATAGCATGAACAAATGGAAGCTTTCACACTAAAAATGCCTCAAAACCAATGTAAACAACCACCAATGGTAATGGGTATGTGAAATTGCGCGCTTGCACGCAAAAAATTGCAAAATACGTAGTGCTTAGTACTACAAGAATTGGATGAGATTTAAAAAAAGGGTTTTGATGGTAGGGTTTTTTTAAATAAAACGTTTTTATTATAAAAAGCCTTTGGGAAAAAACCCAAACCCAAAAACCATTTGGCCATCCCTATGTGCTACCACCAGAAAATAGTATTTTACACTGCCCACGCGTGTGTAATCACGGTAGCATCAGTGTCTACTAATGAATAAACATGCAAAAGGAGGGCCTATTTCATTCCGCTCTGCTCACTATTTTTTTCAACTTGCGCTGCGCTGCGAGCGTTGTTTGTCTAAATCATCAGACCAGGGGTTTAGTAGGGGGTTGGGGGGGGGGGGTTCCCCAAATCCGCCAGCTATCTATCTACATCCCGGCAGCAAATTTTTTGACTATCTGTCCCCCAAATCGGCCAGCTATCTACCTATATGGAGCGATTTTTGAGAAATTATAGTTTATAGTTTTTCACCTGTATAATCCTCTATTTCGTGTGTTTCATTGCCTATTTTCAGCTAATTTGTGTACTATATATGCTATATATTTATTTATTTTTCACTTGCTTTAAGCGATTTTTTCCCTTTTCTTCCTTCTATAACTTGTAAAACCCTATATATTGAACCGTCGAGACCCCCTACCCCGACCCCCCACCCCCCCAAAAAAAAACCCCGCGGGGGTTCAAATCTACAAAACCCCTGGTGTATCCCAAAGGAAATTTTTTGGCTACTATCCGCCTGAACCCACCTAGCTAGGTATTTATCTAGCCGAGAAAATCTTTTTAAGTTCTATCCAAAATACCCTACCATAATCGCTAATTGTACCCTTTCGCTCATTTTAATTATTTCACTCTCAAATTTACTATTATTCATGTGCCTTTTTGCATGTTTTGCTGCACACAACGGGGGGGGGACCCCGATGCTGAACCGGCGAGGGCCTCCATGGCATGTAAACCGCTTTGCATCTGGACCCATGTGGCATCAATTTCTTTCTGCTTGGCATCTAAACCCGCTTGGCAATTATCCAATGCCACATGCCAAGCGGACAGTTGCATAAATGCCAAACAGACTGGTAGGGCCATATGCCAAGAGGGTAGAGGGTCTACATGCCATGCGGGCCGGCGGGGGGGGGGGGTCAATCTTGTGAGTGCTGTGACTTCAGGCAGCAAACACAAAGGGCAAAGAAGAATGCAATTACACACATCTGGTAGGGAAATAAGTCTTTTCGTTTTTTGTGGCACATGTTTGATCTTGAAAATTCCAGTGTATAATAAAATTTGCAATGATAGTTTTCAGCTATGTATAGATATGATATTTGGCCATTTTGTGAATGTGATTTCGATTTCATTTGTTCAGCAATATAAACATA
The DNA here is from genome assembly GCA_964036195.1 of Sphaerolaimus hirsutus. Classification (NCBI taxonomy): domain Eukaryota; kingdom Metazoa; phylum Nematoda; class Chromadorea; order Monhysterida; family Sphaerolaimidae; genus Sphaerolaimus; species Sphaerolaimus hirsutus. Next base: position 20,690,957 of record OZ038456.1, read on the forward strand.
TATGTCTGGCTGCATGGGGGGGGCGGGTGTTCAGCCCAATTGGCATGTACACCGACATGGCATGGAGACCACATGTCATGTGCTGGCATGTAGACTGTTTGGCATATATGGCACGATAGATGCCATGCGGGTCTAGATGCCATGTGGGGAGAAATTAGGGTTCAAATGGGACCGCGGTCCCGGTACATGGTTCGGCAAAAAGTCGGGACTGGGGCGGTCCCGGTCCCGACACCCCAGTCCTGGTCCCGGTCCCGACAATCAAAAAAGCCAGTCCCGGTCCCGACCACCCAGTCCCGGTCCCGGTCCCGGTCCCGGAATTTTAGAGCGGTCCCGACAAGGGATGGAAAAAAACATAATTTTCAACGACCTTTTTAAAAAAATTTGCCAGAAATGACACTTTTCTAAAGATTATGTAGGCACATATAAAATTTTTTTTTGCGCGCGCGCCAATACCCGCCCAATGATAACTATGTATTCTTCTGTAATGTAACAGAAGCGTTAGAAACGTCCCCAACATGATTCTAGTATGAAATATAGGTATATAACGATACCTAGATAGTAGGCGTTGGCGCCTACAAATGGCGCCAGCGCCATGGCTCTGTTTCTTAACTATAGGGCCAAAATTTAGGGGGGGGGCGTCGCCCCCTCCCCCGTTCGCTGGGCTCCGTATACAATCGAGTGAAGATGGGAATGAAATAGTGCTTGAATAATGTTATAAGAGAAGGCTAATACATTGAGCGTGGTTCTTCACACAGTGGATGTGTGTGGAACAACATTGGCTTGATATTACGTACCAATAAGGTTCAAACAAGACCGCGGTGCCAGTACATGGTTCGGCAAATCCCAGTCCCGGTCCCGACCCCCCAGTCCCGGTCCCGGTCCCGGTCCCGACAATTGAAAAAAGCCAGTCCCGGACCCGGTCCCGACCCCCCAGTCCCGGTCCCGGTCCCGGTCTCGACATTAGAAAATTTCTGGTCCCGGTCCCGGTCCGAAAAACTGGTCCCGTTTGAACCCTAGGAGAAATCCATGCCATGTGGGTCCACATGCTATGCGGTTTAAGTGTCATGAGGGACAGGGCGGCCACAGGGATATGTAGATAGCTGGGTGGTGTGGGGGGTTACCCCCCCCCAAAACCCCCATTGGAGACCCTGTCCCTTTTGTATGACATTGCCATATGCCATTGTCTATGAAATAATTACAAAAAAAAACGTTCTAAATTGGTAGCAAACATTCCATTGTGCCTACGTACATTAGTAAAAAAAATTGAGAACTTGTAGGTACATCAGATTTGAACACTTTTGAGTATACTGGAAGTAGTCATTGTTAATCCTTGGCATTAGTTGACAGACATTACATTCCTATAAACTGAACTGTGATTTATGAGTTATCAACAAAATAAATTTCAGCTGAAAACTAGTACCTATTTATGTAAGGCCATTCCTTCCATACACGTCATATCTCATTGTTTTTATATATTTGTTTCAGGAGAAACATTTTGTTGCGTGTTCGATTTCCTCACCAAATTTTCCCACCTATGTTTGCCTATTTGCGCATACTTTATGCTATTTATTGTTGTTTTTTAAACATCCTCACATATCATTAAGCTCTATAGCTGTTGTTTAAATTATTTTCAGCTATTTTCTTCAAGCCCCAAGAAAACCTCAATTTGTTGGTGCGAATAAAAGTTGCAAGTATAAAGTTAAATTATAATGGAGATTTTGAAAGTGGCGGGAAAATTTACGCCGGTCCTTATTTAACTTTTTGTTGCCACTTGCCTTGTATTTCACCTTCCTTCCATGCTAAAACTTTTTCATACTTTTTTGTCGCTTGGGTGAAATGGACACCATGTTTCGTCTGCTGTGACGACAAATGACATCTCCACCAGAGTTGTTGAAAGTACCGAACTTTTTCAAAAGTAAACGTAAACGTAAAGTATTTATTTTTACTCACACGTGCGTACAGAAAACGTTAAGCATTTATTTTTTACTTTTACTCATGGTCATGAGTAAACGTTAGTAAATTACTTTTGTCCCTGGAAAACGTGAAAGTGGGTATTTTTGAAAATTTTTGCCTCAATTTCTGCTCAAAATCACTACTTTTTGAGCTTTTTCACCATCAAATTCACTAGTTAAAGTGTTTTTGCCTATTTTTATGCTAGTTTGGATATTTTGTCCATATTTTAGCTTTTCTCTCCCTTCGGTTCCTTTGTGCCTTGAAAAAGCCTATTAAAAAACCTGTTTGAAATACGTTTTCAAAAAGTACGCGAGTTAGTGAGTATCAGTATTTTTTCGGGAGGAAACGTAGACGTTTTTACGCAGTACTCGAGTATCCGTATTTGTCGAGTAAACGTAAATACGTTTTTACAACTATGATCTCCACTTACATGCCGCATTACCGTATTTCTTTTAATAGAAGAGCTGCCGTTCTATATTTTCGTCTTTTTTATTGGTATTTGTTTTGATGGTGCCCTTATATTGGAATCATGCCGTTTTATTGGAAGAATATCTGTAAATATTTTGAGGTATAAATAGCATCCGGTTATTTTGAGGTATAAATCGCATCCGGTTATTTGAGTAGCTTAGCTGATTAGTTCATCTCATTTTAACACACCATTACGTTATTGTCGGTTTCATTTGCTTTTGTGTGTTAGCGTGATTAGTGTATGTTTTGTGTGATCTACATAACTATCTTATTTAATACTAAATTATTTGCTTAAATCAGTTGAAATGAGATGGATTTGTGTGATAATATACAAACTAGATAACATGTCTTCACGCTTCAGTGATTTATGCCTGGCTTATGATGGCATACGAAAGTTCGAATTTTGATCTCACCACTAGAAAAAACACTGAAAATACTTTTTTACTGGGGAAATTCAAAAATTCGAATTTCAAATTTTCGAATTCAAAAATATTGAAATTCGAAAGTAATGTTTGAAAAAAACATTTGCACATTTTAAACACTTTTCCCAGAGTGTTTGACATTGTTAATGAATTGTGTGGTTTTTATGCAGTATTGCTATGTCTGATAAATATTAGCTACCCATATTTTCAACACAAGATTTTGATGGCTACGTTAGAAATTTCTATCCACTTTTAACATTAAGATTTCATGAAACATTCTGTCTGCATGGTCTATGAAATATTCATCCTATACATGCGTGTGTATAAATCTGGTCTTTGTGACAGGTTTTTATGGGATAATAAAAGACTTTGTTTTTTATAAACTGTGCTCATTGGGGATATATTTGTAATAATTTTGCGTGGTTGACACATGTTAAAAGTCGATGTCAATATTTTCAAAATTGGCACCATATGATAGTATCATATTGGCTCCAGTATGTAATAACGTGTTTGTGAATAAATATGATGAACAAAACAAATGCACTCCCTTAAATCTAAAGAAATATTTGTGTATGAATACAATAACATGAAAAGTTTTTTTTCAATTTTTCTGGCCATCATCAGATGTTACTATCTAGATACATCATTTTAAGCTGGCTATTTACGTGTTCCCATGTGCCCACCTCATATCAACCATAAAATTACCGTATTCCTCCGAATATCCCCCTTTGAATGAAACCTCCCCTCAAAATACCCCCAGGTTTGAGTGAGGTGGGGATTTGATGTCATGCTGGTTTCATTGGACCCCCTCAAAATAAATACATGAACCTTTGGAATGAGCGAAAAAAGTACATAAAATAAAAATGAGAACATAGTGTATTTCCGCTTGACAATTTGCGTAGCAGCTCTAATTTGACTGGGTTATGCAAATAAATATTCAAACATTTCGATTTTAAAAGTTGAGATTTTTCAAGCTTGGTGACTTTTAATTTTTCAATGAATCATTTACCTACCTTGAAAGAAAAAAAATTCTGACAACAAAATTCCCTCTTGAATCCTCCCCTCGAAATACCCCACGTGTGAGTGAGCTGGCGAAAAATAAACCCCCTGGGGGTTTATCCGTAGAAATACGGTATGTACCTAGTAAACATATTTAGAATAGGTCAGGTCAGACATTGGCTCTTAACGTCCATTTATTTCAATACCACATGTTCAACCGTTCGAGTGTTCTAATGGAGTGTAAACTGAAATGATAATGGATGTTCTATTCTATGATAATGGCTTTTTGCCATTGGTCGCATATTCAGCGTTCCTTTTGTTAGATATTCCGCGCTTAATGTAGATTGAAATGGAATATTTACCGTAGTTGTGGACATGGGAACTATTTTTAACTATCTATTTTTGGTCTACTTAACTCTATTCTGTCAATATATTGTTATGTCAATTTTGCGCTTATTTCACGATAAAAATCATTACATTTGTTACCGTATTTACTCGAATAATTCCCCCGCGGAATTATTTTTTCGTCAGACTTTTTTAAGGGGAACTATTCAAGAGAGGAAATTAATCAAGGGGGATTGTCATTTCATCAAAATTTCCAAGCATGTTTCTATCAACTGACTTCATGAGATAGGCTTTTTTACGACAAGATGCCATTTTTGTTCAAATTATGCACAACAAATTTATCGTATGCTAAAAGGGGGGATTATTTTCCCCACTCGTCTAACAGGGGGAATTATTCAAGCAAATACGGTATGTTTTTGTAGAATATCATCATCTATCATATGATCGTATCATCGTTTAAGTATATCATCGCAACTCTTCAAAATAGGGCAAATGAGAAAAAAAACACTTTTAGCTATCCCACTCACAGTAATGGCCAGTCTGGGATTGCCACAGGTATTACGAAGTCAAATTTACAGAATTCAAAATTAACCTACAATACCGTATTTCCTCGAAATACCCCCCTCGAAATACACCCCTCAAAATGGGCACTATGTACATATTTGTGGCCTGGGAAATGCATAACAGACGTTCAAAACACTTACTGTGTTAATTTAGAACATCGTTTATAACATCTACATCCTTATATAAGGCTGCAAAAACTTATAAATGGTCGTTATTGTTGCATTTTTCACGTTTTTCTCTAAAAATTTCCAATCTGAAAAAATAAACCCCCTGGGGTATACAGATTCCATTCACCGAGTAATGCGCCTGAAACCCACGACAAATTTAAATGTGTCTTCAAATGTGCTTTCGTGTAAATTTTGTGGATTTCGATCCAAAAAATTGCAAAAACTTTTGTTCACATGCAGGGTTGGTTTTATAAAAATTCATTTTAGTAAAATTGTATAAAAATTGTATAAAAATTTTATTTTATTTTAATTTTATTCTTGTTTCATTTTATTTTATTTTATTTTATTCCCAAAAGTCATTAATAAAATAAAATGACACATTTTACAAAAATTTTACAAAAATTGTACAAAAATTTTACAAAAAATCAGAAACATGCATGCAAGGCCAGAAAAATGTTATAATTAGACCTATACATGAAAAACCTGTGACAAATTTTTCCCTTTCTTTTCAAAAGTTGCAAGCAGTATGTATTGTTAGCTAGCTGCAGGTGTAAAGTTACAATTATTGATAAGAATGGTTTGCATTTTCAGTAGAAGGACTACTGGAGTGTGCTTGGCACATTTGTAAAATGTCATGCAAAGTGTCAATTGTCATGACAAATGTAAAGTAAAGTATCAATTGTCATGCAAATGTCAAGTGTCATGTAAAATTTCAAGCACAGTGGCAATTGTCATGACAAATGTCATGCAAAGTGTAAATTGTGTATCAAAATCTTGTGTTTTTGTATCCATAGTATGTTTTATATCCAAATCTTATGTTTTTGTATCCAAATGTTCACATAAGATTTGGAGTCAACAACAACATAATTTGAATACAAAACATAAGATTTTGAAATAAAACATGAGATTTGAACACAATTTGCTTGACAATTGATACTTTAATTTTTACATGTCATGACAATTTACACTTTACTTTACATTTGTCATGACAATTGACACTTTGCATGACATTTTACATGACATTTGACACTTTACAATGCTTGGGACTGCCCCCAGATCCATAAAAAAACAGGTAGAGACTCAAGCAATGAGACAAAATTTTACAAAAAATATGAATTTTTATACAATTTTACAAAAATACGAATTTTTATACAATTTTACAAAAATTCGAATTTTTATACAATTTTTATTTTTATTCTTAAATTTTCCATTTTATTTTATTTTATTTTATTCTTGAATATTCCATTTTATTTTTATTTTATTTTTATTTTTTTCTGAGATTTTGCCAACCCTGTTCACATGTTTTCTGTGACAAATGTTGACTTGCTAATTCGGTTTCATGTGTAAATAAGGCACCGAAAGTGGCTGTTGAAGACTTTCATGGCAACCTGCCAAACATTTTTTATGTTTGTTGGGTGCATTATTCACATTACTCGCGATTTTGTATCGTGGCGCGTCTAGAAATTAGTCTTCACATGCCGACAGGTTGAACCAGCTTGAAAAAATTGCGAATAAACGTTATTTTTTGTTCATCATTTGATATATCCTAATTTGGTTGTCCCTATTGTCCGAAAGTTGAAATCACATAATTAACCACAATTTACACTGATTTTGATGTCAATTAGTGTGTTTGGGTGCATTGTCACTTTTAGGTTTTCACACACCTGCTCACACGGGCCTGTGCCGCTTGGCATGTAACCCATTGCGCATGTAGACAGCGAATCAGGGGTTTCCAATGTTTTGACCCTCGCGGCGGCATCATAGATAACAAATCTCCCCTCCAGAGGGATAGATAACTGGAAATTATTCTGGGGGCTCGCTGGGGCAAAATATATATGATGTATGGTAAAATTGACAAAATTAAATGGAGCAAAATTTAGTGATGTTGGGGAAAAATCGTTCAAATTTTGCTCCACTTAAATAGTACAGTTGAGAGATTTCGGGGCGGGGCTCAGGGGATAGTAGCCTCTGGACAGATAGCTAGCTGAACAGCCCCCCCATGGGGCCCCCGCAAAGGGTCTACATGCCAAGCGGGTATACATGCCGAGCGAGCCTACACCGGCTCACACACCATCATTGCGAAACAAAAAAAGTTTCCGTGATCCATCCCTCAACTGAAAATCTGCCCGGCGCCGGTTCAAAACCAAATCCAATTATCATTATCCTATCGGCGCACATAACCAACGTATTTAGAAAAACGCTGCAGCGAGGGCTGATAATCAGCGCAAATGGCCAACCCGGCTGCCGAGTCAGAATCGTCTGTGTTTGCGCCGCTTCCTGGGCCAAGTTCCAATTTGTGTCAAGTGATAAGACCGGTGTTTAGAGGTGGGAAGGTTTGAGAGCTGCGGGGGTCTGAGAAATTGCGCTCTGACTAGGGTGTCAACAAAATTTTTTTACGGAAAATATTTGCACTTGCCGGAAAACGGAAACGAAAAATTTTTTGCACTTGCCGGAAAACGGAAAAAAATTGCCTGCGGAAAGCGGAAACGGAAAACAGAAAACGGAAATTTGACACCCTAGCTCTGACTTAATTTGTAGCTTTACTAGGTTTTTAAACTATTTGCATCGTCATTTGTTTAAAGGTGGATTTTGTCAAGTTTTTTAGTTTTCAAGCAGAAAGTGAAAAATCCCTGTTCACTCGGATCCAACTTGACATGAACACAAAAAGTAATGCTCTGGAAAATAATAAAATTTACACCCCTGAACAAGTATAAATTCGTAATTTCTTTATTTTTTAATTTTTGAACAAACAAGCAGAATAACATTATATGCAAAATATGTCTGTTTGCATAAACTTGACATCAGCAACAACTCGTTGTATCACACTGAATAGCAAGGTCCCAATTCTGCATGTGGGGAAGTAAAAAACAACCGTTTTTAGAAGTGAGACGTTAATGAGAAGTGAGAAGTAAAAAAGTCGAAAGCTAAGTAAACTTTTTACTTCTCATTATACTTTTCACTTGTCAAATCGTATTTTACTTCTCCACTTGCGCAATTGACCCCACCCCAGGACGTGAACCTTCACACACGACACTTCACTTGTCATTTGCCACTTGTCACTTAGTCACTCACTTGTCACTTAGTCACTCACTTGTCACTTAGTCACTCACTTGTCACTTAGTCACTCACTTGTCACTTAGTCACTCACTTGTCACTTAGTCACTCACTTGTCACTTAGTCATTCACTTGTCATTTAGTCACGCACTTGTCACTTGTCACTTGACACGCCCCAAAGCCGAGACCGCGACCGGTCGTTTCACCCGCTTGCGATGGGACACGGCTCTGCTAGCGCGCGCGCAGGCGCCTGGTTTTATTGAATTGAGCAATTACACAATGCCCGCCGCGCGTCCACACTTAGGTCTGCGAATTTGCCGCGCCGCACTGACGGGTAGGCTGAAACTCGGGTAGGGTTGTTTTTTCAGACGGGTCACGGCGGAGGTTTTGTAGGGGGGGGGGGGGGTTGGCGTGGTCCCCCTCCCCAAACCGCCCGGCTACCCAGCTATCAGGAGCGATTTTTGAGAAATTTTACCCAAATTTTCACTCAAAATCGCTGATTTTCATACCTTTTGATAGATTTTCACCTTCAAATTACTATAGTTAATGTGTCATTGCCTGTTTTGAGCTATTTTTGTACTTTGTGCTTATGTACCTATTTTCGGCTATTTTTCGCTTACTTTTAGCGCATTTTCTCCCTTTTCTTCCTTCTAAAAGCCTTCTAAATTTGACCCCCGCGAACCCCCTCTCACTTTTTGCATTTGACGCCATTCTTCTCTGGTGGCTAGTCACGAGAGCTTGGAAAGCATAAAAGTCCTGGCGCTTTTTATATAGCATATCACCTTGAAATACCCCTTTGAATTACCCCCCCCCCACTCAATACTCCCAAGTCAGGGGTATCTTGAATTTTGACCCTCTGAGTGGTTGGATAGATAGCCTCAAAAAACGTTTTGTAAAAAATTTGCGTGCAAGTGCGCAATTTCCCACCACCCACAAGGTATTTCTTCTAGATACTTCCCATAAATGCAAATCAATGTCAAAACCTCAATTTTTTGCCTGTCGCTGTGTATTGTATGTTTATTTACCTACAAATATGTCAGTTTTTGGCGCTAGCGCCAACGCCAATGGTGCCATGGCATGGTGCCTACAAATGGCGCTAGCGCCTAGCGCCATTTCTTCACTCAGTATGGAAAAATTTTAGGGGGGGGGGCTGAGCCCCCCCCCCCCCCCGTTCGCGAGGCTCCGTAAACAAACAGCCCTCCCCCCACTCCAAAATCCTGGATACGTCCCTGCCCACCCGTACACCGGGCTCAGTAAACAAACAGACACCATGCTCAAAAATCCTGGATATGTACCTGGCCCCCGAAACAAGGGGTCTACATGCGCACTGGGTTTACATGCGCACTGAGTTTTGGCCATCTGGGGCACCTACACCAACGCCAATGGTGCCATGACGTGGCGCCTATGAATGGTGCGAGTGCCATGACACCATTCCGCCACTACAGGGGCAAAATTTTAGGGGGGGGGGGGTTGTTTTATGTTGTTTTTCCTTTGTTCAGCTTATTATTTTCTTATTCCTGATTTTTTCATTACCCGATACCCGAATTTTTCATTACCCGGAACCGAAATTTTTGACAATTTGGGACCAAAAGAACCGAACCGGAACCGAACTTAAGAACCGAACCGAGAACCGGAACCGAAAATTTTGAGGAACCGAGAACCGAGAACCGAACCGAAATTTTTTAGAACCGAGAACCGAGAACCGGAATCGAAAATTTTGAAATTCCCGACCCTAGGTTTGGGGGGGTTGTGGTGGTTTGGGTGGGTTGTGGCAATATATAGGCTTTTTCGGGGCATAGAAGGAAGAAAAGGGAGAAAAATCGCTAAAAGTAGGTGTAAAATAGCTCAAAAATGGTATACAAGAGCATTTAGTACTAAAAATAGCTGTTCCTGGCAGTGGCGCCAACGCCAATAGCGCCATGACATGGCGCCTTTGTATGGCGCCAGCGCCAAAACGCCTTTCCGTCCCTATATAGGGAAAATTTTAGGGGGGGGGGCTGAGCCCCCCCCCCCGTTCGCCGGCCCCCGTAAACAAGCAGCCCCCCGCTCAAAAAACCTGAATACGTCCCTGCCCAAGTCTGAGGGAACTGGGGAAAAATGTAGATATCAGACATCGACTGCATTAATATCCCACATTTTTGGGCACTGGATCTGGGCACCCGAATTTTCCATAACTTTTCCGCCAACCAAAACCCGCTTGTCCTCTGGGGTGGACCAATTTGCTGACTGGATTGCCCGCGCGTCCGAACTAGAATGGGAAGTGCTATGGGCGCAACTTGCACGGTAAAGACATTCCGATTCCGTTCATAAGCATCCCGGATATCCACACAGCTTATGTGCTGTACGTAAGTGCCTTTATATGTGTCTGCGTTATTTCTTCCACTGTACCACTGTGAATATATGTTTTCTGGGTTTATACGTATGTATACAGTATATGCGGGGTGTCGCTATGTGGACCCCCGCTGCGAGGATTTGCTACATTTTGCAAATTGTATTGCAAATTTGCAGAAACTGTTGGACCACATATTCATGTGGTAACATTGTTTTGTAGCGTCATATCTAAGCCAGTTTTGACAGATTTTTATCATTTTAACGACCATAAACTTTCGAATAAGTCCCAGGGGAGTTATTATCGCGTCATTTTTGACTGGGGTGGGAAGTTGTATTTTCGTCATAATTTTCCGTGGCAAATCCCGTGCTCACTTTATGATCAATTGCATACATATTAATTTCCTCGAAATACCCCCAGGGGGTTTATTTTTCAGGGTGGAAGTTTTGAGGGGGTATTTCGAGGGGGGTTTATTTTTCTTCAGCTAGAAAACACCTGGGGGTATTTCGAGGGGGGTTGATTCAAGGGGCGTATCTCGAGGAAATACGGTAAGTAATGGAATTCTTAGGTATTCCCGATCATTAGGAGAAATGGAATGTTCAAGTGATAAAAGAGCAATCTAAAAATCGTAAAAATGAAAGCTATTGATGGCGCCCCGATAAAGGCCCCACACCAGAGTTGTACAAATACTGGTATTTTCGGAAAACGTAAACGTAAACGTAAATACCTTTTCTACATTGTGAGTATTAATACTGAAAACGTAAAATACTTTTAAAATACACGGGTAAACGTAAAAAAAAACGTAAACGTAAAAATTTATTTGAAGTGCACAACCCGTGATCAGATGCATTGAAAAACACCTTTGTTTTTCCTATTTCAAGCATTTCTCTGCTAATACGATCAGATTTTTGCTTACCTACGTTATTTATCAAACAATTAAGCAGCTAATTGGCCAAAAATATAAATTGTACTTATTGTATCAGAAAAAAGTTCAAAAATGCACTGTTTTTGTGCATTTCCATACGATTTTTACGTTTTCTCTGGTACCCGGGTAATTGTGCCAGGAAAACGTAACAAAACGTAATGGTATTTTTGGAAAACGTAAACGTAAACGTAAATATAAATACCCAAATAACCGGGTATTTCGGGTAAACGTAAATACGTTTTTCCAACTCTGCCCCACACACACTAGTTGACATTAACGCCAAATGTAAACTGGTTCCGAACCCAAATCCAAGGTTGCATTTGAACGTCGTTCGTTGGCTCGTCAACAAACTTTGAATTGGGATCGGAACCAGTTGACATTTGGTGTCGATGTCAAATAGTGTGTATGGGCCAGAGTTGTGCAAATAGTGGTATTTTTGGAAAACGTAAACATAAACGTAAATACCTTTTCCAAATCAAAAGTATAAATACTAAAACGTAAGGTATTTTTAAAATACCAAGGAATACGTAAAAAAAAACGTTAACGTAAAATTTTCACACACAGTATTTGCCATTGTTCTTTGGAAAATACCATTATTTTCACCTTTAGATGGTTCAATCGCTCCATCTGCACCAGTTTCTGTTGTAAGTGTGGCCAAATTCAACTACGCTGGTGATTCTGGGGGAGTCCCAGAACTAGGGTGTCAAATTTCCGTTTCCGTTTTCCGTTTCCGCCTTTCCGCAGGAAAATTTTTTACCTTTCCGTTATCCGTTTTCCGGCAGCCGAAAAAATTTTACCTTTCCGTTTTCCGTTTTCCGGCAGCTGAAAATTTTTTACCTTTCCGTTTTCCATTTTCCGGCAGCTGAAAATTTTTTACCTTTCCGTTTCCGTTTTTCCGGCCCATTTTTCCGTTTTCCGGCTGAAAAATTTTTACCTTTCCGTTTCCGTTTTACCAGGCCATTTTTCCATTTTCTGGCTCGATTTTCAGTTTTCTGGCATTTTTCCATTGTTTTTCCAATCTGTATTTATCTTCAATTGGCTCATCCCATTGTGTTGTTTTTGTCTCTTGGAGCAGCATTGACAACTGGGATTTCAGGGTCAGTGAAACAGGTGCTGTGAACCCAATTGGGTCATATACATACACCAATAATTTATTCAAGTTTCGTCTGGTTGGTGTTGTGATGCTGTCAATTTGCAATTTTGGTGTTGATATTGCCAGCATGTCCATTCGGTGATTTTATTTCATGCCCATTACTGCGACAATTTTATTCACCTTTGGACTCCTGTCGTTTTTAGCTATTTCATTCATGACTGATCTGGAGTTTGACAGCCATTCCCTCATGTTCATAGAACATTGGTTAAATAAAGCTTTGACATTGTAATATAGTTCTAAAGCTTCAACTTCATTTGTGACACTCATGATGAAGTTATCGACGTAAATGTTGTTTATTATCATCGCCAACTGGTTTCCTTCCCCTTCATTCTGTTTTGTCATCACAGATCTCAATTATTCCCTTTTCTAGTTGGTTGTCCAAAACTTTCCAGTATTGTTCGAATAAGTTTGGATCTTTGTTGAATCTTCTTATCAGTAATTTAAACCGCACCAAGGCTTCTGCTTTTCCCGTGGGCAGGTCACTGATACTCTCTTTATATGGCCAGTCAATATAGTATCATTTGTTGTTGTCGTTGAATTTTATGCTATTTATTATCATCTCCTCTGCAATGTTGTCATCAATTGCATAGGAGTCATCAGTGATTCCCACTGCTTCTAGACTGTGAAATTGTCGTAGTGTTTCCTTTCCTATGGCCACTATGGCTACTTTTTGATGATTTTTTGTTGGTTCAGTTAAGCTTGAACTACAAGTGAATTTACAGGCATGATCCATAGTTGCAGAATGTACAGCTACCACAATCAAAGCCAAACAGGCAAACCTGCATGCAGGTTTTCCTTCTGCAAATTTGTCTATTACCGTGCTAATTTCACTTTTTTTTCCGTTTCCGTGAAAATTTTGCTTTCCGTTTTCCGTTTTCCGGCATTTCATTTTTCCGTTTTCCGTTTTCCGGCCGACAATTTTTTTTTACCTTTCCGTTTACCGTTTTCTGCTGAGTGAAATTTTTTTACCTTTCCGTTTTCCGTTTTCCGGCTGACAATTTTTTTTTACCTTTCCGTTTTCCGTTTTCCGTAAAGTGAAAAAATTTTACCTTTCCGTTTTCCGTTTTCCGTAAAAAAATTTTTTTGACACCCTAACCACGACAACCCCCCATCCTATGCACCGGGGGCCACTGGTCGGGAACACCCCCTACATAAAAATACAATCCCAATATAGGAGGTAGAACCCTATATTGAGTCTAGGTGCAGACCCAAGTGGGTCTGACTTGAGCTCTGGCTGTCTAGGGAGCTGGTTTTATACTGGGTGGGTGACAGAGGTTAGAGCAGTTACACTAACACAGTGGGCGGAGCCTGCATGCAAGCTCTGCAAGCAAGCTGCTTTCAGGGGGCAGTCCCAGATTCTGTTATACTCGGCGTACGTGATACTCTGCCCTCGCACTGATTTATGTCTCGTGTTGGAAGCGTGCCAATGATTATTAAATCATGCGATTTCTGTGAAAATATAAAAAAAATTCGTCGATGTGAATATGTTGATGAATAACATTATAACAACAATCAATTTTGTCATCTTTTTATGAAACTCGGACGCGTTAACCATCGTTGGCACACTTCCAGCGGGAACCACGCGTGCAGGGTGTAAAGTAACCGGAGTATAACTGCAAAGTAAGATGTCAAATGTCATGCAGTGTCAATTATCATGACAAATGCAAAGTAAAGTGTCAATTGTCACGCAAATTTCAGTAATAAAATATTCTTTTATTGATTGACATGACATTTGACATTTGACATTTTACTTAACACTGTACATGGTCTGGAATTGGCACCAGCTGGCTCTGTTTGGACATGTTTGCTGTGGTCTGGAATTGGCACCAGCTGTCTCTGTTTGGACATGTTTGCTGTGGTCTGGAATTGGCACCAGCTGGCTCTGTTTGGACATTTCAAATGCAAAGTCAAATGTGAAATGTAAAGTAAAGAGTAAAGTGTCAAATGTAAAGTAAAATGTGAAATGTAAAGAAAAGTATGAAATGTAAAGTCAAATGCAAAGTCAAATGACAAATGTAAAGAAAAGTGTTAAATGTAAAGTCAAATGCAATGTCAAATGTAAAGTCAAATGTAAAGTAAAGTGTCAATTGTGTATCCAAATCTTATGTTTCGTATCCAAATCTTATGTTTTTGTATCCAAATCTTATTTCGAAAAGTAAGATTTGGATACAAAAACATAAGATTTGGATACGAAAAAAATAAGATTTGGATACACAATTGACACTTTACTTTACATTTGACACTTCACTTTACATTTGACTTTACCACTACCTATTTAAGCCATTTTTAAAATGGTTCATTGCCCTAAGCTTAAAATGGTTAGTAGGGCTAAGCTTAAAATGGTTAGTAGGCCTAAGCTTAAAATGGTTAGTAGGCCTAAGCTTAAAATGGTTAGTAGGGCTAAGCTTAAAATGGTTAGTAGGCCTAAGCTTAACATGGTTAGTAGGGCTGAGCTCAAAATGGTTAGTAGGCCTAAGCTTAAAATGGTTAGTAGGCCTAAGCTTAAAATGGTTAGTAGGCCTAAGCTTAAATGGTTAGTTGGGCTAATTTTTTACCTAAGCCTAAGCCTAAGCTCAAGCCCAAAATAGTGAATTTTCCTAGAAAGTAGTTGGTAGAATAAAGAGAACATGTTTCGTTAAAAAAGAAAACACGTTCCGTTAAGCTTTTTACTTTACCTGTAAAAAACCCACTTGTATATTGTCACCATCCCAAAAAGAGTCGTCAAAAAAGCGTATAGACATGAAAAAACCAACCCACACGAAGGATTTCGTTGCTGTTGTTTTCTTTTTCGAGAAAAATGTCAGATTTGGATACGTGTGTCATTTTGTTCAGCCGGGGAATACTGACGAAAAGTTTTGCGGGTAAAGCTGGTCGAAAAAGATATGTTTTCGTTGTTATTTGTTGTAATTAGAAGATTTTGTTCGCTCTTTTTTTCATTCGCAACACCAAAGTGTACTCAGATTTTATGTAAATGTGTGAATTTTGGATCGTGTCATTTATGATATCTTGGCGCGCGTCCAAGTTTGTATCGGATACAGCTACCTATGGTACGAACGAGAGTATTAGCGACCGGAAATGGTCGCTAATGGCGGCTAGTTGACACATGTATGAGAACTCGTCTGTGTCAACTCAGATTGCGGCTTTACGTGTCGCAGAGCGATCTTCCAGTGCACTTGCTGTATTGTGCCTACACACTAGGTTTCACCGTGACTTCGTGTGAAAACTGAAATTTTTTCAAATGCAAATTAAAAATCACGGTTGAATGATTTGATTTTATTTAAATTTGAGTTCAAACAAATGATAGTTGAACTTTGAAAATTTGAAAACTAAAACACATAAAGCATACAAAATGAGTAGGCTGGATGTCGCCATGTGGCCATTTCAGTTTTCACACCAGTCACGGTGAAAACTAGTGTGTGTAGGGCCAATATTTATTTTTCAGCATTGCTGCATGTGCATTTGGAGATCCCTCTGTGACACGTGAAATAATCTGAGTTGACAAGATTAGTTGACACACATGTGGTCACTAGTGTGCGGGTCACCGATGTACGGGGAATGTATGTCGTCGCACGTTTAGGATGGTTTATTGTGTTTCGCATGTTACAGGTGTATCCAAACTGTTTTTTTGGCAAGCTGCCAAGACATCATAAGGTCCTTTTTTGTACATCCCCGTGAATTTTGAGTTTTGAGTACAGTTTTGCATATCTGTGTCTGCAAGGCTTCTGCTTTTCCCGTGGGCAGGTCACTGATACTCTCTTTATATGGCCAGTCAATATAGTATCATTTGTTGTTGTCGTTGAATTTTATGCTATTTATTATCATCTCCTCTGCAATGTTGTCATCAATTGCATAGGAGTCATCAGTGATTCCCACTGCTTCTAGACTGTGAAATTGTCGTAGTGTTTCCTTTCCTATGGCCACTATGGCTACTTTTTGATGATTTTTTGTTGGTTCAGTTAAGCTTGAACTACAAGTGAATTTACAGGCATGATCCATAGTTGCAGAATGTACAGCTACCACAATCAAAGCCAAACAGGCAAACCTGCATGCAGGTTTTCCTTCTGCAAATTTGTCTATTACCGTGCTAATTTCACTTTTTTTTTCCGTTTCCGTGAAAATTTTGCTTTCCGTTTTCCGTTTTCCGGCATTTCATTTTTCCGTTTTCCGTTTTCCGGCCGACAATTTTTTTTTACCTTTCCGTTTACCGTTTTCCGCTGAGTGAAATTTTTTTACCTTTCCGTTTTCCGTTTTCCGGCTGACAATTTTTTTTTACCTTTCCGTTTTCCGTTTTCCGTAAAGTGAAAAAATTTTACCTTTCCGTTTTCCGTTTTCCGTAAAAAAATTTTTTTGACACCCTACCCAGAACCCTGAAAAAGGCCTTGTAAAATGTCAAAAGGCATGCGAAGTGTCTAAAGTCATGCAATATGCCCTTGAAGGTGGCAAACCTTTGCACTTTTGCTGGGCATTCTACATGAGTTTTGACATTTGCATGAAATTTTACATTTTACAGGGCATCCTACAGAGTCTTGGATTGGCACCAGAACTTGCACTCGCCTTGCCAGTTTCAAAACATGTGCTACTCACTGTTGTTGCAAGTGGAGTTGTCAGAATTCATCACAAAATAATTAATAAACGCAAGGCTCCACAAACAAACAAAAAGGTTTTGGTGTTCAGCATTTGAACACATTAATGAATATGTACCCAGTATTCCATGTGTTAGTGCAAGCGTGCAGTCACTTTTATCATCCACTGTTTTTTGTATGTATACCTACATGTTACATTTATGCAAAAACAAGAATATTGTTGGCTGCAGGTGGTGCGGCCCATTTGAATACGTGTGAACGATCACAAGTTTTTTACGTTTTCCCTAGTACCCGGGTATTTTGGTCAGGAAAACGTAACAAAACGTAATGGTATTTGAGGAAAACGTAAACGTAAACGTAAGTATAACTACCCGAAAAACCGGGTATTTCGGGTAAACGTAAATACGTTTTTTTCAACTCTGGTATGGGCCCAAACTTGGGAATTTTTAAAGCTGCATCCATATCCATGCTGCAGCCCATATTGCAGTCCCGCACCCTGTAAAGTTGCAAATGCCATGCAAAATGTCAATAAAAATAAAAATATATATTATTGAACTATGACATTTTGCATCACATTTGACAAATGTGATTATATTTGACACTTTAAAGGGTGCGGGACTGCCCATAGTCGTGGCGCTTTTCACAAATTGCACCAGAATTAATTATCTGATGGTGCCGTTCGGCAAAATGCGCAGGGTGTTAACAAATAAGGCGAGATTACCTACAGCATTTGTGTTGCGAAATATTGTGCCTACACACACCAGTTTTCAGCCAGAATTTTGAAAACTCATTATTCAGCATTGTGCCTACACAGGTATGTAAAATATACAGGTACCTATTTACCTATATGAGACAATTTCCAGTACTTTGTCATGTTAAAGTAGCTTTAAAAGACACTGGATGGCCATAGAAAGTTGATATTTGCAGGTTTTATGCAGAATTGTATGCTCTTTTTATGGCGGGTCACATTGACATGTGAAAAAGTCCAAACAAAATTATTTTATATAATAAGTTCTTTCTAAGTTCAATTTTTTTCTGAAACTGTTGTATCTGGTGCACACAACCTACCATATGCATGTCATGCTCATTCTGCCATAGATATCTCCTACAGTATCTTTTTTTGTAAAATTTAGAAAACCTGAACTCACTGTTGGCTGACAAAGTTTACTTGATACCTGGACCATGAGAGAACAAATTCTGGAGTGAATAGAAGTTCTGGGCTGTGAACCCTGGCTCTATTGGCAAAACTGCTGAGTTTTCATCTTTTTGAGTCTGTGTCAGTTTGAATGGAGAATTGAATGCTGTAGTTTTTAGCACTTATAATTTTTTTATCACATTTCTTGTCACTAATCAATTTGCAAAATTAGTCCCCGGACAAAGAGTATTTATTAACCCAAATTGTTTTAGAAGTCAAATAAAATAAACATATCTAATTTAATTAAATATACATATTTAATTAATTAGTTCCCGGATATAACCTAATTATGAACCCAAATTGTTTTGTGAACTCAAATTGAATTTATCTATTTAATTTCATTTTCAACCATAGTTCACTGCGGTGTAGAAAAATCGTGCATGGCTGCACAAATTCACAAATTGTGGCCGGCCACGCTGATTTACTTATGCCGTGCCTTCTCAGATTATTTTTGTCTACTAGGGGCACTGTTGCTTGCATGTCAATGTGCAATCATATATGTATTGAAATTCCACAAAAAAAATATTCAATTCTGAACTGATAGCTTTGAAACTGATGGTTTCATGGTATTCAGCATATTATTTAGAACCCGTCAGCCTGCTAAAACGATACCGTATTTCTTCAAATAGAACAGCAGCCTCCAATAGAACGGCACCTCCAATAGAGCGGCAGGTAGAAATTACGTTGAACGAGTGCCAAAACACAAATATATTTGGAAAATTGGTGGTGCGAACAACAAGGGTGCTCAGAACTGTGATTGAGGAGTTGTTTCCGCATTTGGAATTGTTTAAATTGAAAAAAATAGAACGGCGTCGTTCTATTAGAAGCAATACGGTAAGCGGTTGTTTACTGATTAATATTCGCTGAACGGCCGATATCAGTATGGACATTCCATCTGCTAAGGATGTCTAAACAGCCAAACCCCATTTTTGAAGGTCATTTGCATTCTTAGCGCGCTGGGAAAAAATGCCCCGGGACCAATCAAAATACCCTGGAAAGCGACAAATTTTGAGAAAGTTTCAAATTTCTCGTGGAGTAATTTATTCGAAATTTGGAACTTACCCTACACTCCCTGGCAAAAATAACACGTCTCGGAATTTGTCACAGTCGACACAATCGGTTCCGGAGTCCTGACTAAATAGGGTTGGGTTGGGATGATATATCGTGTTCAATATCGAAATCAAATATCGACTATTTTTATATTGGTATAGAAAATACGACACAATAGTGAAAATCGACTATTTTTCATGTTGAGTATCAGATATCCACTTTTTTTTGATTAAGTATCGATATCGATCGGTGCATATCGATATCGAACATCGACTTCCATACCAAACTAGCAAAATATCGAATATCGATATCGAAAACTCACATCAACCCAACCCCATCCCACTCAACATTCCTTCTTTCAACATTGCATCGCAAAAATGCGTATGTAGCCGGACCAATGTAGTGCACGCTTTGTTTGCGCTGGTCATAATCATAAAGCACTAATGATATTGCATTTGCACCATCGTTTGTGCCATGGATGGTTTGTAGACGATACGATGCAAAGTTGGTTTTATCTGGTGTGCTAACCCCCCTCCCCCTCCCCTTGTTTTTCTCTCGTGTTTTGTTTATTTTTTCTGGATATTCACGCGCACTTTTGTATGGCCTGTCAAGTGACCAGTATCCCAAATTAATTTATGACACTTGTCAGATAAAGTGAAGCTTTTAGACGGAAAGTTACCTGGAATTTGAAACTTGAAAGTATCTCCGGAATTTGTCACTTAACAGGGCACTTCACTTCACAAGCCCCGCCTCATCGTCGTCAGGTTTGATCTGAAAATGGCTCAAATCGACACGAAAATCATCATTCACGATCAAATGCGAATTGCCGCTTTCATTGATAATGCGCATCTCATTGATAATGTAAACACGCAATCACGATTACGTCTTTCATTGCATTGTTTTGATGTGTCTAGCAAAAGCGCGTAAATGCGAGTTTTCGGCTATTATTTGGCGTATCGGTCAGTTAAATTGGAGTGGCGGCTTGGCGACGTAATGTTAGCCGGCGCGAAATTTAGTTTGCCCGACATTTGTCGGGCTGCCCGATACATTTTACCTACAGTATTTCCTCGGAATACCCCCAACCCCTTGAATTTACCCCTCCCCTCGAAATAACCCCAGGTATTTTCGAGCTGAGGAAAAAATACCACTCCCCTCGAAATACCCCCTCCTATAATGTACATGATGTAAACTCGGGTTACTTTATGCCAGTCAATTCTGCTGACCGTAACCCATGCATGACGTCATTTTTGGAATTCGGCCAAAAATAAAAAATGGGTAAAATAAAATGCGCAATGCAAACGCGAATTCCGTTGTTATTACGTTTCTCAAAGTTTCTGTATAAAAGTCATTGTGTTTTGTTGGCGAACTTTTCAATATGTTTCCATTTAGAACTGCAATACATAGATTCCAATAAGTTTTTGGTATTTTTCATTCAGTTCTTCCTTCTAATTTGCAAAAAAATCAGTAATCATCATTTTGGAACAGTGCCAAAATTTCTTTTCGTATCATTTTCGGTTGATCAGTATCGGCCAAGCTATTCACCGGACGGAAAATACAGTCAACCAAAAGGCGTTTTATACTTATTGTCAGTACTTTTCTATTGCATACGGTGCGTGGCTTGGGTGAACGAGTGTGCAACAGACACCATTATGCGGCTTGAGCGGATTAATGTCGCGGGTAGATGAATAAAGAAATATAGACAAAAAATGATCGAATGCATGATTACAATGCATTCTGATAAAAGTATGAGAAGTTTTCACTTGCATATGAATAACACCCAGTTCCAAACAAGGTTCCGAAACTCAGCAAATCATTCATGACTCCATTAGCCCACAGCTGAGAAATTCATTTGTAACAACATCACAAGGGATTGCCGTCTTTGTTTTATGTGTTACTTTACGTATGAATCGTGAATGGCGTCTGTTGCACAGCCATCGACCCAAGCCACGCGCCGTATGCAATAGAAAAGTACTGACAATAAGTATAGTGAACCAACCAAAACGACGGATGGACCAGCGAACGCTTTTTCTATTTTTATTTTTATTTTTATTTTAATCGGCAGTCGGAACTTATGTTCCGCCTCAGTCGACGCTCAGCGAAGGGAAACATAAGTCAAACAACACTGATTCGTTTCATGTAAGTCGAGTTTATTTATTTGGGCCAAATCTCATCGCAGCTATACATAAAGTAGTTTGTATAGCTATCAAACCCTGCACTCATTATTTACCGTATTTATAAATAAAACGACATACATTCAATAGAACGGCACCTCCAATAGAACGGCCGGTTTTGGCACTCACTAAAAGAATAGAATGGCAGCCTCCAATTGAACGGCACCTCCAATATAACGACAGGAGAAATGAATGGCGTGAATGTTGAAAGTATCCAAATATGCTTATATGAATCGGGTTGCCCGATAAAATTGGATTCGGGCTTATTGGATTTCGTCTCTGGTAAATAAATATTAGCCCAAGTTTTTCCCCGCGTCAGACTAGGGTTCGCGAATCGAACCGGAACCGAGTTTAATCGATTTTTCATTTTTTTCTTCATTTTTGTGGCGATAGATTTTCATTTCTCGAATATCGATACCGTCAGATGGGGTATTGAGGCACGGAGAAGTCTTGAGGTTTCTAAAAAATAATTTATCTACCTAAATAAAATATTTACATACATATTAATTGTTTTCGCTGAGATATATAAATAGTGTACACCTTTTGTAGGGTACGGTTTGCGGAGGTTATTTATTGTTATTACCGTATTTCCTCGAAATACCACCGGGGGTGATTGTTTCAGGGTGAGAATTTTGAGGGGGGGGGGGGGTTAAACGGGGGGGGGGGGGGGGGGGCTTATTATTTCGCCAGAAATTTTTTGAAATTAGAAGTTTCTGAACTGTACTAAATTGACATCTGTAACGTACGCAGATGTAGAAAAATGCAACAATAACCGCTATATATAAGAGTCTATTGACTTATATAAGTGTGTAACACTTTTCTAACGTAACAATTCATTGTGTTTAACGTGTGTTTTGCATTGCCCGAATCACAAACCGCAGTTTTGTCATGTACGTTCTCTGTACACTCAATTTGGGGGGGGGGTATTTCGAGGGGGTGGGTAATTTTTTCATAGTGTCCATTTTGAGGGGGGGTATTTCGAGACGGGGGTATTTCGAGGAAATACGGTATATCTGTTAAATAAATTATCTCTGGTTAACAAATTTTTTATATATATTATTGTTTATATGCGGGCTTTTCCAATCCGCCCCAGTCACCGTATATGAGTAATCATTTACTTGTACTAGAAATCGGTGAAAAAATAAAGCAATGAAAAAATCCTAAGAAGCACATTCTGGTTCCGGTTCCAAACCCGAAACCCAAACCGGGTCTCATTCCCAGTCCAAACGTTGTTCACATCGATGATGCGGCCGCATTTATCATTTCGTCCCGTGCGTGGAATCTTCTCGCCGCGAAAACACGCCCCATGGGAGAGAGACACTTCTAGCTTAGCTTAGCTCAGCTCTGTGTAGCTTTTGTCGCGCCGCCACCCACTCCACATGCGGCTAAATACTTGTCCACTGCCTTTGTTGGCACGCTTTTATATCCGGCTATAAGCTAGCTACCGTTTTTCCTCGAAATACCCCCACGGGATTTTTTTTCAGAGTGGAAATTTTGAGGGGGGTATTTCGAGGGGGATTATTATTTCGTCAGAAATTTTCGCATTATTCATAGTAAGAAACACGCTTTTACATACCTAAAACCGGTAATAGACGTGACTAAATTGGATAAATCGTGACATTCAACGTACATCCCTATACAAACTAGTGTATATGTGTAGCTGCGATGCAACCTGGCAGCAATATACCGTATTTGCTTGAATAATCCCCCTGGGGAATTATTATGTTGTCAGACATTTTTGAGGGGGAACTATTCGAGGGGGGAATTATTCAAGGGGGTGGGGGAATCATTATTTCGTCAAAATTTTTCAAGCTTGTTTCTATCAACTCATTTCACGAAATATGTATAATATTATAAACACAATAACGTGTCATTTTTGTTAAAATTAGGTACAACAAATTAATCAAATCTTTAAAGGGGGGATTATTCAAGCGGGGGAATTATTACTTCCTTACTCGTCTTACAGGGGGGATTATTCGAGGGGGAAATTATTCAAGGGGGAACTATTCAAGCAAATACGGTATACATCATGTACATTGCATACATGATGTACACCATTTCAAACGGGGGTATTTCGGGGGGGGGGGCTTTTTTCTGCTGCCCAAAAACATCTGGGGGTATTTCGAGGGTGGTATTTCGAGGAAATACGGTAGCTTTGTTTATCTGTCTGCGTTTGAAACTTCACTTCACTCTGCGTGGCTTTTGCCTTGTTCTAGTATCATACTTGAATTGAAGCGCGGCGTGTAACAGAGTTGTTAAAATTGCTGAATTTTTTCAAAGTATATGTGAAATGTAAAATACTTTTTACTCACCCCTGATTACAGAAAATGTAAAATTTATTTTTTACTGTACTCATGAGTCATAAGTGCTACTCATGAGTCATGAGTACATGTGAGTAAAACACTTTTCCTAGGAAAATGTAAAATTGCATATTTTCTCCTTAATCACGTGAAAGCGGGTACTTTTCTCCATAGAATATGTAAAAATGGGTACTTTTTTCATTGAAAAATGTAAAAGCTACTCCTTTTTCACACAAGAGAGATTTTTACACTGTAAGTCATAACAGGTGTGGTTTTTTGATGATTAGGTATTTCTTATTTGAAAGTAGGCATACAGGTGACTACAGGTACTTTAAAAAAGTATACCATAGATACTCGATAATGTTTTGGTCAGACTTTTTTGAGGGGGGAACTATTCGAGGGGGGATTATCATTTCGTCAAAAAATTTGAGCATGTTTCTATGAACTGATTTACTTACTAAATAACACGTAATTTTTGTTTAAATTAGATGCAAAAACTTGGGATGGGATTATTCGAGGGGGGAATTTTTTTTTCCTCAGTCGTCTAAGAGGGGGAATTTTTCGAGGGGGGAATTATTCAAGGCGGGGAAATTATTCGAGTATATACGGTATGTAAATATATTGATTTACCCAGTACATGAGTATATGTATTTTTCGAGTAGCTACATTTTAACAACTGTGGCGTGTAGATTGCGCCCTGGCGGTGGTTGTAGATTTTTATGTCGCGCCGCCGCGACAAACGAATTAGTATCAGCCGCGGTGTGCCGGAATTGGAATGACGTGCGCTTTGAGCCCCCCCCCCCTCGCGTGAGGGTGTGTGGGTACTGTATTTCTTCGAATAGCCCCCCTCCTGATTTTGAGTTTTCTATGTGGGTGCAGGTTTTGTTATAGTAACAAATGCAATTTCGAAAATTATGATAGGTATTTATTTGTATATCTACATAAAAACTTGTGGTTCTTAACTGTGACACAGGTGTTGGTTGGCTAGCATAGCATGTGCATGTATTTCATTCATGCTGCCATAGGCATGGCAAGTGCACACTGCAGTGAGCGTTCCGAAAATGGGCGTTTTGCAGCAAATAGAATAAAACACAAGCTAAGAAAATTTATCAATATAGTATCTGTTTAAAAAACGCAGAGAAAAAAAGAAAAAAATGAGAGATTTTTTAAATTTTCTTCTCATAAAATAAATATAATAACATCTATCTGGGAGAAAACCCTGGAGAAAATATAAATTAATACAATATTTTTTATTTATATAAAAAATTAAAAAGATCTCTCGATATTTTTGGCAAACTGCCACGGTTCATTTCAACTTTCTCATTTTAAGGGGGTGTTGAGGGGCTGCTGCGTTCCTCTAAAAATATAAGCAGCAATAGATATTCTATGGGCTTCCAACGGTGAATAAACGTGAAATTTGGGTGAAAATTTTACTACTGAGTCACCTATGCTACCCCACAATCCCTAATTAAATCTCTTGTGAAAGTATGCTGAATTGATCCGCGTCCATTTACTTTCACCTATTTTGGCTGTTCGTTCATGTACCTAAAATTTATTGTTTTGGCTCATTCACAAATGTGTGCTCTCAAGTCTGCGTATTTACATCACCAACTATATGGATCATTAGCCATGAAAACAACCGTCAGAGTTATTCTGCATAAACGAAATTGCACCGTAGCACGCGAAATTTTTGAAATTGCTTGCTGCATCAGTGCAAAAAAAATTTACTAGCAATTTTCTTCAGAATCGTGGATTTTCATTTGTTTTCATTTTATTTAGACCCTGTTAGGGGCAGAAAGGGGTGGGGGTTACCCCCCCCCCCAAACCGCTAGCTATCTATCTATCTTAGAGGCCGCTCGGCTATCAATCTATCCCGAGGCAAAATTTTGGGCTACTATCCCCTAAACCCCAACCTCCAAATCGGCCAGCTATCTACCTATCTGGGGCGATTTTTGAGAAACTACCCCAATTATCGCTTAAAATCGCTATTTTCATACTTTTTTATAGATTTTCATTTCCAAAACCACTAGTTCATGTTTCTAACTGCCCATTTCAGCTATTTTTAGTACTTTATGTGTTTATATACTCATTTTTAGCCATTTTTCTCTCTTTTCTTCCTTGTACATCTTGAAAAAGCCTATAAATCGGAACCCACCAACCGCCCCACAAATTTTTTTCCAGCTATCTATCTATCTCGGAGGCCGCTCAGCTATCTACCCAACCCCAGGGGGGTCAAAATCTAGAATACCCCTGGACCCCCTATGTGATATGACTGCGCCAATTTTGAAAGTGGAGACGTAAAAATGTAAAAGCAAAGTAAACATTTCACTCATAAATTTTGTTTTCTTTTGACTTTTAAAATTGTTACTTATTTTTTTACATCCCCGCTCGCTTAATTTACTCCTGATGAAATTATGAAATAAGCTAACCCTGAACCAGTGTTGTTAAAATACTGGTATTTTTGGAAAACGTAAACGTAAATACCTTTTCAAATTTTGGAGTATAAATACTAAAATGTAAGGTATTTTTTTAATAAAACGTAAAAAAAACGTAACTGTAACAAATCTTATCAAGTGCTCCCACCATCAAAGCATTTCAAAAACCATGTTTTTATACAATGATCTCCATCCACATTTTCCTCTTATGTTTCATATCAAATGATTTAACAATCGTTTATGTTAGGGCATTTATACTATATTCTGAGTTTGTTTTGTTTGTATTTCTGTTTAGGTAATAGCAAAAACAATAAGCTGCAATATTATATTACCATATTTCCTCAAAATTCACACCTTGAATTTATCCGTGGGGGTATTCTGAGAGAATACAGTAAATACACTATAGAAAATCTAAAAAAATACCGCATAATGCATCGTCCACTATGAAAATTTATCAGTTTCCCTATTGTAAAAGCACATTTAGTGACATCTTTGATAAATTCTCGGGATCGTGTAACTGAATTTGTGGAGTTTTTTTACGTTTCCCTGGTATCCGGGTATTTTGGCCAGGAATACATAACCAAACGTAACGGTACTTTTCGAAAACGTAAACGTAAACGTAAACATAAGTATAAATACCCGAATGCCCGGGTATTTCGGGTAAACGTAACTACGTTTTCGCAACACTGCCCTATGAACCACCAATCTCTCGCGCCCGTGCAACAACGGGCACCACTTATTGCGGTGGTCGGGGCTGCGAAACAATCACGCTTTTGGCGTAAATACTATTTATTTACACTCCATTCGGGCGGCGTCTGACATGATTTCATCATTTTCACTGCCGCGCTGCCGCGAATGCACTCGCACTTGTTCGACTGCACTTTTTTCATGGACTGTTACCGTATTTTGATGAATAGAGTCTCGGGAAATTGTCTGCAAATACACCGATAATATCGAAGTCTATGTGAGGTGCCGTGACAGACCGCAGTTTTTTTGGTTGATTATTCATTCGGGTTACGGTAGATTTCACTGAAAAGAGTGCAGTTGGTAGACTACATGAATACATGTGCGTGCCACAGTTGTTAATGCGTATTTACTTTTACTCTGAAAGTACTCATACTTGAGTACTGTGTAAATACGCAAATGAATACTTTAAAAAAGTATCTGTACTCGCCTTTAAGCTTACTTTTTGAGAGTACTCGAGTACAATAGAGTATTTTTCAGAGAACAGAAAGAGTATTTTCGATTATAGCTTACCCATTTTTTGGAACGCTAACCATGAATTTACTCCTTTTCAGAAAGAATACTTCTTAGTAGAAAGAAAACACCTTTTTGTTGTCCAGAGTGTATATTAAACATGCTCCCTTCTACATTTTCAAGAAACAAAAGGTAATTTTACTCAGTCTTATGCTTTCCTGCAAAAAATACTCATATTTACGTTTTCTGGGAAATGAATATTCTACTCTCATTTACTCGCGAGTCAAAGTAAATACTTTTTACTTTACGCTTTCTGTACTTGGTAGGGGGAGCAAAATGAAAATACTTTACGCTTACCCATACTTTGCTAAAAAGTTTGGTACTTTTAACAACTCTGATGCGTGCGCTCACTGCCCAGTGTGATGATCAATTAGGTGAGTGCCGCTTGCACTCTCTCTCTCCCCTGCTTGTTGCACGCGCCCTGGTTGAGGGTGGCCGCGGCACATTTCGCTGAATGTGCCTTCGATTTGGTCACGTGTTATTAGGTTCCAGATGATTTGGTCCAGTTTTATTTGGTCCCCCAGGGGTATCCAATCATCGGTGCTATCTAACCATCTGACACTGATTTTTTTAGGCAATGTTTACAAGAAAAATTGGTGGCAAGTTTCATATTTCTTGGAAAAAGTTCTGTATTGCAGTGTGATACTATTTACTTGAGTGTGCATGCAAATTTTTTTGGTCATATGTTGTTTTTGTGTAAACGCTGCCTTCAATTTTTATCAATGTTCAGATTGTTCAGATGTTTGGATTCTACCCCTGAACCTCCCTGAACTACCCATTTTGAGCCAACTTGCTCTTTATTATCACTAAAAATGGCATTTTTGGACCTTTCATCTTCAAAATGGCTATTTCTTATACCATTTCGCCTATTCTCAACTATTTTTAGCTTTACAAGAATAAATGGTACCAATTTTATACTGGCTTAAGCCTAATTTTTCTTGCTTGGCTTCTACATCTTGGAAAAGCCCTATATGTAACTTTTTATTGACACTGAATATACCAAAACCCATGAGATGTCAGAAAAAAATTTTGATGCAAATCATTGGAATCAAAAACCATTCTTTGTTTATTGTGGATGCATAAAATATATCCCTGAATCATCGGAAATAGATGAAATGTCCGACAAAATATTTATATAGTGTTTTCTATACTCTGCCACACTCTTTGCTACAGTAACGGGGGAGTTTTTGGATATATTTGATAGTTTTAAACATGTATTAAATTGATATTCATGAATGTATTTAGGCTTTTCGGGTTTGCTTTGTGTCATAAATGAAATGCATATTGGAAAATGTCCAACTGACTTTTGGCAAAAATGTTTACATTTGCTTTGGATTTTCGTTGGTTCATCATTTACAATAGGACAAAAAAATATGGAACCGAATCATTAGGACCGAATAACTTGCAAGCTGCACATTTATGGTTCATTTTATGGTTGTTCAGTTGAGTCCGCTGGCTTTTGCTCATTTTCAATTAAAATTCCACACGGTCGATGTTTATCGTTCTGCGTGCTTCTTTTTGTAACGCTTAGGGTTGGAAATTGTTGTTTTTCAACCCAATTTTTAAAAAGAACGTTTTTTTGAATTTTTTTTTTTGAAATCGCTGATAGGTGGGTAAAATTTTTAGACTCAACATGCTCATTTAAATGTACGTAGTAGGCTCTGCTTCTAGGTCGACATACGGTGCGCGCAGAAATTCCTGTGCGTATTGGCACCGAGCCATGTGGCACTGTTACTCCGCGCACTCGCGCCAGCCTACATCTTAAAACTGCACGCAAATTTGGCTCGGCCACGCGCGTCGTTTTCCCTTTACAAACTTATGATTTTTACAAACTTTTTGAGGCCCATCACGCGCTTGAAAATGGGAATTATGGATGGAGCGTACGCACAGGGGGCTAAAATTATGTGTCAAATGTAAGAAAATGTAGAAATTTAACTGTCATTATTGAGCCCACACACAAAAAAGGCGAGCCTGACGGAAAATCCGCAATTTTCGAGGGACGGCCCGCGCGGGCATTTACACGAAAGTGGGCGGAGTCTATGCAGAGTGGCGATGCGCATCAAAATATGTGCGCGCACTGTAGAATGGTGTTGAAACGGTTTAGAAGAAAGTATGACTAGATTGATAGTAATGCTTTATCTCAGGTATGCATAATAAATACCAACATTTCCCGGCTTATTATTCACTGATAGTATTTCTGCAAGAATCAAAGCTTCTACAGCAAAACGCTTTGATTCTTGATTTGATAAAACCAACTTTGCAATGTTTACCACTTTTTGGTGTAATTGCGCGAAATATTTGTGTAAAGGAATAAATTAATAGTGCTGTGCTCAAATCTCAAACGTTTGCCTTTGGAGTGAAAACGTTTTGTTCCCCCTGTTAAAAAAAACGTTTAAAAATTACTGCCAAGTGCTAACCCTCATCACGCGTGTAGATAGTAAATATTTTGATGAGAATCATGCTATTTCACACCTACTCATTTATTTTCCCCATTTCCTTATTTTAAATTTCTATACAAACCATGGTTGTTCAAATATATTTACATCTACCCACTGATTACAAACAGCACTGCGAGCTTTACAAAGAAAGCATATTTCTATGCAGAAACTCACATTAAAAATTGTGCACCGCAACGCAATTTACCACAGTGAGAGCACTGTAATTTGATGAGAAAAAGTGAACTTTTTGTTCAGATGGGAAAAAAATAGTAGACATCATTGCAAATAAAATGTACATACTGTTAGCGATATGTATTCAAGCCCCAATGGGCTTGGCGATGTTCAGTTTTACACGCTTGTTTCAGTTTTGTAAATACTTATACTTCATAAATGAAGCATTCTCGCTGGCCCAAAAAGGAACTGATAATAGCATAATCTGTGATTAAGCCATTGTCAGGGGACTTTTGAGTCATGGATGCAGGGGTCAGTAAATACCTCAATGGCTCACTAGTATACTCGGCGGACCGCAAAGTATGCGCCCAAAATAAGTTATGTCTTAGTTGAGAACGCGCGAGCACGATACTTATGTATGCACTTTCACAAATAGAAAAATACTTTTCAGAATTAAAAGGCGGAGTCGCGTACGAGCGGTGAATGTTTTTCCTGGAACGTTTTTTTCATTTTTGGAAAAAAATTTATTCAATTTCAAACCTCCATGATAGTTAAATAACGGAGCGGCAACCGAGATATATAGATATCTGGGCGATATTTTTTTTGGGCCCCCCCCCCAACCGCCCCCCATTCAAGACCCCAGTAACCCATCCCGCTGAATATTACAAACATCCCATTTCGTCTCAATAACAAATGCTACATCTCCAATTTCAGATGGAGCTTTGGCCCTGCACACTTTAGTTGACAATTACATCGAGTGTCAACTGAGCCGACTAGTTACCTTTCAGATTCTAGTTGACGGGTCAAGGAACGACGTTCGAAGGCATGTAATTTTTTTAAATCCATTTCGACATCTCCGCGTGTGCACTGAAAAATTGTCCTGCGCGATCCGTCAACTCAAATCTTAATTGACCTGGAAACCAGTTGACACCCAGTTAGCGCAGCGTACTCAATCTCATCTAAAAGTGTGAATCAACGTATTTTCCCCGCGTATGTGGTGCATAAAAACTCGTGAGGTTTGTCGAAATTTATGGCATTCCGAACGCTGCAAACTATGTGCGCCCCAGTATGAAATATGGGCTAAGCTTACGCCGCTTGAAGTCTAAATATCGCAAATGTACGCTTGCAAAAGCGTGTTTTCAACCTGCTGAGAACATGAAAAATAGTTTAATTGATAGATAAAAATAGGTGAACTTAGGGAGAAATGTACCTAACTAGGAAGGAAGTAATTAATGTAGAAATTGGAGAGAAAATGAGTAAAGTCTTAGCCTCTGCAAAATGTTAAATATAAAATTTCCAGTAAAAAGAAAGAAAATTTACTGGGAAGCTGACATTTGACCTGACATTTCACCTGACATTTTACAGGGTCGGGGGCTGGCAGCAGAAATATTAGCTTCTCGACAGCTAGGGGAGAAAACCTTATGCCTTTTACGGTAATTTCTGTCACCCTCTCGGCACTGGTCGGGCTTCCGGTACATATTTTAAGCCCTAGCTTACATACCGTATTTGCTTGAATAATCCCCCTGGGGGATTATTATTTCGTCTCACTTTTTGAGGGCGGGACTATTGGAGGGGAGGGGGGAATTATTCAAGGGGAGCAATTATTTTTTCGTCAAACTTTTCAAGTATGTTTGTATCAAATAGTTTCACGAATTATGCTTTATCAACACAATAATGTGCCATTTTGATTGAAATTGAGCAAAACAAATTGATCAACTCTCTTAAGATGGGGTTTATTCAAAGGGGGGAATTTTTTTTTCCTAACTCGTATTACAGGGGGTGATTATTCGAGGGGGGAATTATTCAACGGGGGGAACTATTCAAGCAAATACGTTAGATAGCATAACTGAAACCGATAGCGTATGTCACACCGTGACGGTCGCGGCTAGTGATGTAAATGCGCCGCCATGGCATTGGCGCCAAACCAAAAAGCGCCGTGGTGCTCTTGGCGTTTGGCTCCATTATGCTGTGGCGCTATCCGCGCTTTGCAATTGTAGTTGGAAAAGCGCCATTGTGTTTTTAGCACTTGGCGTGATTTTTCCATGACGCCATGAACAAAACGCCAAAAACAAACAGCGCCATGGCGCTCCTAGTGCTTGCGATATTTTGCCATGGCGCCATTGGCGCTTGCTGCCAATTGCCAAAGTCCTGGGGCCAGATTTAATACTCCCTACAGATTTGTAGGGTAGGGCGTACGCCCGACAGATTTTTTAAAGTTAAGCCGCATCGACGCACATGCACCGAGAGCAAGGCGGTTCGTAAAATATACGAAACCATCCTTTAAGGTTGCCGATATTGCAATATGACGTATATCACTTCGATTTTGGCTCGGAAATCACGATTTCGTCATTTCTTGACCGTCTGCCAATTCGTTTTTTATTTTATTTTGTCGGGCGGGTTACTCGCATAAGTCGCGCTTTTGTGTAGTCAGGTGGTCACTTTTTTAGTGTTCACTGTCTGCAACCGAAACCATGAGGGCAGCGACAAGAAAGAAATGCATGCACGAGCGTACAAAAGCGCGACTTATGCGAGTAACCCGCCCGACAAAATAAAATAAAAAACGAATTGGCAGACGGTCAAGAAATGACGAAATCGTGATTTCCGAGCCAAAATCGAAGCGATATACGTTATATTGCAATATCGGCGACCTTAAGGGATAGTTTCGTGTATTTTACAAACCGCATTGCTCTCGGTGCATGTGCGTCGATGCGGCTGAACTTTAAAAAATCTATCGGGCGTACGCCCTACCCTACAAATCTGTAGGGAGTATTAAATCTGGCCCCTGGCGTTTTTTTACACCACTAGTCACGGCCATGGAACAGCCCTACCGTGGGACTACACGAGGACGTATCCGGGGTGGGGGTGGCTGGGCGCTATGGCGCCATTTCGGCACTCTGTAGGTAAAATCTTAGAGGGGGGACTGAGCCCCCCCCCCCCGTTCGCGGGGCTCCGTAAACAAGCAGCCCCCGCTCAAAAATCCTGGATACGTCCTTGGGTATACACAATTAAACTGTTTGAAATCCAGCTGGGGTGTCAAAAATCACACGACCGTAATCGGAAAACTGAAAGGAATTTTTTTTCACCTGTCGTAAAACGGGAATCGCAGAAGTGATTGCCGGAAAATGGAATTAGGGAAAAATAAAAAATTAAAAAATTCTTTGTAAAAGTTAAAACGTAAATCAGAAAATGTAAATTTGACACCTTTAGCAATTTGGTTATTTTTGTTCCGCTCTTGTAAGCACTGTTCAATTTTTTCTGCGCCGCAGCATACACTGTCCATTTATTCACAGGAAGCAGTTCCCGTATTTTTAGTTGTCATTTGTGCTTTGCAGCATTTTGTGAAAATTTATGAGGCTGAGGCGGGTTTGTAGTGCTAACCAATGTTTCCTTCCCGTAAAATACCAGTTTTGATCCTTGAAAACGCCCTAACCCTTCTCCTGATCCTGAATGACTGAGAAATTTACAGTATTTATTCATTATCCTTAAGCTGATCAAATTTTTTATTTAAATGTTTCCACACGATAATTTCCGGTTGTTGCAATGCCCCACGACATTTTATCTTTTTTTATTTTAAGATCTACCGTATTACCTCGAATTATCCCCCTCGAATTAACCCCCCCTCGAATTGACCCCCCCCCCTCAAAATGAGCTTGGGAAAAAATAACCCCCCCCTTCGAAATACCCCCCCTCTGAATGATGTACGTTATGTATGAAATCAATATGTCATGTATACAATGTACATGATGTATATTACTGCTTATTTGCATTGCAGCTTCACATAGACTAGTTTGTGTAGCTATTTACGTTTTTATGTCCAAATATATCCTGTTTAGACACATTTATTACCTGTTTTGGGTACGCAAATGCCTACTACCGTATTTGCTTGAATAGTTCCCCCCTTAAATAATTCCCCCCTCGAATAATCCCCCCTTAAAGATATTTCATCAATTAGTTGTGCCAAATTCTAACAAAAATGGCACCTTTTTGTGTTAAAAAAGCACATTTCGTGAAATGACTTGATAGAAAGATGCAGGAATATTTTGACGAAGGAATAATTCCCCCCCTCAAATAATTCCCCCCCTCGAATAGTTCCCCCCTCAAAAAAGTCTGGCGAAAAAATAATCCCCCAGGGGGATTATTCAAGCAAATACGGTATTTACTACGATGCTTACGAAAATTTCAGACGAAATAATAAACCCCCTCGAACAAACCCACCTCTCGAATTCACCCTCCTCAAATTTTGCTGGCGAAATAATAAACCCCCATGGGGGTATTTCGAGGTAATACGGTAGTTTATTGGCGGAAATAAATTTTATCGACATTTGTGATTTGAGGATAGGTAGTTTTTGGGAAAATAATGCTCACAAGATTGAGAAAAAATTTCAATGGTTAAAACTAAATGCGATAAATGCCCATCCTTGACAACGAATAAGTAACCAAGTTGTAAAAGAAACAGCGCCCAGACAAACTTTTAAACTACAAATTGCGTGCAAAATTCGTTACGGTCACTGGGCGGAGCCATTTTCGTGCGCAAATGCGTCAATGCAATTGCCGCTTTTCTATATGTGGGTATACTCGACAGCACACTTAGTATGAAAACCTACCATAACCCATCTGAATACTGAACCAAAAATTATACAGTTTTTTCATCATAATATTTCAGTTTTACTGACGAAAAATTAATTACGAATTATATCACAAGATTTTATTCATTAAATTATGGTAGGTTTTCATACTAGGTGTGCTATCCGTTGAGTATATGTAAGACGCGAGCTTGGCAAAACTTTTTCGGTGTAAATAGGTATCTCTTTAATGTGATATGAGTTCATTAGAGCGAGATAAATTTCATCTAAAGGCTGTTTCCAGAAAAAATTTTATTTGTGTGTTTTCCACTGATTACAGTACCATAATTAAGTGTCTATTTGATGGCATATGGTAGCTACGTTTTGCACATTTTGCACTTTATTTCCACTGCAAATGAATTTGCCCCAAAGATTTATTTTGCTTATTTTAATTTAATTTTATTTATTTTTATTTTGCCCCCATTATAAATGATAAAATGAAACATTTTGCAGATGGGCTTTATTAGGTATTCTTTTTGATAAAAAATGGTTTAATAGTAAATAACAGCTCGAATGCTTGAATGATAACTTTTTGCCGGTAACTTTGGTACGTTAAGTTCTCAACAAATTTGCAGTAAAAACACACTTTGTATCCATCTAATTTTACATAAAGTGATCTTTTTTCCATACTCGCGCACGCGTTTTGTACTGTAGTTCTCGAATAAGTCCCCACGTGAGCTATTTTTATACAGACTTTTCTGGTTGTTGGGGGGGGGGGGGTTACTCCAGTGGTGAGTAGTTTTTCGTCAGAATTTGTCAAATGTATGAGCAGTTTATTTATGAATAATAGGGTTTGGTGAATAAATTCCATAAATCTGTAAATCTGCTGCATAAACAGGGTTCATCAATTTGCAATGGGACATCTTTCCCACTCATCATATAGGAGGGGGTATTTGTGGGGGATGTTATGCTTTCCTCAATCTGCTTACAGTTGAGGGGGAGGGGGTTTTCGAGTGGGGGGTTTTAACGATACTACCTATATTCCATCTGAATAATGGCCAAAATAGCATATTTAATTCTCCCAAATTTACCGTATTAACTCGAAATACCCCCATGGGGGTTTATTATTTCGCCAGCAAAATTTGAGGGGGTTGATTCGAGGGGGAGGGGGTTAATTCGAGGTAATACGGTACACTGTTTTCGCTTTAGAAAAAAATCAAGTAGAGTTATTTTCCACACCACTTTCATCATAAAAATACGGTAGCACCGCGTGCTAAGCATAAAAACCATCCTTTGGGTGTATAAATATTTATATACCATCCCGAAAAGCGAACAAACCGAATTCCCCCGTGGTTTTTGTGCAAAGTGGATGGCCAAATTATTTGCTGGAATTTGTATTAACAGTCTTTTATGGGAATTGGCGCTGGTGAAAAGTAAAATTGTTACGTTACTGTGTATCTTGTAATAATGGTGTATATGGTGGCTCCGTAAAAGTTTTCAAACGTTGGGTATTACCCTGGAAAATAATATTATTATAGACAAGAAGATAGTGCCTGAACTTGTCAATTGAGTCACTTGTCAATCGCTTTTTCATACACAAAAACGGTAATAAACATGAGAGAATACCGTATTACCTCGAATTACCCCCCTCGAATTAACCCCCCTCAAATTGGGCTGGGGAAATAATAACCCCCTCGAAATACCCCCCCCCCTTCAGAACAATTTACGTCATGTACGTAATAAATACGTCATGTATACAATGTACATGATGTATATTACTGCTAATTTGCATTACAGCTACACATAGATTAGTTTGTGTAGCTATCTACGTTTTTATGTCCAAATATACCCCGTTTGGACACATTTCTTACCTGTTTTGGGTACGCAAATGCCCACGTTTTACTACGATCCTTACGAAAATTTCGGACGAAATAACAACCCCCCCCCTCGAATAACCCCCCTCGAATTACCCCCCCCTCAAATTTTGCTGGCGAAATGATAAACCCCCATGGGGGTATTTCGTTGTAATACGGTAGGTTATAGACGTACATCTGTACATAAATGAGCGTATATGTGTATCAGCGATGCAAACTGGCATCAATAAATACATCATGTACATTGCATACATGATGTACATTATTCCAGATGTAGGGGGTATTACGGGGGGGGGGTAATTCAAGCGGGTATTTCGAGGAAATACGGTAAATAATTGTAGTTTCCACACAAGCAATTTCAATGATAAAAATATCCTTCATCAAACGTGCTATGTTTTTTTATGTATAAAAATACGTATTTTAAATACTTGCGAATTATATGTCATCGTAGCAAACATATTTTAATTTTCCATCAAATATTAGTAAAATAGTATGCACGATATGGAACTGAAAGAAGCCTATCCTGACATATCGTTGCGAGATATATTTAATTGTCCATGCTACGTGACGTGACTAGTGATGTAAAAGCGCCATGGCGCTAGCGCCAAAGCAAAAAGCGCCATAGCGCTTTTGGCGCATGGCGCCTTTTTGCTGTGGCGCCATTGGCGCTCGGCGCTGTGCTACGGAAAAGCGCCATGGCGCTTTTGGCGCTTGGCGCTATGATGCCGTGGCGCCATTGGCGCTTGGCGCTAGCTTTTTTAAAAGCGCCAAAAAAGCGCCAAAAAAGCGCCAAGTGGTTCAAAAAATATATCATTATTTTATGTAAAAAGACATTGTGTGCATAATTTACATAAGCATGTGTTTAAGCGTATTCCAGGAAGAACAAATCTACTTACTTTCTTATTTTGTAAACCATTTCCGTGCAAGGATATTCAAAACTTTTCCTGAATAATGGGCCTAATGATTCCCATCCAAATTCAAAGCTTGCTCACGAGCCAACGAACGACATTCAAATGCACGTTGCGGTATCCATAAAAATCTAAGCACTTTTTTCTAGATGGCTTGCCATTGTTACCGTTTTTCTTCTAATATAAGAGCGCTGTTCTATTTTTTTCATCAACTTTTTTACCTGCCATTCTATTGGATGCTGCCATTCTATTTTTTCACCAATATTTTATTTGGGGGGGGCGTGTCGTTTGCGGGGGCACAAAGACGTGCCAAAACTTGCCGTTCTATTGGAGGTGTAGTTCTATTGGAGGTATGCGATTCTATTAGAAGAAATACGGTAACCCAACTCTCAGCTATAAAATAACATCAGAAAAAGAAAAGTTACCGTATATCCTCGAATAAGACCCCCGGGGAGTTACTTTTTCGTCAGAGTTTTTGAGGGGGGGAGTTATTCAAGGGGGAGAATTATTTTTTCCTCAGAATTTCATTATGTATCTGTATTCGCTGCTGTAGGCTAATATTGTTTTCTATTTTTCATTTCACACACTGCACTGCACTTGAAGCCCAGGCATAGCTTTATTTGGTCTGTCAGACTTCATTGACTGCTTTTTAAATTAACCCAACATCTTTTTCACCTATTACAGAGGGGGAAGTTATTCAAGTATGGGGAGTTGTTCAATTGGGGAGTTATTTTTTCATCAGCTTTTTTTGAGGGGGGAGTTATTCAAGGGGGGTTTTATTCAAGGATATACGGTAACTCAATTTGACTTGAATCCTGCGTCTTACACAAATAAATAGCACTGCATTAGCATGGCTGCACTTTATGAGCAGCAAAATTTTTTTGGCGCTGGCGCCATTTGCGCTTGGCGCCACGGTCTAGAAAAGCGCCATGGCGCTTTTGGCGCTTGTCGCTATTTTGCTGTGGCGCCATTGGCGCTTGGCGCTCGCATGCCAAAAGCGCCGGCGCTTGGCGCCAAAAGTCTGGCGCTTTTTACATCACTAGACGTGACATCTCACTATGGATGGTTCACTGTGTTTTTAAGTGTGATTTTCACGTTTCAATGGTGCATCGAAATACCCCCCCCCCCACCACCTTGAATTCACCCCCCACCCCCCCCCCCGCCCAAAAAAAAAAGAACGTCGACTTGCAAACTTGTTGAGAGTCATGTAATGTAAAAAAGTGCCGGGTAAAATAGGCACAAGAATAAATTCTACGTGACACCTGAGAAATTTGTCTGACATTCTCAGTTTTCCGTGACATTTTACCGCGTGCGTGACTGGCCCCAGGTGGCTTGAATAATTTATGCTTTTTCCATCACTTGAAACAAAAAATAGCGCAATTGAACGTTAAGGCGTCGCTGCTTGACATGCTTAACATAAATAGATCCCCCCTTAAATAGTGAGAAGATTATCGTGAATTGACATTGACAACACAGGACAAATGGATAGAACAGAAGGCTATAAAAAAGCACACTTTACACGCGCTGTGATTTATATCCCCTAGTTATTTTGGCTCCATTCCATTGTGCCTACGCATGCAATACGCAAATTACCATGTGGGTATAGAATGTGGCTTTATATTTATAATTGATGTTGATGTATGTGTGAAAGTGTAGAATACTGTGAAACTGGACCGAAGGTCCGAACGACAATTCTGCTAGTACTTAATTAAATATAGGTAAGTAGATAACAGTGTACATAAAAAATAGGTTGCATTAGTGCATTATCAACAAAGATGGTTGCCCAATCGTCTCCCCACTTCACATAAAACAATAAATATTTATCATCATAATTATTAGTGTATCCTATTTTATAGTAGGGGAAGTTTTCCCGGTTTCTAAGCACTAAAAGAGAATGGATATTCTGAAAGCCTGAAATGATATCCATAACAGCATGTTGTCCATAAATAAACACATAAATATTTATTCCTCTAGCCTTTCTTTCTATGCATTTTATGATACCGTATTTCTTCAAATAGAAGAGCGCCGTTCTATTTTTCATCAACTTTTTGGTTGGCGTTCAATCAGAGGTGCCGTCTTTTTGGAGGCTGCCGTTCTATTTGAGGTGCGCTTCTATTAGAGGTATGCCATTCTATTAGAAGAAAACCGTAGTCGATTTGCAACTTTGTAACCTTGGAAAAGTGTTTAGAAGGTTAAGATGGATATAATCACTGATATTTTCCAAAGTTTATCATTTTATTAAGCCACCTCCCACGTATACTTTTGGTTTTATCGACATCGTTAACCCCGTTTCATTGTCGTATATGTATTGAGCTCTAGCATTTTGCACCTGCCTTCGCTTATAGCCCTGGACAGGTGCCAAATTTTATTTACCCGACAAATTTTTCGGGCAGCTACAGTGTGTATTGTTGAATGTATTCGTGTGTCAAAAAATTATACCCCCAGCTAAGTTTTTTCGGCAGTGATGGAAAAGTAAAAGTTGTGATTAAATAAGATTGATGACCCTCGAATACCTCAACTGTCAAGTGAGATGTCAAGCGGTAACTTTTTTCACACACCAACTTATTTGTAACTCAATATTGTACTTGTCATTTAGTTTACCATTTACCACTTTAATTATCAGCACTGGAACCCGAATGGCAACTTTGCTTAACATCTTATCTACACCTGGGTGCAGTCCCGAGCCTTGTAAAGTGTAAAATAAAGTAAGTGTCAAATGTCATGTAAAATGTCAATCAAAACAAGATAAAAGATGTTATCACTGAACTTTTGACACTTAGCATGACAACTGACAAATTTGTAGGATATCTTACATGACATTTGACACTTGACTTTACATTTTACAGGGCTCGGGACTGGCACCAGCGTAAAAAAGAAGTTGACGGAAGCAATGGGGAACTATTTTATCAGGTTACCCGAAAAAACACAAATTGTTGGGCAAATAAAAATCTCGCACCTGACATCATTTTCTATCATCACTCAGTTAATTAGTAGCGCTTTGTCAAGCATGTTTATCCATTCAACCGAGCTAAAGTGAAACTCGAGTGACTTGTTTTTATACAATTTGCAACCACTTAGGTGGATATTTATCGATACTTATGTCTCAAATATTAATTTCTTTCAGTCAGTGCGGTCTTATTACTTTTGTTCTTGTCTCGAAGAAACGCGTTATTGCGATTGCAAAGTTTCATTCTGGGGGACCCTGTAAAATTCCCTGGCATTTTACGTGACTTTTGACACTTTGCATGACATTTGATATTTTACAGGGCATTCTACATGGTCTGGGATTGGCACCGGGGCAATTACCGATATACCAATTTTGCTCGAATTATCCACCCCCTTGAATTGAGCCCTCCCGCCTCCCCCTTCCCAATAACTCCAGGTCTGAGCGAGGTGAGGAAAAAATAAGGCACCCTCTCGAAATACCCCCCCCCCATATTGAATGATGTACTAGATCATGTAAAAATATGCAATGTACATGGTGTATTTAATGCTGCCGATTTGCCTCGCAGCTACATAAATACTAGTTTATATACCTAGATATATAAATACCTGTATATGTCCAAATATATACTGTTTTGTCACATTTTTACCAGTTTTGGGTATGTAAGGATCTATTCTTCTGTATTTCGAGGAAATACGGTAGGTAGCGAGAAATCACTCGAGTTTCAAGTATTTATAGCTACTCCCAAATGATTTTGCATCACACCTTTCAACTACCTTATTAGAAACTTTCAGGACACTAAGGAAATAAAATTGAGATTCGCTACTAAAATATTCAAGACATCTCAATTTCAACAATATTCTAACTCAAATTCCCAATTTTACATCATTGGTCACCAAGAAAGAACCTTGTGAAATGTGACCACCTCTAAAAAATACAAAAAAAATTCTAAGCGAAATTCTAATACAAAATGTGCTAAAAAGGGGGCGGCGTAACGGTGAAGTGCGGCGCGGCCGGGCAGCATGCGTCTTAGAAATCTCCTTGCCACCAATACTTTAGAATTAGAAGTATCAATAGAAATAGCTCGGCGCCAAACCGTTCAAAATGATAATCCATTATCTGCTGTTGTATTGGCCGTACAAAATGTCTGAAATGGCTGCCTCAAGAAGTTTTACGGCGGCGGCCCTTGGGGACCCCCCAAATACAAGTTTTGGTAATGTGGACCCCACTGCGGATACATTTGATGTGGGGGGTGCGGCGATTTTAGAACAGAATTCTACTGATGTGAGTTTTTTTGTTGTGGCTGTTTGTTTTTTTGGTTTTAATTGTGTCTGCTTTTGTTGTTGTTGCATTTTTTCTGTCGTCGCAGCTGTTCGCGTAGAGTTTGTCTGGAATTTTCAGCGATAGCAATTAATTGAATAGCATTGCCAAAATGGCTGATATTAGATAAATATGATTTTAAAATAACTGAGAAAAGGAAATCAGTTTTTTTATCACGGAAAAATATAAATATGAAAATCTTCTATTTTTTTATTTTCTGATACCTATTCGAAAAATAAAGAGGCAGTCCTGATCCTGAACCAATTAGCAGAATTCTGAGAATGGAAAGTACCGAAAATTGCAGGTTCAATTGCAGATAGGGGGCATAACGCCAAAACTCTAACACCCTGGGCCCCCTAGATTTTCGCACCATTTAGGCGCTGAATTTCATTGCATACATATAAACACGGGCTCCAAAATCCAATTAATGTTTTCCCAGGCCCCAAATTCGATTAGAACGCACTTGTGAGGCGCACTTGAGACGTGCTCAAATAAGGTCACGTTC
Source organism: Sphaerolaimus hirsutus (assembly GCA_964036195.1). Lineage (NCBI taxonomy): Eukaryota > Metazoa > Nematoda > Chromadorea > Monhysterida > Sphaerolaimidae > Sphaerolaimus > Sphaerolaimus hirsutus. Next base: position 20,733,049 of record OZ038456.1, read on the forward strand.
CCGGTTAAAATACTCGCATGTAGGGTGCCTTACATTCGGATTCAATTTTCCGCCTTGGCTCTGCCGGACTATTTTGAGACAAGTATACCATATTTGCTCCAATAATGGAATTTTTATTTCTTCAGAAAATTTTGAGTAGGGGTAATTATTAAAAGGGGACAGTTATTATTGGATATATTTGGACATAAAAACGTAGATTGCAACACAAACAAGTCTATGTGTAGCTGTGATACAAATAAGCAGTAATAAATGCATCATGTACATTGCATACATGATGTAAATCATTCTGGAGGGGGGTATTTCGAGGGTTTTTTTATTTTTTCCCCAGCCCATTTTGAGGGGGGAGGGGTAATTCGAGGGGGGGGGCTAATTCGAGATAATACGGTAGATTAATACATCATCAACATTGCATACATGATGTATATCATTCCAGACGGGGGGTATTTCGAGGGGGGTTTATTTTTTCCTTAGCTGGAAAACACCTGGGGGTTGATTTAAGGGGGTATTTCGAGCAAATACGGTATACTCTAAAAATATACGTACATAAATATTTCCACAGTCCCCGCAGGCGGCCACAATGTTTAATTCGACAACGGCCGATCCCACCGGCATCGAATGCCAAGCGTTGGAGTCCAAAGTTTCCCTGGCCAAGTTCACCACGCTCAGTCTACTCTCGCTAATTTCCATCGTCGGCGTGTTTCAAAGCGCCCTTTTGTTGTTCTTTTTCATCAAAATTTCGAAGGTTAGATGGGGTGGAGTGGATTGGGGGGTTTTACGAGGGCGGATGTAAATTTGGGAAATTTTGTACTTTTTTCCACTGCATAAAATTTAATGTTTTCAGAAAATAGGCGATTATGGGCATAATTTTTCAGGCTATATAGGTCAAAAAATGTAAGTCACGTAAACGACGGTCGAAACAAATGGGGAAAAAACGAGTGAATTGAAAAAAAATATCATGAGCACTCTATCAAAGTTCCAAAACTTATTCAATTCACATTCAAAATCCAGTGCAGCAATTTCGAAAAGTATTTCTGAAAAAAGTAAAAAAAACGTAAATTTAAATCTGAACAAAAAACACTTTAACATCAAAATTAGGTAGTTTTAAAACCTCTCGCCACCATAAGTATTTAGTTCGCAGTTTGAACTGTAAAAAATTTATCCAATTCCAAGGTTCAAGGGCGCCTGACAACATCTCGACTGTATGTCTGTTGTTTGGCGATCGCCGACGGCGGACATTGCATTTGCTATTTGATTTTGAGTGGAATCGACAATCTTGCCAATTACTTCAAACTTGGTGCTGTTAATCAGTTTTATTACAGGTTAATAATGCTGACTTATTCGCGTTTTCAGTCAGTGTGGGGGGGGGGGGTCCAAAATTTTGTGTGGAGTAAAGTGTCAAATGTAAAGTCAAATGCAATGTCAAATGTAAAGCAAAGTATCAAATGCAAAGTCGAATGTCAAATGTTAAGTAAAGTATCAAATGTAAAGTAAAGTGCCGATTGTGTATTGTGTTATTTCGAAAAATAAGATTTGGATACAAAAACATAAGATTTGGATACGAAAAATAAGATTTGGATACACAATTGACACTTTACACTACATTTAACACTTTACTTTACATTTGACATTTGACTTTGCATTTGACTTTGCATTTGACTTTGCATTTGACTTTGCATTTGACTTTACATTTGCCACTTTACTTTACACTTTACAGGGCTTGGGAGTGCCCCCTGGTGTTGCCTCATTTTTATGAAACATTTAGATGCCAGTAATCCCTTGCCCACTGCTCATTTTTGCCCACAATTACGGATCACGTAGATTAGCAGCGGCTATAGAGAAGCAGCGGGTATAGATGAGAAGCCGGTATAAATACAAGGATTTAGATGAGCAGTGGGTTAATATGACTACTAGGTCTAAACCGTCATAAACACTCGACAGGCTATGTTGACTCATAAGCATATTGGGGAGCTTTTGAAAAAACCAACGTTTTATTCAAAGAAAGTATCTTTACAAAAATGTTTTTTATTTACAAAAATGTTCTTTAAAAACCAGGTTTTTTAAAAACAACCTTTTATCCATCCCCCCAATCCAGTGTAATCATCGAGGGCTGGTACGGCGGGCGGGCATTTGGTCTAATGATTCCCTGGTTAATCATAGTGGCCACATTTGAGAGATGGCTCGTACTCACTAGCTTTCGAAGGTTGAGAATCAATGCGACCAGGGGGGCCGTGAGAATATTCGTGGCCGCTGTTATTTTTGTCGGATCGTTTCTTGCCATGTGAGTTTGGGGGTGACGTTGTTTGTTTTTTTTGGGGGGGGGTTGGGGGGGGGGGGGGGGGGGTTCGGATCTACATTGTACAGGATCTACAGGGTGATTTACATTCTATTATCTCGTGAATTCAAAAGATTTTTTCAGTTGACCACTGGTTTCGTTTGACTAGTGTGCTTAGCCGAAATACAGCGGATATAATCAGCCCAACTAATACAATACGGCCCACTGCACATGTAGGCCCATTTTCCCGCATTTTGCCATCACACTGATATTAAATATAAGAAATCGGTTCTGAAAGTAAATGACCCCACACGTTCACCGTGCTCTAAAAAAAAACAACACCCCCCCCCCACTCAAAAATCCTGGAATAGTCCCAGACCCCCCGATCTACATGTGCATGGGTTTGCATGCACACTGGGTTTTGATCTTCCATACGGTGGCTGAATTCCATTCTTTTTTCAAAAAAGATTTCCAGATAAGGGGTCCCCAACATTGTGGCCGTTTTAGGGGTCAAAATGCCGGACACCCCTATCCCGCAGATCTCCACTACTAATGCGTTACATCGTTATTGACACGGGCTGCTTAAACCCGATGTACAGCAAAACTATATACCTGCGTGAAGGTTTCTCAGTTTGGTGCGGCATGAGGTGCTGGGAGAGATACACGTTGCTGTTTTGCAACAGTTTGCAGGTTGGGCGGGACCTTTGGTGCTACTCCCAGGCCTTGTAAAATGCCCTGCAAAATGGCAACTGTATGCGACTTTTGACACTTTGCATGACATTTTACAATGTGTACTTTTCAAATGTATGTGTGCAGGTGAGTGAATATATGTACTTTAAAAAAGTATGTGTAATTGTATTTACCCAGTACTCTAGTACATTGGTATATTTATTTTTAGGTAAATGTAAATACATCTTAACAACTGTGCACTACACCCACAATTTCCATCACTTTGCACCGTCACTTAACCACTTTCAGGTGTTCTTGCCATTCATAATTCTCGCCAGCCTTAACATTGCCATCATAACAATACTGCGGTCGAGAAGTCAACAATTGGATACGGGCCAAGAAAACAACAGAGCGAACAATGTGAGTAGTAGGACTGGTACGAATGAGGAACAGAGACCTTTGCAGAGACAGAGTAAGAGGTCGAAACTTGGAGATAGTGATATTGGACATGATTCTGTGAGTGGGTCACCGTATTTGAATGAAAAAGTCTCCTGGGGGGTTCTTTTTTCGAAAGAGTTTGTTGAGGGGGCTATTCAAGGGGGGAATTTTCCATGTATGTACAGTATTTGTTTACATTTTTGGAGAATGTCAAAAATGGGGAGAAATGAAAAATTTATTAAAAACTGAATACCGTATTTCCTCGAAATACCCCCGGGGGGTTTATTTTTTCAGAGTGACAATAACCACCATTTATAAGTTTTTACAGCCTTATATAAGGATGTAGATGGTTTTAAACGATGTTCTCACGTAACACAGTAAGTGTTTTGAACGTCTGTTATGCATTTCCCGGACCACAAATACATAGTGCCCATTTTGAGGGGGGGGGGGGGGGGGGGGGTATTTCGAGGGGGGGGGGGGGGTATTTCGAGGGGGGGGGGGGTATTTCGAGGAAATACGGTATCTGACAATTCAGAGAACATAAATATTTATGTGGAAGGTTGCCTCAATACTGCCAACTTTATTATTAGAAACTGGAAGAAAATGTCTAGTATTTGATTGAATTACTACATCAAATACTACAATTACGATCACGTGCAGTCCCATAAGTACAGTATTTCTCGACCAAACTTTAGTCATTGTATTTTTCGATTCAAGTGCTCATACAGAAAAATTTAACAGTGTAAATTTCAAATAATAAAAATTCAAAAAATATTAATGTTAAACCGTTACGGATCCCAATCAAATCGTCCATCCACGATCAAATATTACCAAAACCACCTATTTAACTTTCCACAACAACCCCCCCCACCAAGCACGACAGCCGTAGTCAATTAAGCGGGCACCACTACCAATTGGACCACCCCCCGACAAGCTCCGCCCCCCCTACCCAATAAACTGCGATCGGGGGCGACAACAACGGGAGTGCGAGTCGCGACGCAGGCGCGCCCATGCACTGGCAAATGAGACCCACGTATGAGGAGAATAACCAGGTGCCACTCCCGGCCCCTGTAAAATGTCAAATGTCATGCAAAGTGTCAAAAGTCATGGAAAATGCCCTGCAAAAATGGCAACCGTGTTGCCATTTTGCAGGGCATTTTCCATGACTTTTGACACTTTGCATGACATTTGACATTTTACAGGGTCTGGGAGTGCCCCCAGCACGTGCTCTTGACCGACGCGAGTATTAATTCGAATACGGCTGGCAATACGCCGTGCACGCCTTGCGTGTTTTATAGTTGGTTTGGGGTGTTGGGTTTGGCCTTGTGCCATTACGCATGTAAAACCATCACGCATGTATGCTCGGGGCGCATTTAATTATAACGGACATTCTGAAAATAAACAATAGACCTAGGTTGTTCTTTTGAAGGTGAAAAACTAGAAAAAGTATGAAAATAAGCACTTTTCGGTGCAGGTGAGGGAAAAAGTAGCAGAAAAAGTTTGCCTCTGAGATAGATAGATAGTTGGGCAGTTTGGGGTGGGGTTACCCGCCCCCCTTTCTTACCACTGACTGCGGGTATAAGATGTCTACCGTATTTCCTCGAAATACCCTCCCCCTCGAAATACCCACCCCCCCTCGTTTGACCCCCCCCCCCCCTCTCGAGACCACTATGAAACTATAACCCCCCCCCTCGAAATACCCCCCCCCAGATTGAGTGTAAAGAGAACGTACATGACAAATACTGCAGATTGTGTTCTACATTTGTCTACTCACACCCCTGGGGGGACCCCAGTGGCTGCACCCCCTCAGCCACAGGGGCACCTCCCGTAAAAAAATTTCATATTTGGGTTGGTCAATATAATCAAGCTTTTTGCAGCATTTTTTTTGCTCGCTTTACACGGAATGTGTAAAGCGAGCAAAGCTATCCAATTTGGATACTTCAGGTGTAGAAATTAACGCTCTTTCTTTTGAGCGTGAATTCAAGCCCTGTTTCCAAAAAAAATTGCGATTTTTTTAAAGTTATCGCTGAATTGAAAAAAATCAGTCTATCGTTACTGAATCTACAGGGTGGGGGTAAAAATTTAACTATGGGAGGGTGAAAACTTTAGTATACAGAAAAACTATGGCGCACATTTTGAATACATCACCCCCACACATCTGTACACACAGAAAAAACTTTTGTAAGATAAAATTTGAACTTTAAACTAACGTTTTATTGTCCTCCTCTGCCCCTGGACAAGAAAAAGTTAGTTTAAATTTCAAATTTTACTTTAC